>CM023199.3:12719873-12871595 GCA_004115045.4 Sinella curviseta | reverse complement strand
ATATTGTTTACATTCTCCACCGAAAACACTAACGAGCGAAAAGAAAATGCGAACAATTACTAGAAATTGGTATTTGGAATGGGAGAAAACGATTTTCATTAATACTAAACCCAAGTAATAAACCTTGTATATCTCTTTGTTTATGATTTTATGAACAGAAAACAATTCCTTATAATAATGAACAAATTTTTTTTACAAAATCTGGAATTTGTTTTTTAAATTTTGCGGCTACGTGCACGTATCCATTGCAACATGGATTTGTCGTACATCATTCACCATGATTTTGGTGTTCCGGATGAAAAACTTAAATTGATCCCCACATAACCGTTTAAATTGCTGCATGCCGAAAACGATATATTAATAATAATTTCGATACCACTGGCTAGAATGGAATAACCACCTGCTTTTTGTCACTTACCAAAAGGTTGAATTTTTCTGTCTTGAAGTAGGGTGATGAATATTTCCTTACAATCAATTCATTTATGTATTTCTGTAATATTTAATCCTAAAAAATATTATAATGTTCAGGTTTGATAAGAAGGTAATTCATGGATAGTAAGAGTTATAAATTCATTTGTTGGAAGTTATCAACAGTTAGCTTAATTAAAACTTGCAGTATTTTAGGAGGTAAAAACATAAGTGATGAATAGTAGAATAGTCAATCCAAGTAGCAAAATCTCGATCAAACCTGTTCACGATTTTGGACGCAAAAACTGACATTGAGCTGGCACAACATTTTAGATTAGATTGCTGCACACGGAAAGTTATCTCCTAAAGACTTCGGTACCATAAACTATATATGCAGGCCACATGACTTGTGTTTGAACAGAAGGTAGTATGCCTCCAATGCTGTTAAGGCAATATTATTTTGCGAGTTAATACAAAACTAGCCCAGTATCACTCATTATAGATTTCAAAAGCAGTTTATGCCTTTCTAGCATTTTCGTTTTCGGATAATCAGTTAGTCCCTGAAAAATTCAATACAATTTTCTTTAAAATAGATAATTATATTGCTGCATACTAGTATCCCTGCACGCGATCAGAATTAGTTTGACAAATAACATCATAGGATGCTGTTCCCTTTTGATTATCCTTTATAGTAAAAAAACTGCTCGTTATCCAATTTATTTTTTATGACTTAAATGATCCCTCATAAATACCCTTTCAAATAAAGCAAACCCGATCCGAATCTTAGCCGACCTAATAGGTAATAATTTCTGTCAAAACCGAAGGACAACCTTCGTGGCGTCAAAATTACAAATTGAGAACTATTCTATTCTTTATATTTTGGTCAAGGAACATGACTATCACACTCGTTTTTGTCTTTAAAATACCCGTTGCCTGTTAATGTATGCCGGCTTATGGAGTTGCTGAGATGCATATAGTCCGTGTTTTAAGAGGCGCCAATTAAAAAAGTAAATCTAAATAGATTTGTGCTTACTAAATATCGTTTTAATATATGATAACAAAAAAATGTAAGCCATGGTCAGAAAGGATGCGACCGATGGTTATTTGGCTACTATGACGTCACTATAAAATAACCGCATCGACCTTTAGTGCTGCCCTGCCTCCAGGCACATTGCACTCACAAGGGAATTATTAGAATGACCACATCGATATGGTCTTGTGAGATATGTCATATTTATCAATTTTTCGTGATAAATTTGATGGTAAGATTCGTTTTCCCAAATGAAGCCTTATATTCGCTCCACAGTGAATTATCTCTTTATAGATATCAGTTAGTACAGGAAATGCTGTGCGAGGTAAATTGTTTCCATTTGCAAAATTCCATGAATATTGACAAAAATCAAATTTGTTACCCACATGCAGGTTTTAGATACCATGAATATCGATTTTGTTGAACTTTGGCAAAACCGAAATTTTTGAAAAAATTGCAGAGAGGGGGGTCTTCCCTCACTTAATTTCCCCCATGTTAATTGCTATCTAGAAAGCTGGAAAATTTCCGACGAAAACCAATAATCCACTGTGGAGCGAATATAAGGCTTCATTTGGGAAAACGAATCTTACCATTAAATTTATCACGAAAAATTGATAAATATGACATATCTCACAAGGCCATATCGATGTGGTCATTCTGATACTTCCCTTGTCAGTTGTCGACGGTGAAAGTAGCATATACATTGGATATGGAAAGGAAACTGACATTACGATTTGCCAAAGCTCTGATTGTGTTTCAAGTTATTATTAGTTACAGCTGTTATTACTATTACCTATTTGGATTATTTACCTGTACTATCTTGCGAGCTGCGCAGAAGATATTGAAGGTCGTTGACAGAATTGAAGGTACGGAGGAAAATTAAATGATAAACTAGATTGACAACAAGAAGTTTAATAAATGAAATATTTAGTTATTACTTATGCAATTTTGTGTGGGAATCAATAGATCAAATGAAGAACAAGAACAAGATAAAAAGTATCAAGAGCAGCATCGTCATAATTTATGAGAATGAGCAGCTCTACATATTTTTGGCTTGTGGCAACATGCAAGTAACTGTTGCAAAATGAATTCATTGAATGTATTTAGATGCTTGCTTGCTGTGGGAAAATACGCTTGTATGATTTCGGCGCCACAACATATAAAAATAGGCCGTACGATTAATTGTTTAAAGAAAGGCCGTGTCTTCCGTAAAGCTGTAGGGTAATTTTATTTTAAGGTAATATCAAGGTGACAAAGTACTATTCATTGCACTCAAAAGATATTTATGTTTTTACTTTTTCAACTGGTGGTTTCATCGCCGTAAAATACAACAGTGTTCCTAAAATATGTATATAATTGAAGTGCTTCTATCATTATCCTCACACGCAACATGAATTATTTTGGAGAACGTTTACTGAATAACATAAAATAGATTAGACATAAAAACTAATTAGATGGTGTTTGTAATAAAAATAGTGCTCATTATCGATGTTCATGTCTTTGAGTAGTGGGATGGTCACATGTCGTGACAAATATTTTATTGTTTGGTCGAAATTAAGAATTAGTTTAGTCCTAACTCCTGATTTGTTAACACATTAGTAATAGTGTCTTGGCCCAAGACAAGTGAGCGTATATTCTATAATATGAAGCAAGCCAGAATGCCTTTTGAAAATCTTAACCTGGACAGCGATTAGTTTTTAAAGCATGTCATGTTCGATTTTCTGAGTATTATCAGATCATCCTCTGCAGCCATAGGGTTCATTTAGAATGGAAATAAACATGAAAGATAGTAATCGATGTTACGACATTATATGAATTGAAAAAGTCTAGCTATAAATAAGTAAACAATCCCATTGGAAGTGTGACAAAATCACGAAAGTAATTCATAATGCCCGATGAATCTTAAACGTAACACAGTCAGTATCTTGAACTTTAAGTACATTTTTGCTAATTAAAGGAGTCCACCTTTGTATCAGTAGAACCCGCTAACAACATGCTACCAATCGGATTGCTACAGGCTCGGATGTCCTTGGATGAAATCGTTACGGTTAGCTCTTATAAAATGTTTCTATTTATCGTATAGAAATACAACATATTTTGCTACATTTGATACATTATCGAATAGCAAATAAAAGTGGTCCAGATATTATTGCGCGGATGATGTTGCTACTATGTACACACAGTAATATGACGACACTGACCAATTGCTGAATAGTTGTGTTTAGTATCGCTTCGAATAAAAGTTGTATTTCTGTTGAAAATGATTACCGGAGATAATTAACGGGAGCGATATGATTTGGAGAGTAGAATTAGTGCAGGTTTTATGGTCACATGTGTAACTGCTTGCAAATATTAATGTTCGCTAATGCTGCTCTTATTGGCATAACTTAAAATGTGGCTTCGGCACACAAGCTAAAATGTATTCCAAATGATATGGGGTTTCTAGTCTTCAATACAACGAATACGGGTTGAGATACAAAAAATGCCATCTGCGTGGATTCTCATACGAATCTTTATATATTATACCTTCCTGACACAAAACCAACCGTTTTAAAATCCAAATGTAATGTATTATATAATGTAATATATAATAATATAAAAATGTAATTACCCGTGAAAAGTGGATTTAACTTTTAACACGGAGCTCATGCAGGAAAATGCCCATCGAGATTATTTATCGATATTAAATGATCAAATTTGACACTTCTGTGGACATCATATTTTAGATCATAACCGATGTATTTGTATGTAAATTTGAGAGCAGCGTTTATAAATGATTATCCATTAATGAATTGATTGAATTGAATTGATAGTCTTTATTTCAAACTCCATAGTACATTAATACAATACAGAGAAATGTTACATTGGGTTTATAGGTATGCTAATTTGGTCAGATAAAAAATACATTAACAAAGAGGAACAGTAAAGGAAAGCTATGACCAGATTCTTTAGTACAAATTGTCATTAATTTTATATTGTAAACTTATATATTATAAAATGTGTCATCATCTTTATTTCTTAGTAGCAGACTCTTCCACTCACTCACAATTGATGAGCAGCAAAACGCTCTTGAAAAGAAAATGGACTGCACCAAAATGTTATCACTTTTGCTGACCCTCTGTAGTAAAGAGAAAGCAGCTTTCCTTCTACAAACCGTAAATGTGTCCACCCCATTTTCAACAAACATTTTCGAAGCACTAGAGTTTCTGCTATAACTAAATAAACTCCGAAATGCGTCATTATAGGCGACTTTCACTCTATTTAGTAGGCTGACTTTACCAGGCGCCCATAAACTCATGCAGTATGTACTACTAAAATAAGTAGCAAATAAGTATTTCTTAATAACAATACTGCAATTACGAAATCGTGTAGATATAATATTTGCTCTAACATAAAGTTCTCTCCTCCTACGTTCAATTTCCAATTCATCGCGGTTCCAACAGCCTCTGTTATGTTCTTCTTAAACTTTTAGTGCTATTTGTGACGTGACGTAAACTTTTAGTGACGAATCCTGTTACTTGTTGCAAGATACAATTATACTCGAATTTTGATCACAATTAGAAACAATAACGCACCTTCGTTTTTACAATTGTTGGTTTTGTGTTTATTTACCCGTGACACCGATCAAACACCTGTCTCTGTGCCCTCATCTACATCACCTGGTAGTTTTTCGTTGCTTATTGTCAGTTACGTTAAACTTGTAAACAGCTTGATCGCTTGCATTCGTCAGTATCAAAATATTGCCTGAAGTTTGAATCGAATGTTCATATCAAGACCGACGTCTGCATATTTACAATTTAAAATTAGTCAAATGTTTCACCGAGTAAAGACATCCGTGTTATTAGATATGTCTGCTCGAATTCCCAGAAAAAATGGCGGTATAAAAATTCCGTTATTATGTTTGTGATTTTAACATTTTAGTATAAAACAACACGCCGTAATATGAAACCCATAAAATGATTGAAAGACAAAAAATTTCCAGCGAATTTTGATACTCGTAAATACGTATTCCAATCATCAATAATAAAAAATATATACATTTAGTGTATGGAAAAGACTCATTCGGATGAAATTAGTAAATTCTCAACTTTGTTACTTGTCCGCGCCTTAAAGATGAAAATTGTAGTTGTCTGCGTCATTTAGACGGTGATGGAAGGATTAAACGATTTTACTTTTAAAATAATGTATTTATTTACCAGTTTTGAATTCAGGAAACCATTCAACTATTAAGTACGAAGAGAGCTAATGGGGACACTCGTTAAATCACCATTACTCCAATTAAATTGTTATCATAGTCAATACGAATTATTTTTTTTCAAATGGTCAACATTCCTTTAGTTGATAAATCGTTCAGACTCAGACCGTTTAAGATATGACAGCATCATTTTACTGAAACATGAAACAACTCCAAGGACGTAGTATTTCCAGGACCGGAAAGATGACGTCAACTTTTTTTTGAAAGCTTGTTCTGACAATTGTGAGTATATGGAACAATAGAAACAGTTGAATAACACTTATACCCAACATTTCAGCCCTGTAGTTTGCATATTTTAGAAAATGTTCACATTTTGAGTTATAAAAAATGACAGAAAGTTTGCAAGTTGTGGACGTCACAGTTTTTTAGATAAAAATCTGAGATTTGGCATGGTAGTTAACTAAAATAGAAAATATGTGGTTTTCTTATTTTCCTCCAATTGTGTTGTTTAAAAAAGTTTTCATCAAAAGTTTGTTAATTTAAACATTATTCTGCAATTTCCACACTCCGACGCCAAAAATGTAATGCATGACCCCAAAACTGAATTTTACGACGACTATTGAATTTTAAGGTAGAAATGTTAGAAAAAACATACTTTTATTACATTTTACTGCATCTGCACGCTTTTACGATTTTTCTTCGCAAGAAACAACTCTCCCTAGTAAAATTTAACCGAATTTACATCTTATTCTTCAAATTTTTATCTATAAATTCCTTACGGTCGCATAATTTGGTTTTGTAGTCATGCATTACCTTTTTGGCGTCGGAGTGTAGAAATTGCAGAATAATGTTTAAATTAACAAACTTTTGAAGAAAACTTTTTTAAACAACACAATTTGAGAAAAATAGGAAAACCACATATTTTCTATTTTAATTAACTACGCCCATGCCAAATCTCAGATTTTTATCTAAAAAACTGTGACCTCCACAACTTGCAAACTTTTTGTTATTTTTTATAACTAAAAAATGTGCATATTTTCTAAAATGTGCAAATTACAGGGCTGGAATTTTGGGTATAAGCATTTTTCAACTGTTTCTATTGTCCCATTAACTCAGAACAAACTTTCAAAAAAAGGTTGACGTCACCTTTCCGATCCTGGAAATACTACGTCCAAGGTCCAACCTTCATTTACATCTAATGGACCAGTAATTCCTGTCAGAACGCATGGACCGCATTGCCATCGTCTAAATTTAAAATTGAATGCTGTATGATATTGTTTGCGTGTTGTGCCGCACTAACTTCGAGCAAACGAAATATATATAATCAATGTTAATTGAACATTAATGTAATCTTTTTAATGCCTATCCAAATTAATACGGAAACATGCTCATGATGAATTGTACAATGTCCGAAAAACTGCCGAGTTTGCAAACCAAAGTGTACAGTTCTTAACGGAGGTTTGCAAAAATCAGGTTAGTATACTAATTACAGGATAAAATAGTCGAGAAAATGAATAAATTATATTATGAATTTGGACCTCGTATATGTGCATCTCTACAAGTTTCGCGCACGCTTTTCAATTATTACATATCAAAATTGGATTTTTCAAAAACAGAAAGAAAATTTGATATTTTTCTTGTTTTTTTCATTCGGTTTCTGATTTTTGTCCCCGTTTCCTGTACTTTTTGTTTTCAACTTATTTGTTGAGAGATTATATATGTGAATTAACCGACTTGTGTATTCAAAATGGAATGTCACGGATTATTATGATTTTACAAACAGAATAGCATAGCAGAAGGAACTGATTTTTATAGAGTGAATTTGTTTAACACAACTTGCAGTTTATGCTTTATATTTTGTGGTTATATCCACGTATTCGTTGCAGTGTAAATCCGTCATCATCCAGAATCATTTAGTCATGATCCTGAAGATCAGCATTATATAAATCATATTACCATCGAAATAAACCATAAATTCTTTGAGAAAGATGCTTATAATACTTGCGCTGATGAATTGTTGAAAGATATCGTAAAATTTCGGATGGACGCCTTTGTAATAAATGCTGCACTTCTGTTCGCATTGATTACATTAGATATCTCAACCGTAAATGTGATTGGAGGTGAAATTTACGATAAATAATACGTAGCCATATAAGTAATTGCTTACAATAGGTGTATAGAACAAACACGGATTGTCAAGCAGAATGTGCATTCAGGCGATGGATGAATGCAATAATAAACTGGCAATTTGTTGACATAATATAACCGAGATTCACTTAACGCTTCACTTTCTAACGTAATTTTCTCTGTCTTGTATTTTAATACAGCAAAGCGCCATTCTTTCAAATTTCACAAACTTTAGGATATTTTCTGGAAACAGGTCGAATTGCTGTAAGGATCCTTGTTTGTGAGTTATATGTTATTTTTAAACTGCTGGGTTAGTGGATGCGATTATAATGGAAATGTTTATGCATTTGTAATAATAAGTACGAATTTAGGTGACACAATTACAAAGGTTGAAACATCAAACTGAGCAAATGATTTACAATTGGCAGCTCCAGCGTTTAGACTTATATCAAGTAAATTATTGCAATTGTTGTTTTTGCTAATTTACCTGCGTTTAATTAAAAATTGCCTTTCTGCGAATGTGAAATTTCATACGAATTTTATTTTAAACGCCTAAAGTTACCTTATTTCGGGCAATTGTATAAACCAAACAGATTATTTTAGACAATTTTACATAAGTAGTACAGGAACAATTTCATGAAAATTTACAAAGAGACATAATTACAATAAGTGCAAATGCCCAAGTACAGCAACAATTACATATTTGATTTGTAATAAGGAGATTCTGGTATTGCTATCAACAAGTTTCATTAAATCCTTTAAATTTGATAAGCTTCAAAACCACGTCCCGTAAATTTCAATTTACCTTCAATTGATTTATGGCACCTGTCATTTTGCTCATGCTGGCGGATCACCTACCATCATCCTAATTGACTGTTGGTAGGACTTGGTTCCGTAGTGTCAACCAACATGTGCAAAAATTTGTGAAACCAACATCCGAAATTCAATACAGCAATCACCGCAACTCCGGCATGACTTAGATATCGCAAATTTATTGTGATTTTGAAGAGTTAATAAAAGAGAAGGTTGTGGTTGTTGTGATGGAGTTGTAATTAGGATTCTACTAATTTCAAAATATCGGAGGTACATATAATGAATCGATTCACGTCGCAATAAAAAAAATGAATGAAAACTCCTTCGGGAATTCGAAACCAATCAACGATATCTGCTAGAAATGCGAAAGCTAGAAAATAAAAGAAATGTGACTAATTTTAAGTGAACGTGAACTTAATCCCTTTAATAAATTTCCACTGTGGAAAGTCTCCACATAAAGACTGGACATATCGAGCTCAATGGTCATGAAAGAAGAAGGTCTTATGCCAAAGTGCCTCTGTCAAATTTGCGCCAAATCGGTCAACGTGCAGTGAAGCCAGAGTGTTGACGGACAGACAGACAAACAGAGCAATCGCCATAACTACCTTTCAAGCATTTGGTGCCTCCGGTAGTTAATAACTCGTTATATATAATAGCTTGGAATGAATGCCTTAAATTTTGTAGAAGATTTACTCATTTATTCTGTCAGCCAAACGAGGCAATAGTTAGAAATTAACGCCTTTCAATGCCGCGTCACCCGGTCTGATGTACCGGCTTGTGATGTCGACGGTGAATTTAGTAGAAGTATTTGGTATGGAAAGAAAAGTGGCATTTCGTTTTTCGTTGTATCAAACCGGTGATTGTGCATCAATTTACAATTGGTTACTGCGGTTAAAACTGATAACTTTTCATCATTGATAACATCATTATTACTGGTATCAGTTTGTCTTTTGTTTAATCCCAGCTTTCGGTACTTGTTGCTTTTCACTTGTTTTATGGAGAGTTTTAAAGAAATATGCGATCGAAATTTTATATTCAAAATAGCATGTCTCAAATTATTATGATATTAGGAATTGCAAGCTGATAATTTTAATAGCGAAGATTTTTGCACAAATTGGAATTTGCTCCTTATAGCTTGTGGCACCATACTTGTATCCGTTGCAAAATGTGTTCATTACATGTCGGAAGATTGCTGGAGGCGGAAAAATAGTTTTACTAATTGCGGTGCCGCCACTTATAAAACCAGACTATGCGATTTGTTAATGAGAAAAAGGTCGTGTTCTTCTAAGATTGTAAGAGAGATAGTAATGGAGTCCCTACCTACTGTTAGCTATGATCAAATGATCATTCTTACAGGATTGTACTGAATGTCAGTAAATGATAAATACGACATTGCATTTAGGATAGAAAACTGCTTGTTGTCCAGGTTGATGTTTGTGAGAAGTAGGATGATTTCTTTCTGACAAATTGTGGCGCACAGTCAAATAGTTCAGAAAGTAAATTCCCTTATTTGTTCGCAATTATAAATTAGTTCAAACCACATTAAATATCTAGAACACATTTTTGATAATTTTGTGTGTGTAGTATAGTACCAAGCAAGTAAGAACGGTATGATGGCAATTTTATCTTTGACGACTGTTTCTCTAAAACCAGATGATATGCACTTTTGACATCATTTATAGTGAAAGTTATGCTTGTTTTCGTGAAAACGATGTTGACCGAAACACAAACCAGCAAGTAATGATACGATTTAATATGAGTTAAATACGATAATATGAGTGTGATACGAATGCAAACGTAATTGTTAAATAAATCCAAAACTGTTCACATTTTCTTACATTTCATTAATTAAAGGAGGCAACCTTGTATTAGTGGAACAGAACTAAAACCTGTACAATGAGTCTCACTCAATTGTTAAATTAATGTGGAATGGCAAAGGAAAGTACACATTTGACATTGTACTAAAGAAATACATTTATTACTGCGATGTCAAAAGCTAGAATATGGGCATCATTTCGGCAGAAATAGACATAAGATATTAACATTGTAGCTGCTGGAGCGTTTAGCGGACATTGCATTTATGTTTGATATAATTAATATTATTTGTCATACCATTTCTCTTTAGATAAATCCAGTTCGTCAACAATTTGAACTCTCGTGGTGCTTGGTACCACATTGGAGTAAGTCCGGCACTGGTTAATTATCTCTCAAGGCCTCTAATTTTACCTGCTGAAAATTCATTGATTTGATCGCGTGGCTACTCATGTAATTACATTGCTGATAGTACAAAATTAACCGACCAAATCTAATATACTATTGTGGCGTAACATTTGATGAAACTGTTGTTTCAGCACAAATACAAATTACAATAGAACGAATGTTGGTCGCCAAATTATCAAAACTTGCTGCGATAGTTGTAAGAAGATTTTATTTTTGTTTTGATTTTGTTTCACCAGACATTGGAACATATTATATATGTTACCTGAACAGTTGCAGCTGAAAATGAAATCAAGATCAACGGGATTAAGTACTCAGCTTAATGTTCAATGGGAAATTGTTACCTGTAGCTGCTATACAATATTCTACTTACAGAAACCCAACATTTGTTAACACCAATTAACTCAAATTTTGATAACTCTAAGGAATTGAACGACCGACCTACATGAAAATTAAAACTGGCCAAAGTATATTTTGCTCGGATGACGCAAAACTATTCATTCAGAAAGTTATGACGATTTTAAGGCTTGCAGAGCGAACTGAAATTAAAATATTCTAAAATTAATTTTCTTCTAGTACATGACATGAAGTTGCCACCATTAAAAACAACGAATGTCGTTTATTATACCGGTTTTGTCTCACTGTATGGATAATCAGGTGAGGGATGAATGCTAAAACAATATTTTAATGCATTGAAAAGATATAATTGAGAATCACAGAAAACTACGCCTTTGTAGATTTTCCTTGGGTAACATTTTTTATGGAATAAAACGCCATTCAAGCAAATGTCTCCCATTGTCGGAAATTGTACTACCGAAGGTATCTACTCGCGTTCAGTTGGTTTGTTAGGGTTATTACGCCTGGAATAGTGTTTTCGGCGAAATGAGATATCAGTGGAAGCTTATATCTACCAGTAATAATAAACATAGTATTATGTCTCATTTTGCAAGAGGTTGAAACATTAGCCCAAACAAGTTTACAATTGGCAGCTCCAGTTTTCAGGTTTCTATCAAGTAAATCATAGGATGTACATCGTACTTGTGTTTTCACAAAACAGCTGCCAATCGCAAATAGCTACACAAACATTGTATAATGAAACAAATATTTCAAATTTTCGCCAAAGGCACGGTTAGGTAAGTGAAATTCTTTTGCATTTGCTGACAAAATAAAGGATTTTTAGGAACTGCTACTGTCAATTGGAATGCTATTTTATGTCGTTTTCTTCCAATTAGGTTCCTATAATTTCAACACTAAATATTTTTCATTCATTTCAAAGGGACTGTTGCTAACAAATCATTCAAACTGTTTTGGTTACATTGGATCAGAAACTTACCAGTTCCCTTTCAACTTAACAAACCGTCTCAATTGACATTACATCCAAGACGAGACAATATCCGTCAACACTCATGAAACTGCTTTCCGTCGTCTAAATTTCAAATTGAAAGTTGTATAACATTTTATACCTTCTTAACAAAAAAATATATACGGACGAACGAAAAGTAACCAACTTTAGCTGAAGGTTACTGAAATCCCTTTATTGCTTTCCCACATAAACACGAAACATATGCCGAAGAAGCATTATGAAAGGACAATAAATAAGCTTTCCAACAATGCCAAACCGTTTGAATGCTAGCGGCAAACAATTGATAGAAATTGGTTTTCGGAGAGGGAGAAAAAGATTTTCATTCATACTAAACCCAAGTATTAAGACTAACATCTCCGTGTTTATGATAGTACGAAGAGAAAAGTCATTCGTTTTAATAATGAACAAACAAGATTTTGTACCAAATCTGGAATTTTAAATTTTATGGCTACGTCTACGTATCCAGTATCATTTGCATCATGAATTTGAATTCACCAATGCTTTTGTGATTCCGGGATGAAAAAACTAAAATCGAACATAACATAACAGTATAGATTGCTGCATGCAGAAAACGTGTTATTAATAATAATTTCGACACCATCACTTATAGTAACGACCTGCGCAGCGTGTTGTTGAACAAAAGGTTCATGTGTTTTTAGGTGAATTGGTAAATTGATTGAAAAAATCTTCTTCATTGGCCATAATTCAAAATCAGTTGAGACCTTACTACAATTTCATGAGCACATTTTTAATACAGTCGCGTGTCTAATTGTGTCGCGCAATACCATGTAAGTCAGAAGGGGAGGATTTAAATATTTATTTGGACGACTGTTTCTTTTAAATCCGGCTGTATTCCATATATACATTATTACCATTATTACAAGAAGTCTTTTTAATTTTGGAAAACAATCAAAATAAAAAGTGGCAAGTAGTGTCGTTATATTAAATGAATTGAACGAATTCTAACCACAAATATGTCAAGAACCGATGGCGGGGAGATAAAAACACAAACGTAGTTACAAATGAGTCATTAGTAATGACATGTAAATACAAAGCTTAGCATTCTTTCTAAGTATAATTTCTTGGGTCAAACGCACAACTGTTTTTTGATATCCTTCATTGGGGAGTTATCAACCACCTTCATGAAAGTTAAACCTGGTGAAAGTATCTTTTTCGTAGATGACGTTGCCACTATGCAACCGTAGCATTAAGACGGATTTTGGATTTGCGTAACAAACTGAAAACAAAATACTGTAAGACCAATTTTTTCAATGTATAAATTAATGAACATTTTATCTCGTATTTTCATTTGACAAGAAAGCAGCGAGCACTAACAAATTAATGCATTATTGTAGGATGTTACACCAATCTATTAAGCACTATCAAAAACTTTCGACTCAATACTGACATACTCTCCACGAATTATGTTATGTAAAGCAACGGCAGCAAGTAAGATTCAGATTCTATGACATTCACACATCCTGTTACGTGTTACCACTCAATGGGCTAATTTTGGCATTCTGTGTTTAGCAGAGAAAGTACAAATTAAATTAATTAGCTGCTTAAGAAACGGGATTTATTGCTCAACAGTTATAAATGCTCTACGTTCAGGAACAAACAGTAAATTGCTGAAAAATTGTGTTTATTGTTAATCCTGAAATTGCTATGATTACATTGGAACTGGAACTTTCATGAAATTGAAAATAGGGAGGGAATTTTATCACACAGTGGACATGGTATGTACGCAATATTGTTTCCGCCATAAATGTTGTGAGAAATATGCTAATGACGAATGTGTGCCCTGGTAGCTTGTGGCAAGATTTTGCAAAATTTAGGCACTACGCCGTTTCGAACATATGTTACCGTACTGTCTGCAGTTACTCTAATAGATTATTTTGGGGATAGAGGTTGATATGTGCTAAAATTAACTCAGTTCATCGGTTCATGCGTAGACATATTTGTAACTGCTTGCAAGAATGTGTATTCAAATTACATCTATGCACAAGTACTTGATTTTTTATTGTAGCTCCAATTCTTTTATTAGAGACGTACTTAAAGTATACGTATTTACTCTTGAGTGAGTGGATTCGGCACACGAATAATGAATTCAATGAAAATGAAACGAAGTGAAAACTGAAACTGCATTCAATACGACATGATGCTGCCGTCGTTAAACACAGTGAATATTCTACTTATGTAAGTCAGAACTGGTTTTGTCAGACTAATTGTATAATCAGGTGTAAGATGAATGCAAAAACAATTTAGCAACGCTATGAGAGGATCTAATCGAGAATCACTTAAAGCTTCGCTTTTGCATACTATTTGTGCAGTATTTTTTATAGAACCAAATGCCATTCGTATCAAATCACACTCAAGTTTAGACATTTTTTTTCATTGGTGCACTTTTTCAATTTGTTTGTTTTGGTAATGGTGCCATAAATGGTTCATTTTGCAAGAGGCAATTTGAATGGGAATTCACTTCAATTTCTATGCACTTGTAATAATAGCGCATAAACACGGGACATATGCTATTGAAGCATTTTGCAAAGACAATAGATAAGCTGATCAGCTGGCTATGACAAACCGTCTAAATGCCAGCTACAAACAATTGATAGAAATTGGTATTCTTGACCGAGTGGTAGCTGTGATTTGAGCCATGGAAGCACATTTGCATTGCGAGACGGAATAAAAGCGAACCAGTGTCACTCTTTACATTCAAACTTGTTTACTAATTTTCTATCATTTTCTTTGTCAGATAATCAATTACAATATATACTACATCCACTATGCAATACAATGTTCTTACAATATTTATAAAATTGAAGTGTCCATTGGTATCAGTATTATAAATTGGTAAATTGCTTGCAAACTATCTCCTTCATTGTCTATAATTCAAAATTAGTTTAGACGTGGCTCCAATTTTTAATACACAACTTGGCCTGTGCAGGTAGTACAATTCCTTTCGAGTAAAAAAGAAATGATGAATATTTTAACTTTGACGACGTTTGATTTATTTCATGCCGTTTTTCGTTTTAACAGTAGTAACAGATCCGTCCAGGCGCAGTGCGACTGTTTATCATGATGTGAAACGAAAATAAAAATTATCAGCTTATATTGCGAACCGTTGTATTAAATGAATTGAACAAATTCTTACAATTAAACTTCAAAATCCGATGGGAGGATGATAAGGACACAAGGGTAATTACTAATGAGTCATTAGAAAAGATGTTTCGGGAATGATGTGATGACTTTAAACTTCTGAAAATGATAAACAAAAATGACAAAAAGATGAAGTTTGCTCGGTAAATTATGAAAACGTGCTCCGGTAGTGTTAAGAAAATTTTCCTTTTTTTTTATATAGATTTCGTTTCATTCAATCTGGGAATATATGAAAGCTGCGAGCGGAAACTAGTAGCTGAAATTAAATCATACTCAGCTGAAACTAGTTTTCATGATCAAAGCGAAATGGTTACAGATGGCTTCAATATATGTTTCATACGTTCATATGGTTCATATGTTCAATATATAGTTTTCAAAGTGCTAAAATTTATGTTTTCAATTTTACCTAAAGATGTAGTTTTAAGGCAAGTGATTCTCCATTTGCTGACGAACTGTTGTATTTCTTTGTTTATTTACTCGCGACGCCGTATTAACTAAATACTGAATATATGTTTTCCTGGGTTTCAATAGGTAACTGACTTTGTGGGGACATTCAAGATATTTATGGGCTGTAGCTTTGCTACTAAATAATAAGTTATAATATTATATTACTTATGATGATCCATTTCAAGGCAAGCGTCTACATTTTCGCAATTAAAACAGTTGATGTCCAAAGTTTCATAACGACAATTAAGACACGCACATGTGTCCATTGCCCCTCCTACTTAATTTTATTCAAGCCTCCTATTAAACATATCCGAAGCTTTTTTATCATGTTTAATGAAAGTGAGGACGCACATGTATTATTTTCGAGTGTCCATTTACCCCATTCAATCTATCAATCCACTTGTTTGAGTTACCCAATTTGATGATACTAATATTAAGTCAATTGTGCCACAAAATACTTTCCACCAACTTCTATTAATTGGTAGGAAACCTTGACAAATACTAATCTGAAGCCCTTCAATGGCAAACCGTTCGTTTGGACAGAATAGCTGTGTCTAGATTATCATTACGAGAGATATACCAATGTAATTGCTGCAAAATATTTGGAAAGTTCAATTTGGTTAAAAATTGCAGCAATATTTCTCATAGCCAAGGGAGGCAATAGTATAAATTCGCCCTATCAAGTGAATTCACCTTAAATTGAATTGTGCTTCATTTACCAATAATGGGGCTTTGTTAAAAGAGACTATAATTGCTCAACGTTTTATTCAATATTACATAACTATATTTATAGTAAGAACAATATATAAATGTAAGACGTTTCCCTTGTTCTTCGAATAGTCAGATTATTTACAAGTGCTACTTTCTTACATCAGTTTTACAGCAAATAAAGAACATATTCGGATTCTCCGTATAAAATTGGCTTACAATCGATACTTTGTTTTACTGAACTCGACTTACACTTCAACAGTGTACCTAGTAAGATGTGAAACACGTAACAATGAGAAGATTAACTACTTTCCAATGTCATTTAAGGTTTATACAATATTATTTACATGTTCAAATTGGTATGGTGTAATAAATTGTCAGCTCATATGAGTGATTATGTTCATGTTCATCACACTCGTCTCAATTGCTTCGTAAAATCTAACCATAGAAACTGCTGATCTGGCGACCTTTAGAAGCTGCCAACATAATTGTGGGCGTAACTACGAACCATGGCGTTGAAACCTTACTTGCGGTTATACTGCAGCACAAATGAATGACAAACCATGACACGTTTCAAGTACATAGTTAGATAAGGCACTTGCGCTTCTTGTATTGATGACAGAAAATCTTTCTGCTCCATATAATTTCCGGCTGGTAAATTGAATTGTATGATGATCACTTTCAGTATTACATTGTGCATTAATTCCTTCAAGAAACTCTACTACTCTTGGGTCATTTCGTTTTCACACCCAACATAAATGTACAAGCGTCTGATTAGGTAAGGCGATAGAGGATACTAATGAACAGGGATGAGGTTTGAAAATTCGTAGATGTAATGCTTAAACATAAATGCCCTTCTAAAACGTAAAGTAGTGTATACTTCCCTGCAAGGAATTAATTTGTATGTATAATTCACTGTATTAAATACAGTGGCGTACATATGTAGTATAATGCCATGATAAAAGATATGGCGAATATTATAATTTGGACGACTTTTCCATTTAAATTACGCCATTTTCGAGTTTAATTTTATCATCAGATAAAATTGTGTTGCTTCCGTTAGGTTACTTATGAAGGAGGATTAAAGTAAAAAGAAACACCTATTATAAAATATTTCGAACTTATCATGGGAACACGAAATTTTTAAAATCTGCCGAATCCGTACTTCTGATACCTACCAATTTGAAAATAAAAGCGACAAGGGAAGCTTTTGCACTGACGTTGGTACCATCCATACGCAAAATTATAACGATTTTACGATTTGTATGACAGCGTGAAACTAAAAATATAATATGGTTTTCTATTCAACATAATGAACATGCTGTATGTGCAGTGCACTATACATTTTGTTTTCGATTCACAATATATTTGGGAGCTTACTATGATACATGCGCTGACGAATTGTGGAAAGATTTTGTTATATTTTGGCTCGACGTCGTGTATAGTAAATGTTGCTTTCGGTTTGAACTGGTTATAGCGGTTCAGTTGAATTTTGAAACTATCTTTGGAGATGAAAGTACAACTCCGTTTACATATGTGTAATTGCTTGAAAACATTTGTATGCAATTAACATTGATGAACACGTACTTGCATAAATGATTTCTGTTCCAGTTGTTCTATTACAAACGCAACCTAAAGCACATATATTTGCTCTTGCGTGGGTCATGAACAAAAGCTGAAAATACCAATTTTATGACATGAAGTCGCCAGCATTAAATATGTACAATGAATGGGGAATGAATGGATCCTTGAATACTTTGCTGTGCAAGATGCAATTTCGGCGGAAATTTATACGCACTCGTAACTGCAATCAACGAATTACTACAAAATCATAGCTTGCAAGAAACATTTTCAGAAGTACAGTATTATTCAATTGGTAGTGGTGCACAGCAACAAAAGGTTTGTTTCAAGCAGCAAAATGTTTGCGTCCTTCTTCAAAGAGATAAGTTGTTTTGAGCTTCCTCCACATGTTACGTTAGGAAGTTGATGTCTGCGAATGATAAACGATAAGGCGAAATATTTCTTGATTTATCTGGATTACTCACAAATCAAGATCCTTTCAAGCAAATTTACGTTAATCAATCACAATTAAATTAGAAGGTCGCACGAATTTACACTACATTATGATCATGCTTTTAATTTGTGCTAAGCCCAATTAGAAACAAAAAAGTAATACGCAAGTACTTGCAGCAAGTAACTTGCTGCCACATTGGAAGCACCGAAAATATTTCTCAGCGGAATATAAATAAATATCCGTGGTAACCAGCATCCATAAATAATTTGAAATGGGTCGATAAATAATTTTAAATACCTTGATTAATTCCACAGTACAGTTTCGTGATACTAGTAAATAGACTATAATTTCAAACAAAAAACAACTTGCGAATATGATAGAAATCAAGCTAGGCTTATTTCGTTGATGCTAAACTCGAAAAATAATTTTTGAGATTTTAAGTTAAACTAAAAATTGCCAATTTTGTTCCGACAAACATAATTAAAATTTCAATATATGTTTTTACTCGTCAATATGATGTGAGATTGCAATTCTGCATTTCACCATTTCTGTGACCGCAGAGTATTGTTTCGATCTGAATTTGTCTTACATATTATAGAGTAGAAGTAAAAGGTTAGAAATTAGTATACGACCAAAATTTGGCTTATGGACGCCACTAAGCATAAACTGCTCGTTGTCGGATTTATTTTCACTATCAGGTCTGCCATGTCGGTCCGCGTTATTGGAAAATTTATGTTTGTAACTGAATAGGATTTCAGTGAAATCTGATTAGACAGTGTGTTCTATAATTTCGATAGGTTACAATAACAAATAAAGAAGTCGTTACGGTACAATAACAAATAAATAATTGCTTGCCGAAATGCTGTAGGTATGCGATCAAAATCAAATATAAAACAGCAGTCAAGTCAAGAGTGAATTACTGAAAATAAATAATAATTGATAATTGTTAAAAACAAAACACCGCAAACACCAACTTTAAATAATCTAAACATTTTGCGTGGGATAATCTATGTATTCAAATTACTATATATTCTCATTACTTCAATCCAATTGTACAACATTACAACAGCCGAAGATGACCTGTGGACTAAACTCAGCTCATACGAGAGAGATGTAATAAGTGGCGGCTAAGCTGGGTTTTTAAACAAACGACTTTTTCATCCATTTGGTCTGATTCTGAATTCCAGGAAATGCTGTCGATAAAGAACGTAGTAGTTTGTACAGAAAATGGTAAGAAATGTGAAATATTAATAATTTGACAAAACAGATGACTCTCATTGCGACTTTTACAGATTCAGAGTAGTCAAAAATAAATATATGCGTGCGTGAAACATTTTTTTACTTTTATCATTGAATACATTTGTTGCAAAACATCAGAATATGTAATTAAAATTAAATTATGTTTGAGAGTGAAGTAATCACTTATAATTGTTTGCGAATCTAATAGTAAGTTTATATATACACTATATAGCCGGATTTCATGAACAAGGTTACAGGAACCATGACTACGATTATAACAGGTAATATGTGGAGAATTATCGATTTATTGAAGCCAACGTTCATCAAACTGGAAATTAACACAAGAAACTTATGCTTCTGATATGGTCGAACATGAAAAACCTGATGTTGATTAAACACTTGAATACTGCGAATTAGCTATATGGGCGTTTAGGCTATCCAAATGCAATCTGAATCCCAGTGATCAGACAATAAATTTTTACTTCAAAATGCGAAATTATTTAAATCAAATTTAAGTATACTTATTTTTTACGAAAAATGATGTTTATCACCATTGTGAGTATTTGAAGTCACAGTTATTACAACCTTTATCGAACGAAATTGTGACAAATATGATCGGATCTGTAGTCCATCGGATCGGATCATTTGCAAAGTTAAAATTATTGTTTAACGACTACGAAATAACGTTCCACACTTCATACAAGAGATTTTCAACTGAAGCTTGATGTTTACGTACGGTGCCGAACTTATTAAAACCGGCAACATTTTTGATGGTGGTCCTAGAAGGTGAGTAATAATCGAATGTGCTAGTTTGAGTGACCATTTTTGCGAAAAACATTTCTGGTGCACTTTAAATAACGGAGGTTGAGTACGGAATGGTTGTTATATTCAGTCTCGGTGGCCCTTCCAATCAAAACTTCAAAGTCAATACATATAAGGTCGTGAGATTACTGATGTGATGTGACTCATACAACATCTAGCTGAATACTTGATTGAAGCAATGAATTTATTTGTTGTAAGTGCTCGTGTTTATAGTTGAGAAGAGGGTACAATCGCTTCAATCCTTCCAGGCGACTACATTTTTGTTAAGAATTCTGCCGGAAACAACTGTTGAGCTCCTCTCAAATACAGTACTGCTTTTCGGCAATGCAGAGGTATGACACGGTACTTATTATTTTGCCCACATTTGGCAATTTATTACCATATGATTTGACTCCACTGCAGAGTAGCAGGAATGTTGTATTCCGTAGTGTTAAGGGTTATGGATGGTGAGAAGGTATGGAGCATTACCTTTAATGATTTGAGTACTTTGAAATTTTATTATTTGACCGTTCATTCCCATGCCGCTACTGTACGAACTATAGTAAATACGCAACATAAAACCATTTCTATTCGGTAAGATCCCCACGCCATTAATAGTGACATCGTGCTGTCTGGCTGTTATTTCAGTAAGACAGATACAATTAAAATATGGAGCAGAACGTATTTTGATTGTGTACGAATTGGACCGATAAACTTGTTGAAAATGCTAATAACATTAACATCAATTGCACAAACCCAATGTTTTTGATCCTTCCTAGATCAGATTGGTAGTACGAATTATGCAGGCAGTATTTCTATCTTGGTAATCAACTGGTTACAAAACAATAAACTTGCTCTACGATAGTTCTACAGAATACATATCGCTGAAGCGTGCTTTAGTGAAGTCCAGCCCCTCTTTCCTTACATGGGTAACGGCTAACGATGGGTAACAGCTACATGATTCTCTCCGACTGCCTTCATCCCAGGCACCATGAAATAAGCCTTTGTTACACGATGCTAAGTTATTTTGTCAAATATGATACTAAGATACTAAGAGTTTACCACCAGCACTAAAACGTCGGTATGATTGTATACCAAACAGTAGAGGCAAAAGGTTCGGCCACAGTATATGGCTCAACGCTGTACAGCATAATTGCAGGCGTTGCATCTTAATTAGTGACGACAGGTGAAGTAAGAACATCGCATGTATGACTGTAGAAAATTTAGTAAACTGAACAAAAATTAGCTACAACTTCATATTTGACAAATGCAATTGGTATAGAATCCAGTATTTTTCATAGTATGACTGACAATGAGAGATTGTTTGTGTGAAGGGCCGCATTGAACCCACACTGCTTTGAAGGACGGTTGTCTTGTACTATTTTAATTATATGAACTACAAATCGTTACTCCATTGTTACGTTTATTTGCCTATTTGTCGTTTATAACATCGAACGGTCAATTTATAACAAGTTTCAGTATGGACCCTGAACCTAATGAACCCAACGGACAACGATCCAAATAATACACAAACTGCGAAGGTGAAGCATAATGCATTGAAATAGCGACTTTATTATTGCACTTAGAAATTGTCTTGAAGAAGATTGTCTCTACTTTGTAACCTCATTTACTTTGAAGTTCACGACATATTCGTACGTAGTACTGTCGAATTGATCGTTATTAGATAACATTTTCGTGTTCATGAAATTCCCATTAAAATTTCCAGCTGTCACATTTGTTAAGGTGTTGTTATTTCACTCTGTCTTTGAGGGTATTTATGTATTGATAATCGGAGTATTCAATCAATTGAAATGTGCGCGCATTTTTTTCAATTTTGGCGAATATGATGCCAAGTGGTTAAATTTCGCAAGTATGTAATTATTTCTAGGTGCAGGTAGTAATTTAAATTAGTACTGGACGTAATCTAAACCATTGCGGCTATAGTACAAAGGAATGAAAAAACGAGATTGTTTTTGATGGTGGAACATTTTCAGCGAAACAAACATGAAGTTACCCCCATCACGTTATGATTTTGTAAACAGGTGCAAGGAATGTATTGGAAGTGTTTTACGGTTAAGCCAAAAGCTGTTGTGAGCATTCATCCCTTTAACTGAATTAATACTAGCAATACTTGCTACATTTTACAAAACAGATAGATACGCCACCAATAATTTATAAACCCGTATTCATTTCGTCCAGTCAAAGTTTTATGGTAGGCCAAACGTCTGTATTTTCTTATAAGTTAAAACAAGTCGAATTTTTAATAGGTTATTGCCCAAAATTAAAGTGGCATTGGTTAGTTTACAAAATGTCATACACGAGAGATCAGTGTAATAGTGTTGGCTTATTTGTAGCTTCTTCAACTCTAAGTTTCATGTTGGCCTCTACCCATGTTGTATTTTATAAATTTCTGATTTTAATTTGTTCAGGCCCATTATTTCTGAAATTAAATGGAAAACAATCAAACATGAATACGAATATCTACACAATATTTAACAGAGACAAAACACATTTCATTAAATCATTAATATGAATTAACCTTGTACTTAACCCATATTACAGTATTGATTTACGTATTGCACCCTCGACAATATGACTTTTAATCATCATTTTATATAATGATTTACCTTAGTCTTTAGTTGCTATGAAGATGGGATGAACATTTGCATCGAACCAAACTTGTCCTTTAAAAGGACCGTCAAAGCGATAGTCCAATCGTTGCTCTGCAGATGCAAAAACTTGCTCTTCCACGAATATAAATTTCACGTGAATGTACTTAATGTAGAATAAGTACTATTTTTTCATTTTTATAATTTTGCGAGTATTTTCTAGTGGAAAACGAGTATTTTTAAGTGTAGAAAAAATACATGCCTTTGCAAATTGAAAGAATTATAGCATAAATGGAGATGTTTTATTTTCAGATGAGCTTAGTGGTCTGTCATTGCAGCTTATTAGAAGTAATTACGATGAGAATCTCATCATGCGATTAAGGATGATCAGTGACGCCTTTCGAGTCGTTTTGCTTGTCGCACAACGTGTTCCATTCTAGAGTTATGAAATCTTCATAATTCAAGCAGCTACTACCCGCCTACTGAGCCAACCTTCCGGAGTGAAAAAAGCTTCCAGCTATGTATAAGTACTCTGTGATGTTCAACTCTGCCATAAAATTGTATCCCTTCGTATAAAACCCGGACTTTCAACTGTGCATTTTAATTGACATTAATGGGCAGCCAATATTATTTTGTACAGAATGAGCAAGGTTCGCTGCATTGTTTTCTAGCTGGTAGCGATTTTTTAAGCAGAGATTAATCGTAAAATGAATACTTCCGTTAACAATAATAAATTAATTGTTTGGATTCATTCTAAGCTGAAACAATAAACCACTCAACCCATCCAAAAATAAAGCATTTTAATTTACGTTACAATGGTTTTCATATCTTGTAAATTGGTTATGTGATATTGAATTCTCGCATTTTAATCCAGTCTTCGATACAAATATGGAATGTTTTAATCAGACCATTCAATCACTGTCATCAAAATGCAGCCTGTGTTGATAAAATGTTTGATTGGAACGATCGCCGAAACTACACTCTTTTCAGATGTATAGAGAATGCTACAGTAACGTTCTCCGTAAGAGACGGAGGACTTACAGCCTTTTGAATAATGTAAATATTTACCTAACTATAAAATTTTCTCCTGAACTGTAATTTCTTCCTTTGCCAAACAGTTTGTGTATCATTATCGAGAGATTTTTTCTTTTTGCGATTTCTTACTGAACAAACGAAATTACTCTGAAACAATCGAATAAATTATTTATATTGATAAGCCCATGTTTGCCAAATTCTGTTAGCGATAGTTTTGATATATTGGCAACTGTTACTACATAGTAACCCATTTATTACACTGCGTCAAAACCATGTCGGCGTTCGTTCTGAACTTAAATATGTATGTAGTACATTTAATTAAAAACGGGCACCGACAATTCGTGACGGTTTATAAGGATACTGACGCCACCGAAAATAAACCGACCAACTTGCGTAAATACTTTCTACTAGGTCCTCCTTCTCCTCTCCAAGTCAGTTGTTTTGACCATTCGAAATGACTGAAAGTAGGAATGTAATTGACTATTTTGTCATTCTTTGAAGGTTTTGTATACAATACTGATGTGTTGTCAATGTGTACAAGCTTCTGACAAATCATGTCCACTTGTTTACTTTCTCTCCTTTGCCAATCCTACTACTCTTGAAAAGAATCCTGAAGCAAAATATTCTACACAAACTTTGTCAATTAATCAAGTGTCGTGATTTCCTGAAAGTGTTTGAATACTCTCCATTCTATATAGAATTGAAGCTTATTTTCAACAATTCCGCCAGATGGAACTATCAGGTAGAGGTTGGCGAACGGAATGTATTCACTTATGCAGGAAGCTCAAAATAAAAACAGGAATTAATGCTGCAATTTCACATGAATTGAAGAAATTCTAACAATTTACATATGAGAGCACGATAGGGTAAGCGCAGCAACCTTGCCCTTGTATTGCTTAGATTTTAGAAAAATGTACTAGTACTAGCATTACTTACATTTTATTTATATATGTATAAACTACGAAAGCAGAATGACCGCAAAGAAGTCAGTATTAAGCAGCAATTCACGATGAGCAACAGTTTCCGCTCTGGAAGCGAATGGAGTAGTTGGCCTACAGGAGATAATACGCTCGTTGCATGAAACTCATACAGTAATTTCAAGACATTGCACAATGTTGTACTTTGATTCCGCTAAGTCCAAAATCACTCGCTGTACATGTTACCGAGTGCGAAGGTCAAGTTCTGTTTAGGATCGTTTGGCTGATAATAAAAATGAGTTGGTTACTAATATGGATTTATAATAATTTCCGAGTTGATACCGAACTGTTGCATATGCTTGCTCATTACCAAGGACGCAATATTTTCAATCATACTGTAGTAAGTTATCTGCAAACGAATTCCTTTGCAATGGTGTCATAAAGACATGATTAATCATACATGCAGCTTTTCGTATGTTGCCTCGATGAACTAATCTAAAATGCACTAGAGTTTAACAAAATGACCGACGGGCGGACAAGGTTGTAATCCGTTGTTTAATTTTCATAATTTATTTTCAGTTAATATTTATTCATTTTTCTTCCATAAACTGATAAAACTTACTCCAAAGATCAATATCCTGGATATCCCAAACAAATAATAAAAATGTGGTGGTTCTTTAGTCTTTTTATTAACTACCGGAAGCATGAAATGCTTGAAAGGTAGTTATAGCGATTGATTTGTTTGTCTGTCTGTCTATCTGTCTGTCTGTAAACACTCTAACTTCCCTCCACGTTGACCGATTTGGCTCAAATTTGGCTTAGGGATACCTTGGCCCAATGCCCCGTTCCCTATTGATTTTCAGCTATCTAGCTCGTCATTGACCGGAAGTACGGAGGTCGACGTTTTTAGAGTGGTGGGGGTGACAAAGGAGTGAAAATTTTTTATTGTATGAATCGATAGAGGAGTTCAAGACGATCATTTTTTGCCATGGCACCATGGGTCAAATCGGTGACCTGGCGGTGGGAGGGGGTCCCGAATGTATAGGGGTTCCCATGCATAAAAATTTTTGTTGCATAAATCGGTGGATATGTTCAATTTGAATTAATTAGACTTAGATTACGTATAAAAAATAGTTTGTTCGGCATGGACGACTATTCCGGTAGTTATATATTAAAGGTTTCCACCTTACTAGTTTAGTCTAGCATTAGCGTTAGTCAATATTGTTTACTCGTAATTAATAAATATTTTATACAAATTGTATTGCGAAAAAGAATTACGATCCCTTTTTAGTCTAATAAAAAGTAGTATCTTGTGATCCGTGAGACGCCACAAAACTAGATTTTGGCCAACCCGCGGAATTACAAGTTAGAAGGTACAGAAAAGGGCAGGATCGTCACGGAAAATGTTTCAGTGAGCCAATCATAATAAAAGAGGTACTAACGAGTACCCAAATAGCGAAAGAACAGTCCGTAAACATTGATAAATTAAAAAATAAGGATATTTTCCCGGAAATCGTTTGCGTGCTCCGTAAACCACAAAAATTGAGCTAGGAATCCTAAATTTGGCACATTGGTGCAAAGCCCAATTCCCCAATATGCGATTTTTTATTTTTTAAGAAATTTAAATAAAAAACGGGACAAGATTCTGAATATCCGACATCATGAGCATAATGAGGACTTAAAACTACGGTGTTCGTGTTATTTACAATATTACTAAACTCAATATTTTGCTCAGAATTTGCGATTTAATAAAAATTTTAGGTGCTGGAACACCATTTTGACACCAAAGTCCTACAATTTAAGTTAAACATTTGTGTCAACATTGTGTCCTGGCCGCTACAATTTTTATTTAATTTCAAATTCTGGGCAAATTATTGCCAATTGGTACAAATTTCTACCCTCTGGGGGTAAGAATTCTTGCCCCTAAATTACAAAAATATTTTAATTAAATAAATCCGAAATGGATTGTCAGAAAAATGTGAAATCTACCAGATTGTTGAGAAAAAAACTTTAGAATTTCTGATATATGTTGTGTGTGCGTAGGATTACTACATTTAATGTAACTTAAATTATTTAATTTCAATGTTTAAAATTTTTATATAAAAACCCACGAGGTGGAATTTGTTTTACTGAAAATCTTAAATTCGACATACTTTAAGAACATGTGTCATCTAACATTCGCTAGCGTTAGATACGCTAACAGTAATTAAATAACATCAAAAATGTACTAATGTTGTTGTTTCACGCTCATATATAGTGCAATAATGTCCACCATTTCAATAATGTTTAATTAAAACAGATTTTTAGTAAGTTAGGGATAAGATTTCTTTGCCTTAGGGGTATTAATTTGTTCCACCTTAAATACTGGTTATGTAGACATTTTAAAATTGATATAAATTGTTTAATGTCAATCAATTTCATTGCACGACGCCTGTCGAAATAACATTATCTGCAATAAGGAAATTAGCTCAACTTGGTTGGTCTGTAAAACACTATTTACTTGCGTGTACGGAAGAGTTAACGTTACGAAATCTTGAAGGATTTATTATAACCGTTAAAGCTGTCTCTTTTCATTAGCAGAATTTTTAGGTAGCCGCGTTTAGCACCCTTAAAGCCATACACGTTCTACATAACGTTGTGGAAAGTGGATTTTGTAATTGGATCTCATAAGTTTTGTAATTAGAATCAAAGATAACAGTTACAGGTCAAGTTTTGAACAATCCCGACCAAATTAATATAGTTGAATTCAATAATTGATTAATGTTGTGGAATGCTTCCAGGACGGTAAAATCCTGTGTTTATATTGGTGTAACGCTAGTGTAACAGTAACATAATTTAAATCATATTCGAATTTTAATTAAATTAATAATTTCAAGAACATTTGAAAGGACATTGTTCTGTACATAATGTTGATATTTTCATTCTGCGACGCCAACTGGAATAAAATTGTCTTATAAAATGAATTACGAAATGTTAGATTGTTTCAGAGCCAAAGCTGTTGTTTAAGCTAGTTGATGAAAATATGCAAATCAAACTGTTTAAACAAATGTCGCAATAAAATAAATATCACCACTAGTATTCTAGACACAAAAAGCAACATAAGCTTTTAGTTTCATAGTCTTGTTTTTATTTTTAACAATAATCAAACTTCCAATATGTCAAGCTTATTAAGAAATTGTTTGACTAATGGGTTTTAACTTTCTTGCTCGGAGCTCTTACTTCCGGCATAACATTTTCTTTCAGTATCCAAGCCGTTGGGAGAAGCTGAGAAGTAGGAATTATTAAACCGCGGAAGGATTCACAAATTGTCCGTATTAATATTTTGAAACACAACGAGCAACGACAAAATAAGTGCTGAATGGTTCTTTACATTTGATACAAAATTGCCGTTGTTTACGATTGTGTTTGCCACGATAATTGCGTGTTTGTGTGTTCTTATGATAATTGTATCATACAATTTGTATGGGTGGATTGTATGACCAATAACAAAGCTGGCTATCTGGAACAATATCAAACGACTCCTGCTGAAATGTTTGGTAGGATGTAGGATTTATGAAAGTAGTGCGGAGCTGCGATTTGTATGTTAGAGAACATATTTTTTCAACTTAAGCTTAAATTATGACTTTATGAAGCAGCCGAATTTCAATTACAATAAATAACTAGTAAGATGTAACCTTTAATATATAACTACCGGAATAGTCGTGCATGCCGAACAAACTAATTTTTATACGTATTTGACCGTTACATTACGTCTAATTAATTCAAATTGTACATCTTCACAGATTCATGAAATAAACAATTTTATGCATGGGGACCTCTCTACATGCGAGGCCCCCTCCCACCGCCAGGTCACCGATTTCACCCATGGTGCCTTGGCAAAAATGTTCGTCTTGAACCCCTCTATCGATTCATACAATAAAATTTATTCACTGATTTGTCACCCCCACCACCCTAAAGACGTCGACCCGTAGGCTATCCTGACTTAGTTGAGAAATTTGAAAATTAAGTAACTGATGTATACGTAATACGTACCTATTATTGTTTGACAAGAATTTAAAGTTCAGTTTCACTTCTAACCGAATACCATGTTGTGTCAGAGTTGGACACCGCAGTGTACCAATGCATCGCATGCACTATTTGTCCTACTACAAGATAGGCAGCTTTTCTCTTATCGTTAGTTGAGGTAGTTCCATAACTGTAGAATGAAACAAATGTCAAGTTAAACAAAAACCACTCAGCAACTCCACTAACCATCATACATTAAGATGTAACGAGTATTTTAAAAGCAAAAACGACTACCGTAGTCATGTTCCTTGACCAAAATAAGGTAGGGTTTGTTCAGACGATTTTTTTGAAATTTTGATTTTACGGGGTACAGTGAGAAAAACTGATTTTTTCAGTGGGCACAGTTTTTCTTCCGCGTTTTACAGCGGAATTGGCTGAAAATTGGCATGGGCATTCGAAATAACGTTCTTCATGACGTTCAGAAATGAAAATAGGGATTTTTTGAATACCAATGGTGTTGGAGAGGTCAAAAGGTCAAAAATTCGAAATTTCATAAAAATGCATTTTCAAGTGCTATTTGATGAAAATGAGCAATGTACATAGTTCTGTACGTCAATCCAGGGATGAATCACTTGAAAATGAAATTTTTATGAAATTTCGAATTTTTGACCTTCTGACCTCCCCAACACCATTAGTATTCAAAAAAATCTCCACTTTCATTTCTGAACGTCATGAAGAACGTTATTTCGAATGCCGATGCCAATTTTCAGCAAATTCCACTGTAAAACGCGGAAGAAAAACTGTGCCCACTGAAAAAATCAGTTTTTTTCACTGTACCCCTTAAAATCAAAATTTCGAAAAAATCATCTGAACAAACCCTACCTTATTTTGCTCAAGGAACACGGCTGCCGCAGTCGTTTTTGCTTTTAAACTACTCGTTACATCTTAATGTATGCTGGTTGGTGTAGTTGCTGCACTAAAGGAACGAAATTGGCAACTGAATTTCTAGTTCGTTTATTTTTGTTCGAATCATGGTACTTCATCTTGCCATCTTGCGAATGAGTTTAACAAATACTCATCCTGAAAGGCAAGCCTCAACCCCCTAATACATTTGAATGCATTCCTACAGACAACGAAGCGTGACAACTCGCAACAGTCGTTTGATTTTATACTGACCTCCCGGCTGAAAGTTTAATTTGCTATTAAAAATAAAAAATAAAGTAAATCGTGGGCATTGCAATGAGTAAATCAATACAAATTGATCAATGACTGACACAATGACGCAAATTCATGACATTTAAGGCAAACTGAAGCCGTGCAACTTGAGCGAACATCTAGTCACATAATAAATTTACTTCATACCGGGAATTACTGCAATGTCGTCGTACTTATGGATTGAAAACAACCTATGTGGTTTTGACATTGACTTAAGTTACCGATCGTTAAATAATGAAATCGCCTGATTACGCCACATGATAAATTACAATCACTGAAAAAAAGAATTTCCAATACACTAAAAGAACCCAGTGCAATACTATTTCTGCTTAATTAGTTTAGAATGATTATTTTCTATCTACTTGTAATTAGTCTAACTTAACCCGCAGTATTTGTGGTTGACGATAAAATTTACATGTGAAATAAAAACCTTTTCGACTTTATTTCTGATCATGTCAAAGTCAGAAGTCGGAAATATGGCACTTAAATAGTATTTGTATCCCCATTATTGTGTATTATTACTCCAAGATAAGAGTTCCTGCATTGAAGATCGATTTTTTTAGCAAATTCGACAAAATTTAAAAAACGAAGAAAAGTACTATTTAGATTTTTCGTGCTGACTACAATGCAAGAGAGATTTTGTGTCTATCTATAATCGTTTTTGCTGAAGAACGGATCCACCGAGACCACTTTTGCAAGCATTTTGACCCGTTGCACCCGTAAATTAGGGGTCAGAGGTCAAATCAAGTTGCCAATGGGTTTCCATATGTGTATCCTTCCTTGGCATGTGAAAGTCGAATTGTTTCCACCTTGGTCAGATATGACCTTCAGAATATGCAAATACCTGCTCTCATTAGAGTGACATGAGCTGGTAATTTACTTTCGAATGGTAATAATACATCAAGTTTTTCGTTCCTGTAAGCAGTGCTTGGATAAGATTTTGTGAGTAAAGAAGACTTTGTGCGCTTAGGAGGGAAACAATACGAAAAAAAATTGCACGCTTTTTTGCTAAGAAGATATTTATTATCACCAAACTATTTGTCTAAGTATATACAGTGTAAGTTTAACGGCGGTATGTATACGATGAACCACTTTTCCATGTCTGAGTAATGCTAGGTACGTTTCTTGGTGATCAGCGAATGTTTCACGGCATGGAATAATACAGAGGGGAATGTTTGAAAGTGAATCAAAGATACATACCACTGGTATGATACCAGAGTCGGGGGACACATTTTTATGTGACCTATTGATGTTTTCACCGTAGAAACCATGATACATAATATGTATTAAAAATGACTAATTGTAGATAACATAAGTTAGCTTCCCACGGACCTCTTGCATTATAAGTATTGAAGAATATTTTCAATTACTTGCACAATATTGTGAACAAGACAAAGTAGAAAATTTTAAGATTTACCACTAACACTGCTTTTACACACTTCCTTCATAGTTTATCTCTTGCACATACAAATTTCGAACTACTGGATAATCCAACCTGGCTTAATTGTATTAGCCTATGACGATGATGTTATTTTGTCAAAAAGGCAATGTCCTGCGCACTTACCATTTTAAACATTTAAAAATATGTCAATCCTATACTACATTTGTCGACATTGTTTATTTAAATTATTTGGTCTGCTGTTATCATCGATATGATCGTACCGATATTGATCAATATGCATTTAGAAAGGATTGACAGCTGAACAAAATGACGAAACATACGGACGATACAAATTGCAAATTGAAACTTTTCAGATCTTAGATGAAAACCGCTCACCCAAGGTTTAGTATCTGCCTGATAATTACGTAACACCTTTCCTGATTGTCTCTCACGCATATTCAATAAATGTCTCCCGCGGAATCTCGAAAATAGTCACATATATAGTTTAACAATGAGGGAAATGAGATTGGCAAGTCAACGGAAATTTCAATTAACCAAAGTTATGAGCGAAATTCTTCGGAGTTTATTGACAGAATCATGAACTTTATACCTATTCCAATCCGTATTCAAGGTATCATTTTCATTGAGACGAAGTGCATTTTTGTCCAAGTTAAATTTGTATACGATTGACGATTATAAGTAAACCCAGAACCATTTTCACCTGTATTACAAGTGCAAGGTTTTTCGTCCAGAACTTTTGTACTATATCTACAACAGTAGAACAATTACATGTTTAAGAGTTAAGAAACTTGTTCAGATTGTACTGGCATTGGTTATAAATAGATGGCCAAAATACTAGTGTTTCTACTGCTGTGCTTCTGCTACATAACATTTCATTTCAAATGGCTTTACTTGAGTTGGCAACATTTTCGGTATAAATACTTTAATTTAACTTACGAAGAAGACTCTTCTTCCAAAATTACGAATCCAATCTGATAAACGTAAATTCCGAATGTTGCAGCAATTTTATTCTGATTGGAATCATGGAATGAATTGTTTTATATTACGCAAATGTAAGAAGGTAAACCGTGACATTGATTCACTTGACGTCGATGCTAATATATATGCCTACATGAATGCGTCTGTTTACATGAGGTAAATAACTGATAAGCATTGAGACGTTTTATGGTATTAGAAGTTTTTAGAGATGAGAAAAAATTGGCTATTCCATAAGTGGTCAGCCAGATCCGGACCTAAGGACAATTTCAGAAGATACATGAGCGGTTCGATGACGAACGGTGTCGCAATTCAACATTAATTCCGTCTATACATGTAATGTGTAGTTAGTCCCAGTAAAATTATCTTTAAAGCATTATAATATATTGTTTCCTTTCTTCTCGATATAAATCGCACCTAAATTTCTTGGGACCACCAGTCTCCCAGGTGAATTCATTTAATTGCAACGATGAAGTATATGTTTGTTTTTCAGTTACGATATGACCTATTGAATTGATTCCGTACCGTCGTATTTACTATATTTCCTGAAACCAAGAATAAAGTGAAGATCTGCCAAATTAACACTAATTGTCTTGGGGATTCTAGTTTTACATCGACAGGAACAATTAGGCCTGCCAGAAGAAAAACCGTATTCTACCTGTTTTAGGCACACTGCACTGCAACGCCACCATATGTAAAACAACCGGTTAAGCAATTTCAACTATTTTGAAGGTCAGTGTCAATCTTATGCTCCCTGAGAAAGTCTGTAAGTTGATGATTTGGGTTCATGTATTTAAATACTGCTGGTAATGTGCATAATTTAATTTATTCCGTAATAGCCAATACCATTTGTGGGAAGCTGTTAATCATGAGAACACGTATTTTAGTAAATAAAGGAAAAATAATAGCTTACAATAAAATTGGATAAATGAATGAATAAACGGTTGTCATGTGCATATGTGAATATGGTACTAAAGAGATTCATGTATTTTGCAAGTGGCCAATTTATCTAAGAATCCGTTCGCTCATCATTAACTAGTTGTCTTGTGGAAATATAACATAAACATATGTACCATGGAGTTTTTAAACTTACGATCACACAATCCAATATGTTATAAAACTGCATAAAATGGAATTTTACGTTCCATTAAGAAGTCCTCCGAATATCAGCGAACGTCTATTATATTAATTGAATCAACGAGACGCTGTTTCGGAAAGAGAATATTACATATAAATGGACGGTGTGGCGACTGCAATTTACGTTTACTTACTATGTCGCCATATTTACGTTTTTCTTCAAACATTTCAAACCACGTGCCTTTAAACGGGCTGAGTCCATCATATTTAGAATGTTCTTTGTATATAGCCGACGCAAAAATCGCGAAAATTAACGATTTTTGAAAATGTGAATTCGAATTTTTGGTGACAAACCGACCCACGGGATCCGTATACATATTGAAAACTTTTTCGTTATCAAATATTATACTGATGTTCATTAAAAAGAAATTTACTTACAATTAGCTTTACTTTGTACGTTGTAGCCAGATGGCAAAATGGCAAATTTAATGAGCCAGATTGCAAATATATTAGAAGGATATTGGGTTTGATACAGTGGACGATTCAACTCAAGGCAACTGCAGTAATACGATTGCGAATTACAAAATCTTGCATATACAACTGACAAACGAAACGATGAAAATGCTGGCTGATTACAACAAAGGGAGCTTAGAAATGAGCCGAAAATTGGATATTTGCAAAGCATGCCATCTTAATACCATTCATATTAAAGACATCCTTCAAAGAACGTAAATACTGTCAATATAACCTGTTACATGAAAGTTTCTGCACACCACAGGTTTCGTACTTGCGGCGTTGGAGTAACCAAGACCGTATGCATTCTATCGAGTTCTAATTTTAGAAAATTTTCAATAATTTTTCTAATCAACCATATAGGTGCTCTTTATTCAAAGGCATTAGATTTGGCCGTACTTTCGTGTTATTTACCTGCAGTATATATGTATTTCTTTGTTTTTTAGATTAGCATAGATTAAATGTACGATCATCAGGTCGCATAACGTCGTGTTGCATGTAATTGAATTGTAATTGATGTTAAGACAATTTGAAATTGCTTATGTGAACGTAAATCGTTAGATAGCCATGTAAGGGTCTTCAACTGTCAGTTATGCGGATAATGCCAAGCAATATTTCTTTCGCTTCCGTTGTTTTGCTTTTGATAGAATACCTGTAGCATTTCGACAAACAAATAAGTCTTAAGTCAGTGACTTTTTATTTGTTATTGTGATCTATGGAAATTATAGAACGCAGTGCGTTCAACGCACTGTCCAGCTAGACTATTTACAACTTGATTACCAATATTTATTTTCCAACAACGAACAAAAGGATGGAGAGACCAGCAGGTAAAAGCTAATCCAACAAGGAGCAGTTTGTGCTAAATGGCGTTCATTGGCCAAATTTTGGTCGTATATTAACTTCAAGGATATACTTGTACCCTATAATTTTTAAAACTTATGTATTTCCAGATGGGAGATCACAGAGATGGTGAAATGCAGAACTGCAATTTCACATCATATTGACGAGTAAAAATTATGTTATTATATAAAGGTCATTGTTTAGGTCAAATTTGAAAAAATGCTTTTTCCCACTGAACTATCTGACGGGTCCCCTAGGGAAGCTTCATACCTGATTTCAGCCAAATCCGACGAAATAAGTCGAAGAAATGTAATATACTTTGAACAACCCATCGACATAACTCGATTTTTTTGCAATTAACCCCATTGGCATATTTTCTAAAAATCAATTAGTAAGTCAAAATTCGTCCATGTTTATTGGGGAATCTAACATTGGTGTCCAATTTTCTCTACACTAAAGTAGGACGTGTGTCTGTTATATATGGCGTGTAGGCGTCGGTAATCCAATTGATCAATAACCTGCAATTAACTTGCGCAATACGAACCTGGGATTTATTACCGACGCATCCAATCGTGTTGAAAACGTGTATATATATGGAAATAAAATCAAGTAGAACAGTTTCACGAACCTACAAATTTTGAATAATGTTGCAAGCGCATTTACCTATTTGTTACTTTCTTGAAACTGCTAAAAGTCGCACAAATTGTAACTGTTTCTCGCAGGCATTTTGACAGTTAAGTAGTGCTTAAGGACGAGCCACTGTGCGGATTAGAATTTTAATGTCTAGTTTCAAAATCAACTTCTAATGAATTCACTTTCAAGCATGCAAATCCTATTGATGAAACATTTTCAGTTTCTGTATTGCATTGGCATATATGCCGATACCTTCCGGTTTGTTTTCATATCTATTCCAGAAATAATTCGTTGGAACTTGTCTAAAGCGAAATTAAAATACCAACTTGGCAAACTGCCAACATGAAACATTGAGGCATACATACATTCGTCTTCATACTACGATTAATCTTACTTTTTGGCTCTCATACATCATCTGACATTTTACATGGTTTACAATACAACACATGGCCTACAATAAGTTATATTCTTTACCTTCGTAATATCCTATTCACAAAATTGAACTTATCTTGCCAAACGACAAAAACCTGCTCGAATTCTGCTGCACATGAATTGAACTAGATGATATGCATACATAAACTGCAAGTGCAACGAGTAGTGCTGGTATAGTATAGATAAATACATGCATCAAAATTAGTCCTAAGTAATTGTCTTTAGTGTTACAACTGCTTTCAAATGAATCTAATTCAACTGTAATTACATCACATAATTTACGAGTTCCCAGCTGTATATTTTTTTCGCACTGTGATGTAGTTCTTTTATTTTCTCAGTGTCGCTGTTATACAAATCGATTTGTTTTCTTTATTTTTTTGGTTCGAGGAACAAGCTTTTCATTATTTCCTGCCGTCAGTTGGTAGTGGAACGCTAATGATTTCTTAATTCACTTGATTGTGATAAAATTAATTGATTATTGTTAATGAAATATTAACTTTATGATTTACGGAAATGTAAAGTTGAATCTCCGGGTTTTCTGCTAATGGAATACAATCAGGTGTCAGGGTTGAATACCGCAATGTACCAATACATCGCCTGCACCTTTTTCACTATTTCAAGATATCAATCACTGGGTTTTTTCGTTACTCTTCTTAGGCGAGAAAATTGCATGTAGAATGAATCACATTGTGTAACAAACATAGAAAATCATTTAACGTGTCGTACATAATTAATATAAACTTAGTTTGCATTTAAAGGCGAATTGTTTCCTAAAAGAACTCATCTAAAATCAAGTAATTTTGACGAATAAAAGTAACAGCCATTTGGAAGTGTTTAAAAGATAATAGAACGGGCATCAAACTTCCTGCCACATATCGAAAGTAATTCCGCCTCATTTTTTCCTAATTGCAAGCAGACTAATTGTTGCCGTTACTTGCTTCTATCTATGAATATGAAAATTTTACTTGTGTCCTGTATTTTTACTTCAGGTGTGCAGGTAGCCAATCAATGGTGGCAGCTTATTAGCTCAACCAACTGCAAATTAAATTCAAACCGCATGGGTAAATGTGTAGACACCCGGTCTTTCCATTACCCAAATCTTTTCTGCTTTAACAGTACCCTGCATTCGCAACAAAACATGCTAAGAAACTTGAATATATTTGTTATTTTTAGATTTAACTGACGTGGACTAAACTTTAAATAAATGTGTTTCAATTTTCCATTGCATTTGGAGCGACATTAACTTGCGTACAGCTTGACCTAGAAACTTTCCTTAAATTTGTAGGACAAACTCATAAACGAATTTGTAAGTAATCCCCAATTCAAAATTTTGATTTTACCTTACTTGTTCCAGGTAGTTATAAAATTGATAAGCACTACACTTTGTAACCAACCCATCGAGCAACCTCACTGATAGTCTGATGACAACCAAATTTAAACTATATGCCCATGCAGAAAACATATTGGATAGGATTGGGACTCTGAAAGGATTGGGACTCTGAAAAAATCTCAGAGTCGTGAAGCAGTTAAAGTTTAGGAGGAAAAAAAATGTACATACTAGTGCAGGGCTCTTTCAGTCTTCCCTGCAGAGTATCTCTTTTTCGGCTTAAATATATTAATTAACAAACAATAAATCCTAAACATTTTTCGTTCGATAGATGTGTGTAATAAATATACAATTAAAATATAAACTTAACTGAAGTCTATAGCAAGTTATTTCATCTGCTCATAGACTCGCTCCAGGTCTAACAGTGGGCGTGACAAGAAATCATAACCCACCGTTACAACTTGGTTTGTATCTAGACGACTGATTTCTATCTAGACGATAAACACCAATTTGTCCTGATACATTTCGCAGGACAAACTAAACACATCAAATACAATGACCATCCAGCACATCTGTTTAATCCGGTTACGATTGCAATGCGGTTCCGTTTTGTTATCGGCGTCATGGTAATCCAAATCGTTTTCGTCCTACCAGTGTTGGCTTGTAGGGACGAGCTTTTTCTTAGTTTCTGCTGTCATGTGGTGCTGGAGTATTAGTGACTGTGTAATTCAATTGATTGAGATAAACTTAATGGAGTATAATTACTGGAAGAATTTCTTCTGTGATTTATGTATATTGTATGGTTAAAAATCTCATCCAACTACAAAAGAATACAGTATAAATTTCTCATCCTGTACAATAAATTACCTGTCGTACGTTAATATCAACTAAAGTGCAAAAGTTGAAGCTCCGGATCATCAAGTAAAAAGCCTTGGATAGACGCCAAAAAACATTAATATGCTGCTTGTGCAAATCTTTGTTCAGAAGGTTCCTGGGAGACTAATTTCGTAAATGATATCATATCGTAATCGCCCTCTGTAAGTGTCCAAAATCTAACATAATTAATGGATACAGAAATTCAAATTATTGTAAATTGAAAATCTGCAAATGTCTCTGCGACCATTTCTGGCATTCTTCAGGAGTGTCCCAGGTGCGACGGTTTCCGCCATTTCTATTGTGCAGTATCATAAACAACATAGTATGGAGTTATGTTTTTAATGTTCGACTTGAAAATCTACAATAGAGGATAGCACATAGAATTTATCTGGACAAGTCCACAGAATCCTTAGATATAATTAAAGTTCGACACATGAGAGGTCAATACAACTTTATGTTTCCTTTGGGGACTTGACATAGGTACATAAACTCCTGCTTTTCTTTTTGGCTCCTGGCATAGAGCACACAGAGAGGAATCTAGGGGCAAGAGTACTGAGCGGTATATATAATAATTCACATTATAGCTGTAGGACGTGAAAAAATTGTTCATTTCCAATGTTCATTGGACGCCGTATACTAAGAAAATGACTGATTATTAAGGATCCAACTGTCATCAAGTCATTAATCACGGGATTTGAAATGTAAATGATAAAATGTTTATAGAGTAGGGAGAAATATTTCTTAGCTTGCCTCTGAAAAGAAACAAAGTCGTTTTAGGTGCATAATCCGATAATCCCGTGGGATCCATAATCCATAATCGATGGGACTACTTAAACTTCGTGTCAGCATATGAGACAGAAAAGGGTCTTGATCGCGTTGTGAGACTGAAGGAAGCTATGGTCGTTTTGTGGGATGATCGTCATATGACAGCCAATCATTCAAACATATAAGAATATTATACTTTTCAATTACGCTGAGCAGCCATATTTATAAGATGAGTAATTACTGAAAAAATTTAATGGCACCGTTCTCGGGCACACTATGTATCTTCATTAATTTCGCGAACCATGAGAAAACGAGTATTAACCTGCCATTGTAAATAAGCTGAAGGTGATTGTGAGCCATCTCATGGCGTCAACTTTTAACACATTGACTTTATCAAATAATTCCAACTTTCATCATGGATTAGTGCTCATTACATTAAACTTGATGTCTCATCTCCCTCTACACTACTGCCATCGAGGGGCGGGAATACAGAAACACGAACAATGAAGCTATGGCCAATGCAGGCATGCAACTTAAATTCTTCACATTTTACAAGACAGATTCCGTGCAGTAGAAAATTACTGATTCTCCAGGTTACGACCCTCATCGCGTCAAAAGTCTCCGGGAGAAGAATGCTATAGTATGCCGAAGACATTGTGTTGATTAAGTTATCTTTCGGTACTACATATATTTTCAGCGACTGTTTGCTAGGTAATTACTGAATTAATTTTCGGCATACTTTAAGTGGCAATACAACGTGTGTGCATATGCTATCATTTAAACTATCATAAGGTACATTGTCTCCGTCGCACTGAACATATTTTCCAGTTCTGATTAACCTCAATCTATTACAATTTTAATTTCTTATTGCAAAAGCTTGATAGACTCAACTGCCCTTACGTGGTTACTTTTTAAAGTGTTGGCAGTAAAAGAGGTTACAACTAAATTTGGTCCAATTACGGCAGAAAAAATCGCTATTATTGGTTAAATTGTTATGATATTATAAGTTTGCAACACAGTAGAAAAAAATAAATCAAGACATTCGACGTTCCGGCGCGTCTGACACCATGATGCATTTATTTTGTTTTTTGGAATACTGCTGACCTTAAATTACGCTTGAAGTGTACTGTCGACTGCATTTAGTTGAATGTTAATATATACGCATGTCAAGATTAATGCTGAATTAGAAATATAATTTAATAGCACCATTTCAATAATTTTTTTACATATATTTATGTGGATTCATTCTCCCAGTTTTAACTTAACCAAATCAACTTCAACCATTTCAAAGTACCAACCTGAATGGTAAATATATAATTGTCATGGGCGAATTCCAATGTAGCGGCGTCGTAAAGCGTATTGCAATGTGAGTCAGTATAAACGGTTCTTGTCGATCAAACTAGAACGACATTGTATTTTGCTTGGATAATTACTCTAGTGAATCTTCTTTACTTAATACAAACAACTGTACCTGGAGTAAATAATTTTATTCGCAACCAGACAAAGCGCAAGTCAGTCAACGCAATTATTGCATTTTCATGTAATTTTATTTTATACACTTTTGTAAGTTTCCTTTAGCAAATCAATATTTCAATTTGATGGAATTAGAGCCTTAGTTAGACGTTACATTTATCCATTCAGATGTTAACTCGTGTTGCCAATACAATAGTAATTTAATGCGCATTATTTCAATTACTATATATATTAATTGAGTATTTTGCATTTGCACTACCTTTTATTTCAAAAGGTATTTTTGTAATTGAAATACGTTTTATTTTGTGTCGATAATTTTAGACGATTTCTCTTCAAATTATCATTTGGTATACAATTTTAATCGTACTCGGCTATTTGAGGGTATTGGATTTTCAGTTAGCTTCTATTTTGCTATAGAGCGTTTTTAAAGTTGATTGAACCTCCAAAATTTTCATTTTTCTCATATTTTTGTATCTTATAGGAGAAGAAGAGAAACCGCAAAATGCAAAGTTTGGGCCTCCAGATCCGAAGATGGTGGCCGCCAGCACCACAAGTCTGACATCCGGGTCCCAATTGCTTCGATAAATTGGCTCGTGCGCCATTTGTACGGTTTTGAGAATTCTCCATATATCAAACCAGAATTAGATTCCTCGTCTCAAACTGAGAAATGCAACGGCTCAGATTTTTTATATCTGATAGTATATGAAAGCTATATGGTCCCAAAGTTTGAAAATTTAACGTTTTTTTAATATTTGGAAAAATAACGAAATTGAACAAACTTGCTGACCCATAATATCTATAGTTGCCAACTTACAAAACATTCGAGATATACATTTTAAAGCCCATAAAACGGGCTGTCGACGTAGTGTCTCTGGTGCTCTATCTATGTACCAGATTCTTATTACGGCGCACTCATGGTTCGTCCATGTTGACTACTTTCTTCACATTGATTTTATGGTTCCGAAACGTTTAGCATCTTGCGCATAACAAATATAAAATATGTGCTAAAGGAGAAAGATAGCCCTTTTTAAACTGAAGCTGGACATTGTCAGCTCCCGATAACCTTTTTTGTATAGGGCTTATTACAGCAGTGACAACACTTTATGGTGTTTGATAATGTTCAAACATATGTAGATATCTCTGATAGTATACGTTGGGGCTGAGCTTAATTAATAATTTTTTATTTGCACTTTAGTTTTAATTTATATTAGAAGTGCATCCGGATTAGAATTGCACTATTAAACATAACAACCAATAACATTTAAACTCCCTTACGAATAGCGATAAGAATTGCAGTCGGGATTTCACAAGTTGCGATTTCACGAAATTGGCTAAAGTTTGTTTTGTGACGTCGAAACTCCAAAAATATTATTGGAATGTACAACACATAAAAAATTTGGCATAATTTCGAAAATCAGATCAGGCGGCATAAAACAGAGACACGTCTTGATATTAGTGCCAAATATCAGACTAATGATAAAAATAATTTGACGTGTGTACCGAAAATGGAAACAACCATGACCCAGATTTTCATCAATTTTACTTAATAAAGATTTTTATCCGCGAAAGAACTATTATTAACACAAATATTGACGATCTGCATGTATGGAGCAAACAGAAAATATATGTCAACCAATCTGGAAAGTCGATAAATGTCAGGAAATCCATTCCTCTCTTCCATTTGATATTCCTCAATCTTATCGCATTCCCAGCACCTGCCATAGGATTTATAAATCTAACCAACAAAAACTGTGATAAAGAGTCATTTTTTAATTAGTGACGTCAGCGTTAACAATTATTTGTCTTGAAACTCCATTTAAAATCGTTCAAATCCCACTATTTTCCAATGTTCTTGGAAGCCTCTCTTCTCGTTGATTGTAGTCGTAACCCAACTAACATCAGTTGTGCTGATGTGCACAGGGTTGATGTGCTATGCTACATAATGATGAGTGTTGATATTCAAGATTATGTTATTTGGTGTTGACAACCAAAGAGGATCTGGTAAGCAAATAATGAATCGATATTTATGTCGACACCATCTTCGAAGTATTAAATTTGATCATAGGTGCAAAAAGGCTATTTCTTGAAACAACGTTGGATCATTAGTTAGAGACCATTTTTCTTCCAAATCCAGCTACGGTACATGAAGAGATTGGCGTACAGTGCCTAATCGTGGCGCTCGAGGGCCCTGGTCAGGCACATGAAAAGGGGCCCATGGAAGTTGTCAATATCTACGCAATTTTTTGCCTGTGACTGATGGGATCATATGCACACATTCGTAAAAAAATTCGATCATTTATTCTGCTAATTTTTACAATTCACAATGCTTTTGGAAAGATTCCATTTAGTAAATCTTATATATTCATCTCAATCACCATGTTGTATAGGCAGCTTTCATGACACCATATACCGGATCGTTTGCTTTGTTGCATCCATTGCAGTGAATAACTGTTTTAGTTCAATGTAGAATGCAAACACATGCATCGTAATGTAATAAACCTGCACTTATAGTAGAGAAAGGCAAACTTTTAACAGCTAAAATATCTGACGAGAGTGATTATATGCTAAGTAGCTGCAAAGTCATACTCAAAAGTAGTGCCGAAATGATAATAATTTTCTGGAAAGAAGGCGAGGACAATGTCAAAATTAATATCATTTATTTCAAACCAAAGTTTATTTTTTAAATGCTTTCATGAAGAATGGATCAACAGTTTGATGTCACAATTAGTAGGTCGATTTTCAAATTAGTTTTACATTTTGCTGAATGATATTTTGATCAGCTATGGAAATGCTGTTTGAAAGTTTGATCTGTAAGGTTACTTAGCCTTACTAATCATAATTATATTGCTTACTATCGGCAAAGAATAAATAAATAAAGAATTTACCATGATTTCCTTCCAAAAAAATAATTAATCTATTTTGCTGTTCACAAACTTTAAATAAATTATACCATTAACTTATACTTTTGGTCATAAAAATCAACCGAGCTTGATATACTAAAAAGTTAAAACAACATTATACGCTAACCAACTAACCACCCACTACCATTTCGAACAGCGCATGCAGTGGTTGCAATTACCTTTGAATGGGTAAAGTTTGCCAACGACTTTTGTTACATTGTGTGGCGCTGTAATTCATTTCGTACTCATAAGAATCAAATTACAATTTTTAATACAAGACATGCTGTCGTTTCAAATTACTAACTTAGAGTAAATGAAACTACAGCTCGTAGCCTACAATTGTTGAGTAATCAATTCTTACAATCGTATCCACATAATAGCATTTCAAAGCCTACATTTTTAACGAACGCTTATGCAGCGCGTTTACTGGCGACGTCAAACTCCCGACTACCTCATGAGTCTATTTTTGTGAATTATGAGCTCATATACCAAAAATTAGAAACAAAGGTGAATTCAAATTCATGATCCAATAGAAATGTAGTAAAGTAGTATCTAACCACACTCTTCACTGTTGTCCCACCCCCAACGATCAAATCGAGTAATCAAGTGATCAAATCAAATCTTCCGGCGATGTTATCTTAAAATAAAAACGAAAATAATGGTGAGTCGCATTTTTGGTGCTTTGAACGTCTTGCACACTATACCACATTACTTTTATAAGTATCAAAGCTACGAGGTTTGGTATAGTTGCTGAAAATATTGAAAACTGGAAACGTACGGTAAATTATTTGAACATTTTGTTAGTAACAAGATTATACTTGCTTTGAAGTAGTATCACATCGCCAACAGACTTTCCGCGTGACTGACGATCAGAGATGCAATGCAAAATATTTAATACTTGATTATGTATTGAAACGGCTCGTTTAGAAGCCAATATTAACATTCCGGCAGATATGCCCACACATACACAAGCTGAAGGCCAGAAATTTCGTTGTAGCTTTTTTTGTTGGGTGGAACATATTTTCTGGAATAATTCTTTTCAATTTAAAGGAAATCCAGAAATACCTTTAGACTTAATTTTTGACAAGTTGAGCGAGAATTCTTTTTGAAATCTTTGTTGTATCTTCTACCTGGTCGCATTGGATTAGCTGATGCACTTCAACAATTGAGCAAACACCTAAGTAATATGTACATTAGTCACCTTAAGGTTGCATCTTAAGCACGTTAATTCATGCCAAAAAGGATGCCAACGATAAATGCCTTGAGTGAACCGCTCCGCCACAAAACAAATAGCGCCGACGAAAAGCCCATACAGCAGTATGATAAAAATCGTAGAAATATTCCCTTTCATGTGTGGTTGCTTTAATGACGTGTCTTTTAGCATTGGACTCCATCCTGCCCTTTCACGAATAAAGTCCAACCAATTGCTCCAAATTCCTGAAAATTGCAAACCCTGCATTCTCTTTACAATGCCGATGTGAACAGATCCGGTTATTTGAAACCCAATAGAAACGTTTGCGTATGTTTCCTTTCCGATATTTACTACCCGTTGTGTGTCGTTTTGGAAAAGATTCACTGCAAAATCCTTTGCAATGTAAGCTGGTAGCAAAAGGGCGGATTTATTACATTTCTCGAGAGACTCCCACATAACGTGTTCCTGAGGTTTCAGCAGTATATCTCGCATATCGCTCTCTCTGAGAACAAAGTCTTCTGCGGAGTCCACTAACCATGTCTCCGTGCTGGCTTGAAAGATGTTCCTGAAAATACCAACAATGTTGGGATGAAGAGAAGAGATGTTTTCCAGACTCGATAAGGCAGTTACTCCAGGAATATTTCGTGCAATGAAATTAGACCACTGGTACACCTCTGATGCTGCAAAAAACATTATATTTGACGTAAAAACCACGTGCGGCGAATCCTGGTAAATTTTGGCTGTCCAATTCATAAGAGCGTCAACTGTTTTAAATCTCCACAATTGTTCGTTAATGTATACAAATCCCGGCCTCGTAAGTATTGAAAACCCATCTTGAACCAGTTCATCATATTTTGTATACGGCAGGAGTTGCTTTGGTAATATCATCTTGTAAATATTGTTATTTTTATAGCCGTTACTTATCACAATTCCCGCCAATAATACTGCAGAAATTGTAAACCTCAAGTAATTATTTTTACAATCAGCTGACATAAATGGATTGCCCTGTTCCAGGAATACTTTTGAAATGCAGACGAACTGACTAAAATGTAACTGCTTCGTTGACATTTGGTTGTGAATTTCTGCTAGAATCACAGAAACCATTAAAATGCCTAGCCAGGTACTCTTGTCATAAACACTCAAAAGCTCATACGTATACTTATCCCGTCCGCCGCCGCAACTAACGAAAACCAAGTTGTTTGTATATTCGTTATATGAAAGCCAAAATGAATTTGAGATTATGTCCTCAATAACACGAACATTCAATGTCAGGTCGTTATGCAAACTTGATGATTGTGAATTGTAAAAGGATTTGCCATTACTGCAGTATTTCTGGGAGTTTTTCAAAATAATTGTGCCGTTGGCGACAATGTCCATAAGCATGGAAGCAACCGCGCGATTGAAAATATCGACATAGGTAGTTTCTTGAGTTGCGTAACTTGTTGCTCGCCTAGTGGATTTAATATAACTTTGCTGGCAGTCTTCCAAGATTCTCGCAAAGTCAAACATTTGAATACCATATTTGGGCTGAAGTGGAGCTCGAATCTCCCATGCTGCATGTGTTTCTCTGGGACTAGATTTTATAAGCCACACCAAATCATCCAGTTTGATATTTGTGAAATATAGTACAATCTCGTCCGAGTATATCGTCTCTCTGTACGTAGATATTCGACAAATATGAGCAACGAGGTTTGCAGTTCTGTTCGCCAATGTCACCATAACCGTTTCCGTGTTAACTGTCTGGTCAGGTGCCGGAGAAGTGTTGGATAAGCTTCGTCGTGCATAATGCCAATTTTCCATTAATGCTCTTAGGTTATCCATATTTAAAGGAATATTTTGGTGGTTGACAAATAAGTGTACTCTGGACAGCATAGGAGGCTCGGTTTGATACAACGTAAAATTAGTATACGTTTTCAAATCATAAGCGAACGCCAATGGATACGTCGTTTCAGTCCAAATGGAGGATGGGATTTGAACTGAAATGTGAACTTGGCAATTCCATGACTTTGAACGTACGGCGTACAGGAACATGTTGAGACGAAGGCAAATGTCTTGGTTATCAAATTTGCCATACTTATCAATCCTATTCCCGTAGAAATATTTTGACGATTGACAATTAATTTTATGTCCGTATTCCGTTCTGTCACTTAAATTGGTCTCATTGTAACCAAGAGGCGTCCACAACACTTGATAAGTTTGTGGAATATTAGACGCGTCGAGGGATTCTAGAACTGCTAACTGTGGTCTTCTTTGTACAGCACTGGTGCGAGGTTTGCCGATATCAACGTTATAAAAGTTATCTATGACGATGTGGCAATTGTCAAACAAATCCAGAATAGCTGAAATGTCATATCTTAAATCACGGAGCTGATTTGGTATTATACCTGAAGCTGCATGGAGAGAATTTATTTCCATATCTTGTTTGTAGTGTAACGTGTTTAGTGGGAAATGTGTAAGGGGGTTTCCGGTGACTGGTCAGGAAGTAGGAAGCCTTACAGATTTAAGTGTGGATTTTTGCAACGGGAGAAAGGTTTATAGTTAGAGAGAGAAAAGTATGCATGAGAATCAATAAACACCGTGCAGATAAATGAGTAATCGCTGTAAAACACAAGAATATAGTTTATAATAAATGTTCTAGTTATTTATTTACTCGCATGAATACCGAAATGGAAAATGACTTGAATATTATTGAGAAATGAAAGTTAATTTAATCTACTATTAAATTACGTAGGTTTGAGCTCTCACCTTTACATTTAATGGAAAATGAAAGTTATTTTTTAGAATAATGACTAGGTATTCAGTGTTGATGTTTTATACCTTTTAGAGACTCGGGTCACCGCTCAAGTAGGTATGTAGCCTCGTGAAAGGTTATCAATACCTGTCGATTTTTATGACAAAGCGTTCCCGAGCACAATAAGTTACCTTCGTAGTTTTTAGCAACAGTGGTGGCGATTATGACGAAATAAAGTCTAACGATGATTGCCACACTGTTTGTAATTAAAGAATTAAGATACTCTACCTTTACGATGTTTGTTAACTACTAATCCCCGATGATGACTGACGTCGGGGTAACGTGAGATACAACCAAGGTAGGTGCAGATGACGATGATGACGCGATAGTGTCCACGTTTCACGGTCTAGGGCGTTACCGGAAGTGGGTAGCTTGCTTCGAAGTGACCAAGGTGAAACCAAAGGAGGACACGATTGGTTGATAAGACCAACAGATGGTAAATGGTTGTTTTGTACGTAGTACAAAGTGGCTAAAAATACCAATGAGAACCGAAACCATCTCATAAGTATTTTTATATTTACAATTTTAATTAGACGACCTAATTATGCCTTCCTTTCATGAATGACTATTATATATTTTTATATAAATTTACCACAACAAGAGCCAATAGATTCTCAAGGAGAACGTCCGAGAAAGAATTGGAATCTCACTAGCCAGAGGTGGTAAACTGAAGAAGAAACACAATTCACACTATTTGTGATTATTTATTTACACCTGAGGTGGAACACACCAATAATGAATTTTTATGAGATAGATTATATAATGTTTTTATATATTTTTACCTTGCGTTTACACGAGATGATGAGCTTTTTACAAAACTCGGGATCAGATGAAGATGCAGTTCTAACTGTGAACTATAGCACTTCCTATTCTGATGCTTTACTGACGTAAAGACTTGTTACTTATAATGGGATGTTTTCCCGTAAACTTAAAAATTATATTTTTTCCTTAAAACTATTTTTGAGGTGAGTTGGACTTGACTGTTTAGATATAGCAACAAAATACAACTGAAGAATTTTCTGTTCGCTCTGCGCAAGTTTCAGCTTCAAGGCCGACCTCAATTCGTGAGTGTTGGTTTTTCATTTGCTTTAGTTTAGGTATGCATGTACATGGACTTGAGCTCGTCTCCTCAGCAGAAAAGGTAAATGTTTCTTTGCATTGTGAAGAGCTGAGCGAGAGAGACGATTTCTTCAAGTTCATGCCTTCATTTGAATAAAGTGTAAAGAGATAAGATTATGGATTTTTGTGGTGAGTGCGAGTTTACTTCGTTTGCTTGCTGTGATGAGTGAGAAGAAGAGAGGAAGATAAAACTGAGGTTTTGATTCTTCCATCACTCATCACCTGCGTGATGCTGGAAATTTTAGACATTCTATTTGGGTCATGCGTACATTGAGTACCTACTTGTAGCAACTTGTGATGATGACCACTCGCCTCTTCTTGCTTTGATTATTTTTAGTTTTATGAAGGCTTAAAAATGCATACTCTTTGTTCATGCCTTAACAAATGATCGAATGGAACTATTGTATATTTTAAGCTCCCAGCAACCATATTATTTGTCAAATAATAGCCAAACCATACAGCAATGAAATAAGCAATAACAATTGAACCCGAAAACATATTCATAATTTAGCGTAAGTTTAATGCAGTAAAGCTACTTCATAGAAAATATTGTAAAATGTTCAGAGTGCTTTAGACTAGCGACTGTACGATTCCAAGCGAAGTATAATATATGTACTGAAGATTCGTAAGTTTGGAATCATAAGTGAGAGTGCAGCGCTTCAAGGAAAACCCATATGAACTATGACCGTTTCACCTTTACATTTGTATACTCTTTGTTGAAAGTTTGAGACATTTTAAGTACTCCTAGAGTATTATTAATGTATTGCACACGTACACTTGTCCCACAAATGCATATATTTAACCAACAACTATTGTTCAGTAGTTGCCCATCCTGTCTTTGCTACTAGTTGATTGAAACATAAAGCTGATTTGTAAGTAATTTTAAATTTAGAAACCCTCGGTCACAATACTTTACTTCTTGTGTAATACTCCAAATTTCATTCAGTTGTTCTATTACGTCTTCCATCGCACATGAACCCATACTTATTTTGTTAAAATCCACTGCAAATATTATTGTGTAATGTGTTTGCTTAAAACCCATTGTATTAAGAAATGACAATGTCAGTAGGACAAAAACTTTCTGCTCTCTTGTCTTTCTCTCATACAATCCGGACAGTAAGTATTTACTCAGTACTACAATCCAGGAGACAGTGGCATGCTTATTTGAAATTTGAGAATGTGCCGTTTTGTTCAGCTTGCAGAATAAAGAATAATTTTTGGATTGCATAACCTAAATGCAAGAGCATCATTCCTTCGCTGCTTCAATTGATATAGTTTATTTAATGCCAAGTTGTTTGAGCCAGAGCTGGTGAAGAATTTTCATAGTCAATCTTATGCTCCATATTCACTTGTAGAAACTAAATAGAATCACCGTTCTGTAGACAGGTTTGAACTTGACCTAATCGCTTCCAACTCACTCCAATCATTCTAATTCTCGCAGCAAACGCCACTGCAACTTGACGATTGTTTAATGTGATTGTGAGCAGTTTATTGAAACCGATTTTATACATTTACACTGCATATTATATTCTTTCACCGCTGCAAATTCTTTAGATATAGCGTTTAATAATAGTTGATTAAATATCGTGTTTCAGTTATTTGTAGAGAAATGCTGGCATATAAAAACGAAAATGGCCGTTTTATATGGTTCACTGTTAATTGCACATGAATACCATTGGAATCAATAAGTAAACCTGTATTTATCGACAATACTGGTAAACTTGTAAAAATGTCAAACTGATTTAATTAGAGCTAAATACAGTTGGCGCAAGACATGAAGTATGAAAAAGCATTTGTATTATGCCCTGTAAGTTCAATCAATTAATTTTATTGCAGTCCGATTTAAAAGCACTCCCAAATTGCGATACTCATGATGTGTGACTCTTTACTTCGTTCAACCGTTCAATTCCATGAACTTCAGAATAATGCTTTATTTATTTAATGCTTTATTGAACAAACATAGATGCTCCAAGCTACCGGGATCTGTTAGATACTCTATCTCTACAATAAACAGATTTCAAATAACGGCGCTGAGAGTCGAGAAAGGTAAGCAAGCTTATAGATGTGATCGCAATTTTTAAAATTGAGGAGTTGTATTCCATATATGTTCGTGATTGCATTTATTATATAATATATATATATTATTGTCACTGTTGTGGCAAAAACGTATAGACTGATAAGTGTAGTTTTGTGAAAGCGTTCGAGAAACCAAACGCTTCGGTAGTTGTAGTAACACGCTGCACGTTGCGTGTAGTTCCTTTTTAGTAGGTAAAATTCACACGTGCAGTTTGTCTAATTATGATATTGGTTCCATGTGTATGGTAAGAACATAAACTACCCCTAAAGGTCTTAGCAATAAGTTATACAATCATGCGTCATAAATACATGCAATCTATACACAAACCCATGCACATTGCAGTTTATTAATACAAATGTAGGACACATGTGACTTCGGTAAAACTATTTTCCGAGTTGTCAGCATTGCATCAGTCTGCAAGCATTCCTTACCGATTTCGATTTCAGCCAACATTTCGGCACCGATGGACATCATCTGGCAGAATGGGTTAGACACGAATCCAGTCTTTATAAAATACGGCAGCAAAATTGTTAAATCTTGAAATGCGAATTAATGATTGATATATTTTCTTGCAACGGAAATACATGACAAATAAAATTATAATGTTAATGCTTGTCTTTCCATCTATGTTCAATGCTTGGGGAAAGTCACTGACCTTTATCCAGAGCAGCTTTTAAAAACCAACACTCTAAACGCAGTGGTGACGGACCTTTTCTTAAGTTGAACTAATAACAATCATAATTGCAAAACTGAAACACTGAGTGCTTGTTACGGCCACAGTCTTCCACATCCAAGTGCTTAGCTTATTAAGCTGAGTTTAAATACACATTTGTAATGTTCGAAACAGATGAAACACATCAGCATTTCACAATCTAGCAGCCAAATCATGAAATGCAATGCGTAACATGAGTGCGTACAGGGTCCAATGACGTCACTGGAAGATCATGCCTTTTTATAGCCGTTTTTCGCGCTTGGAGCATTAGACGTAATATTATGTATGTGTTTTGCATAATTTAATCTATGACTCCATTACATTTTACGTATCAGTCAAACCTCTATTTATATTCCCTTTGGTTATGCATAGTAACAACGTCATCCGAGCAAAAGCTACTTGGTCATTTTTATTTTCAAAAAGACAGGTTATTCCTTCTGCTTTCAGGAGAGGTATGGTGTATGGTGTAGCAATGTCCGGAATCCGGACTCCGGATTGATTTTTAAATTAAGCATTTCCCTCATAAGTTAAAAATATTTGATAACAGTTAGTGGTAATGATTCTCTCTTGATAATGAAAATTAGTACTTCATCCTGCTAATGATGCCTACAATGTACCTGCTAATGGTCCGGTAGCAGCTATAGTATCTACACTATCAAATGAAATAAAATTGAAACAGAGAGAACAAAAAATATTCTCACAACTACGAAAGCACGTTATGACAATTTACATTGCATTTATCATTTCCATTCATTGCAATTTGTGTTTGGTTATCGTGGGAAGATATTCAGGTGATTACTAGAAAATTTTAATTTATTCTCCGTAACATCAGACTACCCATTGATACATTTCATACATTATGGCGGAGATGAAACAATGACGCCAATTTTCTTTTTTACGGCATGTGTTTCTGTTCTGGTATGCGCCGTATCCAGTCATTTTGTAAAAGTATAAGTGCACTCAGCATCAAAACTGTACTTTATAAAAATGTGAAAGGCAGAGCTGCAAATTGTAACCGTTTTGCTCAGTTTGATATTCCAACCTCCTTAAAGATGGGATTTAAGCTCATAACTATGGCTGCATATTAATTGCCCAATAGTTGCATCTTTTATAACAACAACATTCAAACAACTGCAGTGCATGCTCCTGTTTCGACCTAGGGTCACACAATTTTAAAGAAAGTGTGGAATTTGTCGGAATGACGCTTTATTCTATTTATAAAAATACTGGGAACAGAAAATATGCAATATCGTGGCTTTGAGTGATTCTCAATTAGGATTTCTAAAGACGATCGCAATATTTCAGCATGCTTTACGTTCTCAAAGTTACTCAATTTTTGACAGTGAAATAATTTTGGGAAATATTTGGACTTTGATATGGGCGGTGTCCGGATAGTTTTATTGGTGAAATACGTCGTAGGATAGCCCACGCAGAGTCTGAAATGCTGACAGTGAAATGGATCAGATAAGCACATATGAAGATACATATTTATCTCATTGGTTAACCTTTGCATGCATGTTGCATAACGAATTAAATGTCGTATGGTTTGCATTTTTTGGCTGCGCGCTGAATCGACGCCACCGTAAATATGTGTGATTTCAGTAGTATTTATAATAGGAGAATTTAAATTGCTATCATTAATGCAAGTTACTTATTTGTCTATGCAATTTGCATACACATTTTACAAGTAGTTGGGTACGTCTATATAAATATTTCAATGATTTTTGCCTCCAAGCATTTGTACCTAATTGAACACATCTACTGGATTCAGCGCAGGCCAAATGGACGCATTTACTACAATCGACGTTGAACTGAAGCATTTGAAAATCTTTTTAGCACATTTTATTGCATGACTTGCACACATAGATTGCATGATTTTAACTTGGAGATCACAATGTTTACAGTCACATATGCCTAGCATATCACATATTCGTTTCCTTCAAACTGTCATGAAATTTTGCTTTTGTCACCTCTCCATTAACTTTTAACAACCATATAGTCATGTCCAACACAGAACGCATCTGTACAATTTGAATAATCGAATAAATGAGAGCTATAAAACGTGGGGCGTCGAAATGGAAACTGAAATCATAAAATGAAGATGATTTTTGGATTGTTAGAATATCTAACTGCATGCCATTTTCTAATTATATATCTATATGACAACGAATGAAACAGGGAGCGAACGGGTTCTTAATTAAATAGTCCAATAATATAATGTACACAATTAGTTAAAACCAAACAAACGTATGTATGAATGTTTATACTCAAAACTCCTTGTATTATTTTTCCTAAATCGTAGAGGGAGGATTGAAATCTGGTGCTAAATATTTACTAACTATTGTTGTTTTGATTTCCTAATAAATGCCCACCTACCACTTGAACTTATTGTTGGAAAAAATTTATTTCAAATGTCTAATAGTCAACTAAACGTATCACTTGGGTTATTAAAGAAAAAGAAAACTTTACACAAAATACAATTTAACTACACTTTGCAAAAGTAAACTCGTACATGTAACGCAGGGACCTGGGAAACGACGAAATTTGCGAACTGCTTGGTTAATATAATGTGGCGTTGTACATCAACACTATAAAGCAATTGTTTTTTTGTCATTGCATGCATTTTTATGTGATTATTCCGGCCATCATTGCATTCAATTTTATCAAGTGGTGATTGATTATTTAGAACCTTTGGTGCAGGGATCTGTTGCTTTAGCATTTGAGATGCAACACACACGTATATAGTGCCCTCATGGACTTACATGCTAAATGTGGAAAAGAAAAGTATCCAGACAATCGGACTTGAAAAAGATAGTTTTGCAGAAGAGCAATATTAGACAGGATTTGATGAGGTAGATGCTTGATGACGCTTAGATTCCCATGTTTTAAATGAGTTAATTTTATTGGATAAGCAGACTTTAAACTGATATCAATAGCGTAGCAATAATTAATATTAGCTTTTATTGGTTTAAATGATAACAAATTTTTACGTGTAACTATTTTCTTACAATCTCTTACTTGATATTTTAGATCCAAGTATTTGGTTTCAAAAATTATTATTACAAAGAAAAACGTCGTCGTGAATTTATGCAATCCCATTATGAATTTTGAGGTCTAAGGTCAGTAACCGCCAGGTTTCCTTTTGTGTATTGTATATGTTATTTACCAAAAGGTTAAATTTGGTGTGTTAACAAACTCAAAATATTAAACATAAATAAAACACATTGTAAACTGCTAGATGTCGAACGTTAAATTGTACAAAACAATATTAGGCCATTTTCCTCACCATTACGCTAACTTTCATATTTGCATTGGTACTACCACTGCAATAGGCAAATTATCTGTGATAATTTGCCTATTGCAGTGGTCAATATTTATTTAGTCATTTATCACATAAATTATGTGATAAATGACTAAATAAATATTGACCACAATATAGTAAATCCCTTGAGGATGCAAAATAGAATATGTAATCGATATTGTCGAATTTAAATCTAATGGTTTACTCAGGAACAGCGTATCCTACATCTGTTAGAAAACTGCGTATAATTTTCTACGCCGCAATATTAAGATTACTTGATGCTAAATGTACAAACACACCGCTAATTACGTCTACTATCGATTCAAGCGTAATGGGTTTACCAGCATTTTACCCGAAACAAAATTGAATACCAAAAACTATTAAGGCCGATTATGTTAGTTGAAAGTAGTAGTTTTTTCCAAACTGTGCGCCATATAAATCATAATCAGGCAGGTTGTAGTACTGACGTCTATCGAAGTGATTGCGCTAGAGAGTTGGAAAGAGTTGAATTCATGTTAACTTTCATATCCAAGCACTTATCCTATATTGTGCGATCATGTATGCGTAAAGTAGCTACGAAAAGTCCATTTTATGAGCTATCATGCCATAAATCAAAACTTCAAAAACCGTTAGTTATTCAAATGTTTTTCTGCCAAAAATCTCCTCAAACATAATAAAATGAAATTTGCATCATTTTAGCGTTAGAAGACAAATCGGGTTTAACTGAGCTAGTTTCTATTATTAATTTATTATAGGTCGGAAGTTTTCATTATGCTTTGAATACGTCCACAAATTTCAAACAAATCTTTGCTTACTATTTATATGGCTTGCATAATTTATTATGTATGCATTGTGAGAAGATTTGAGCTTTAATTGTTTTTAACAATAATGTTTGTAAATTCGGTGATTATTTATCTTAATTTGTATCGTTAAAATTACAATAAACTTAGTTACTTGTTCTTCCTCAAACAATATCAACCAACAAAGAGGTAAGAATTGATGGATGACGGCTGCTTTATGGATATAATAACCATTTGACGAAGATTTTTCTCAACTATGGAACGTGAGGAGGACATCGATTACCTTTCCATTGATGTAATAAGCGAAAGCATAACATACGAAGCGTCGGCATTTTAATTAAGCAAAAAATGTTTACCTAATCAATCACATGCAGGCTTTATTTGCCAAATTCTATTTATTGTGTAATCGAGAGGCTTTCATTCTTGAGAACATTGAACTCCACTGTTCACTTTAGCTTCAAAACTTTTCAAATGATAATGATCAACAGCTTGAGAATCTACCACTTTCTGCGATTCACGTAATAGAAATAAACAATTTCTAATTATTTTGTTTTTTGCATTTTTCATTGTAATGTTAAACTGATGAATTTATCACCTTGACGGCATACATGATAAAATGACCCAAAACGGAGACAAGCAATCAACTGGTTTGGCTTACCTTCGCCCTCAGGGATGCATTTTCAAGAACGCATTCTGTGCACTGATGTCCAACAAAACAAAAGTGATAACTTTAAGTCGCTTGTGGCCGCAACCTGCTTCTCTTGAAATACTTTTATAATCATCTGGGAATTTAAGACTTGGTAAAATGTTTGTAATATACGTTTTTGGCATTAATGGGCTGCCAGTTTCATATGATATATTTTATAAACCTTCTACAACTTCATCGCTGCCTGATTTCTGCTTAGAATCTACCAGATTCATCCACACAAGTATAGAAATATTGTGAAGGCGGAAAATCACACTAGTAAATGATAAGAAAAATGTTTTGGAGAATATGTTGTGTGCAAGCATTCCCGTTAATGGCCGATAACTTTTCGTACAATGTCGCTATTAGGTCCACTATCCATTTTTAAGCCACAACCGGAACAAGATAAAATTCCTTCAAAAGATTAAAGACGATTTTGTTTAGGTCAACAACAAAAACTTTTGTGCACCTTCGGCGCCACAAAAGCAGACCGTAGCCAATTCTAACAGCTATATCTGCGTAGGTCGAAGGCGGCTACGTTTGGTAGAAGTTTTACAGAATTTGTTGTGGTTGTGGGCCAATGGTGGGTTATAGTTTCCTTACTATATTGAAGATGTTAAAATGTACACAAGAGTAATGTAAGTACGTAGGGGGGAATCCATATACTATGAGGCTATAAATTAGAACTTGAATTGAATACCAATCAGTGTCAATAAATATCATGTTTGCGGTCAATATATAAATATCACTTCAAATGAATTTCAAAATGACAATAAATATTGGGTGAATGTGTGTGGTATTAAGCTTTGATAATATTTGATTCACGACACCATGAATATTAAAATTTTTCCAAATGATGAAATATTGACTTGCAGATAGAATTAACATGAGCATCCTAGAGGACGTGTAGCGTGAGGTGATACATAGAATTCATAGGTGATGAATTTTGTTACATAGAAGTTTAATACTAATGATAAATTTATGTTAATATCCCAAATAATGTATAGTAAAGAGAAATCTGAAAGCAGAGTTTGCACAGAGAAGCATCACGAAGAAAATTGGCAATTCACTGCACATTCTACTATGTTAGTTCGTACGTTTTTCACAAGAATTCAAAATAATTTTTTTTCACCCAACGCATGTATCGGGGGATCTGATAATCAATTAATCAATGGAAAGCTGCGGTTACAGTTATTTCAAAACCACAAGCAAATTATTCTGTGTAGTCATAATAATGAATTCAAATAATTATATCGGCAGCAAGAAACAACCTGGACTTAGTAGCCAACCGACAACTGTGACAACACTTTTATTTCTCAAATCCCAATCCACAGAATGGAATTTTAGCACCTTAGAGGGTTGCAGTTGTAAGTGACAATATATTGTTTCCTGCTACACAGAATTGCAATGCAACAGGACCCAACATGAACAGTCAAATTCAAAAGTCCGCAAATATTAAATAACAAATGTTTGTTCATAGAATTTCACCACAATCAAGATATTCAGTGCGCCGTGGGTTGAAATAAATTTTCTTTAACTACTAAAAGACAACCCCATATCATTGTGATCCAATCTTAACTAAATTTGGTTAGAAGTAATAATGTTTACCACAAAAAAATCTAGCCTAGAGTTCATCTACTTCAAATATTTGTTTTCAGTTAGCAACCATTTTTACTGTTCCTCTATTTATTACATAGCCAAGGTCTTTATATTACTTTGAATGAAGGAAATCTTATAGGTACACGTTGACATTGTTAGTGGAAAATGATTAACACTCAAACGTTTTTTCTCAACATGAAAGTGTACCCCATTTTTCTCGTTATTTATAATTATGTTTGTTTTGTCAGTATAAAAACTTGGATGCAAGCTGAGAAACCTTGCAAATCATTGCTTGCTAAAGCACAATTTAACTTTAAATGGAAACGCAATTCAATACATCATTACGGCATTAATACAACCAAAATAAATTGATTGGATAATTCGAAGACTGTTGGTAAACTGTTTCACAATAGCAGAACCTAAAATAGGCATAAACGCAATATCTTTTCACCAATATCACCAGCAGCTGTAGGCTCTTGCCTTACGTTTGCACGGAGCACGTACGTCGAACTAAATTTCCTATCCAGACTATGCAACAACCTGTTCTTAAAGACGTAAAAACTTTCAGCAATGATTTTTACAAAATTTATTTTCTGTCACTTACAGCCCAATGAATCACACCCATACATATTTACAAAATTTTCTTGTCGCCTATTTCAACTTTGCGTACATTCTATTCCTTTCCCCATTTCGCATTGTTCGATGTGACAGGAACCCTACAAAGTATCGTCCATACCAAAACTCACTTCATAAAATTATCTGCGCTACTTACTTATAAGCGCGTTTCCGCGTTTATATTACACATTATCACTCACCGACTCTACTGGTTCAATTCCAACAAGATTGTCGCAATAGTAAATTTCTGGACTGATCCATCGTCACAATTTCCGCATGAAAACCTAGTAAAGTGGTGGCAAACAAAACGAATTTGCTACATCGGATACTTGGCTATTTTATGTGTCGTTTGTTACCAGGTTCTTGTAGCGAATCGTGTCATATATGATCCTAGTTTACCAAATGCTAAAAACTTTCTTCAGAGTGGTCTGAATATTTTTTCATTCCTTGCATACAATTCAACGGAACACATTGAGAATCCGACTTGCGTGGATTATCTGTTGGCCATAGTTGCTGGGGTGGCTGCTGTGAGCAATCAAGTCACTACGTCCTTTCTCGCCATTCAACTATTTTGTGTTGTGCTAACCATATGGTCAGTTTCGTGTGGCTTCAAAAAGTACGTCGCCAATGAAGATGAAACGTCCAATAGCTCGATGGCGACAGCGGTGAGACTGAAGTGGAATGAGCTGTACGCCATTTACAAATCCATTCGTGAGCTCTGCCAATTAATCAGTAGTGCTTTTGGTACCATGTTTATGGGACAATTAGTGACAAGCGTTGCTGTTCAATCGGTTCACCTCGACACAGGTCTTTTCAGCTTGGGAATCCGTTCAGTACTGGTTATCGTTATTTACATAAGTATCTTCATTTGTACCTTTATTTTGGCAGCAGAGGTGGTCATCAATGTAAGTGTTAAAGTTAGTTAGTCACTTTGGATTGAGGCAAATAGTTAATGATGAAACGGTTAATTGTTTCATCTAGATGAATACTTTAAAGCACTGGATAAACAAGGACGAGAATAGAAAGCATATTCCGGCGGATGAAGTTAAAGTTGTCCTTAGCGAACTGACAAATCATGAAATTGGAATATCCGCCTGCAGTAGATTCACAATCACATACGGCATCCTATGGAATGTGAGTAAATGTTGTGAATTCTAATGGCAAACTTATTAAACATTTGGTATCATGTATTAGTAAATCCACTTCCTTCCTTTTCTAGGTTCTGTCCACAATCATTACCTATTTTGTAGTATGTCTACAATCAAACCAACGAGATGTCGTCAAATTATCATTGGCAAATTGATGTAACATTTTGTTGGTCCAAATTCCCCTTTATTTGCATAAACTATTTCTCTGTTGTGACTGAGACTCGGGATTTTGAATATGCATCCATTTTGTGCTGCTTCAGCTTTTTGAATTTAATGGATTTCTATCTGTAAAAATCAATTCGGATGAAATGCTATTTTATATTTCAAATACGATTTATGTACATAAATATGTATATACTGGCCAATGTCCGACATAAATGCAAACCCAGTATGTCAAACTGAATGTCTATTTACGTGAAAATTGAACGTAACAATAAATTACTAGTAACGCAGTGACAGGATATAATCAAGAATCACTCATAGTCATTGTTGCATATATTTTTTGCGTAGTTGTTTTATAGAATAAAGCACCTTTCAATCAAATCTAACTCATCTTCCGAAATTTTCTGACCGCAGGTTCCATACTCCTTTTATTTGTGTGTTTGAGTTACTATTCCTGTTATTTTATATAAGATGCAATTATACTTGTAATACTGAGCATGAGTTAGAGACACAACTTGAAACAGCTTGGATCGTCAGATTGAGAAAAACGTGTACAATTGATAACTCTAGTTTTCAGACGTATGTCAAGTAAATTGTCGCTTGAAGAGCACATTTGTGTTTTCACATTTATTGTTTTAATTTAACCCTGACTCCGGTCAAATTAAAAACATTCCCCTATGGTACCATCATTTTCTCCAGTCAAATGTTTCAGCAAATAATGCCATCCAAGAATGGATACTGAAAGTGGCTGCCAACACCAATCAAGTCACTCTTCCTCTCATTAAATGCTTACTCTAGTCACGACAAAATATTGAGTATTCATTTCAAAGGGTCGACATTGCTTTCGTGGATGAATTATTCAGACCGTTTATGATGGAAACTGTTCAACGTACGAATCTAAGATGCAATGAATTTCTGCAAAAACCCGAGGACCTCCTTATCGTCGTCTAAATTTTGGTTGAATGCTGTATAACAGTGGTTACTTATTGTGCCGCCCTAACTTCGAACTAACTGATGGAATAACCTATCTATTCGAAAAATAAAAGCGATCAACGTAGGTTTTGCTAGCAGAACGTTACTACTTTGCACACGTCATATTATGACGGTTTTATGATTTACCTGAAAACATGAAACTAAAAATCTATATGGATTTCTAATAAATAGAAGCTGATCGTTATGTCATAATTATAAATCAGAAAATCTCTATCAGACTCATCATTGATGAGTCTTTTGTACGATGTACCATTACCCTACAACGTAATTGTATGAGTTTCGGGAAACGTCTGAATATTTTAGTCGCTGTAAAATTTCGAATTGAAGACCCGACAGTACTTTATTTATTACAAATTGCAAAAAATAAAATTCGCATACATAATATTGTCAACTGATTCAGAAAATACTGGCATCCACAAGTGGATAATAGAACAAATATCTCATACTCGCAGAATAGCACTGGTTTGTATTTTGTAATGCGAGCGACATTTGCATAAAAGTAAAAATCAGCGTGTTGTGTGAGGAATCCAAACGTTTATTGAATGACAGAAAATAATTCCAATGCATTTTGAAACAGGTGAGTTAGTATTCCAATCATCATTAATAAAGATTGCATTCTTAGTGTGTGGAAAATAAGTAAGATTTAGAGGATAAATCACAACTTTGATAAGGATAGTGCCAAGAGGAAGATTGCTATTTTAGTTAACGGTTCTATATTCACTGCGAAGGAATAATTAAACGATTACCGTTAAATGTGTATTATAAAAGTATTAAATGTATGTAACTTAAGTACGAAGCGTGTCGATGGGAACGCTCTTGTAGATTTTTCGAATTAAATTCCAATGATTCCTTCACAAAATATTCTTTCATTCCATTCAAAGGGACTCTTGTTAATAAATCGTGCAAAATGTTTAGGATTCTATTGCACCCAGCAACAGCAAGTTTCTAGTGGCCTTTCAACTGCACAACCGAGGATTAGTGAAGCCTTATCTAATGTTTAACAATTTCCGTAAGAACACACGGATCTGGTTTCTGTCGTCCAGATTTCAAATTGAGAACACAATAACATTGGTGTTCTTTACAGAAACAAATACGAACGAAAAGTAATCAATTTTAGCAAAACGTTAATGTAATCCCATTAAATTATTCCGAATAAAATCTATAAATCATATTATTTATTAGCTCTCAAATACAAATATAACCCGTTACATATTTCTCACAGTATTTTCACTTATTTCAAATTAATATGATTTTATGATCAGTAAACTGATTTGTTTTAAAAATGAATGCCTTTTGCACAAATTAGAATTTTTGCTTGATATTTTGTTGCAACATCAACCTATCCGTTGCAAAATAAGGTCACTGCATGCCGCTAGATTGCTCCAGCCGCAAAATAGTATTAAATAATTTCGGCACCGTAACTTATTAAGCAGACTATGCGATTTATAAAGTGTAAATAAGGTCGTGTTTTTCTAAGATAGTGTGCCAAGCAAGTCAAAACGGGTTGATTGCAATTTTAGCCTTGACGACTGCTGTTTCTCTAAAACCAGATCATATACATATTTGACATCATTAATAGGTACAATTTGTTCACTTAAAAATGTTGACCAAAACATAAACTGATGCGATAAACTGATCAAGTACTGATGCGATTTAATATGGATTTAAACAATTCCGACATGGTTAAAAAAATCCGCGTGTCATAAGAACGCAAACGTAACTGTAAATCTAAATAAATTAAAAACTTTGTACATTTTCTTACATTTTCACAAATTAAAGGAATCAACCTTTATATTAGTGGAACAGGACTCCTAAATGCAGGAGCAAGCCCTATTGTCATATTCATGTACAAATACCAAAGGGAAAGATGCGCTTGATATCGCACAAAATATGTTTGTTGCTGCGATAGTGCGATGCCGAAAGCGAGAAAACAGACATCCTTTCATTAATTATTGACATAAGATATCATTTTTTAACATGTAGCATACAATGGAAACTGCGTTTCTTTTTAAAGTAAGATTAGTGTTCACGCTATCTCTCTATTTAAATCCAATTCATCAATACTTTGGATGCTTGACAGCATATTAGCATAAGTAAGGTACTGTTTAGTTACCTTGTAAAGTTTACAATTCTAGCTGATGAAACTTCACTTATTTTACCGCAATGCCATCCACGTTGCAGGTATAAATATACCAACCATATCTAATCTACTGTTATGGCGTAAAACTTAATGAAATTGTTGTTTCAGCAATGGCGTGAGACCATTACCCTTCAAGCGATCTGCAAATACAAATTACAATTAAATGAAAGTTGCCCGGCAAATTTTCAGAACGGGCTGTGGTAGCTTTAAGAAAAATTTATTTTTGCTCGATCTTGAATTTGTTTTACTCGGTAGATAGTTTATCTTTCATCTGAATACTAGGAACTAGAACTGAGATCACGGTTAACTGAACTTGGAACTTTCATCATCAAAGTTAAATCGTTACGGACAGAAATATCTTGAACTTAGATACACAATAGTTTTTACGAAATAGTTAAACCAGTGCTTTTAAAACCTCTCCAAAAAAATTAGGGCATGTGACCTTCGTCAAAATTAAAATTGGCCACAGCATATATTTCCTCTGTTGCCGTTCCCCCTATGCAAAAATATCATTACGACGAGGTTTAGTTTTGCATAGCAACCTGAAAAGAAAAGACTAACCTGAAACCAATTTTCGTGTTGTGTATAAATAATTGTATATTTCATCTCGTATTCTCGTTTGAAACGAAAGCAGCCAGCACCGAGATTTATTGCTCGACAGTAGTAAATGCAAACCCTGTTTCCGTACTGTTTGCTTGAAATCCAGCAAATAGCTGGAGATGTGAACAGATTGGTTGAGGCTAAAATTATGTATGTATGTATGTTTCTATCAGTATCCCCGACCAGGGTATCTCACTGATAGTCACAAATGTTAACACTTCACAATCACTTTTTTACAGGAAAAAAAATCGCTTTTTAATTATTAAACAAAAATTTCAAATCTTCAATAACTTTGTCAATGCACGATAGATCACAACCAGTTTCTTTGTCACTTCTCTTTTCTATTATCCATGTTTGTATCTCATTTTTAAATTGTTTTAAACTTTCAGCTTTTTGTATTTTTTCCGGGACTTTAGCCCATGCCTCCGTCATTGCTACTGAAAGAAATCCGTCGCATTTTTCTCTGTTCACATAGTTGCATATTGTCCTTCTAGTTTCGATGACTTGTATCGCATCTAATTTTATCATATCTTGGAAAACTGTTGGTGATTGTTTCCACAAAGACTTGTATGCCAAACACATTTCCGAAAATTCCTTGTGCTCCTTAACATTTAGCCATCCTAATTTGTTATAATCTTCCTGACTATAATGATTGCCTAAAGTCAATTTTACACATGATTTAAATATCTTGTCAGCACATTTTAAATGTTTTTTGTTTCCATTTGTCCATATCATACTCATGTAAAATAGTTGCGAAAGGCACAATGACTCTACTAATAGTTTGATTTGATCCGAGCTCAATAATTGCCTAAGTGAACGAATTGACCACAAAATTTTATTGCATTTTTTACTCGTGCTTTCTATGTGATCTTTCCATGTCAATTGCTGATCCTTTATCAATCCTAAACTTTTTATTTTGTGTACATTTCTAATGGTGACTCCATCAATCATGATTGTCAAATCTTTACACCGTTCGGCATCATTTTTATTGCAATGGACAATGAATTCAGTTTTATCAGCGTTTATTTCTAGATCGTTATTCCTAAACCATTTTACCAGCAGGTTGCATTCAGTTTCCAAAACTTTTACGTCTCGTTGAATATTTTGTTTATCGATTTCTCTGATTATTTGTGAGTCGTCAGCGAAATAAACAAGTTCACTTTCACTATTAGCAAGAACTTTCACCATGTCATTTATAAATAATGAGAATAAAATTCCACTTTGGTTTGATCCTTGAACAAGTCCTCTCGTAGTAGATAAAATTTCTGATGACTCTTTATCGTTGACAAACTGTTTTCTGTCGCTATTATACGCCTCTATCCATTTGAAATCAATTCCATACTCGTTGAGCTTTTTGTATAATAATTGCCGATTTACCGTATCGAAAGCTTTCTTAATGTCCAATGTCACTATTGCAAAATAGTTTTTTCTTTCAAGTGCATTTTTTGCTCTGTTCATTATATAAAGTTCAGCGTGTTCAGTCGAGTGCATCGGGCGAAAGCCAAACTGCCTATCATAAAGAATGTTTTTGCATAATATATATTGTCGCATTTGATAGTATATACATTTCTCTAAAATTTTCGCAAAAACAGGTAAAATTGAGATTGGCCTGAGTTGAGTAAGCTTCTCCACCGGCGTTACTTTTGGTAGTGCAAAAATTCGAGCAAGTTTCATTTCACTGGGTACACTTTTTTGTCTGATTGTTGAGTTAAACATATTTGTAACTTTTTCAAGAAAATTTGGAAGGTTGATAATCATATTGACCATTCGATTGCATATCCCAACTGCATCTTCTGTTGTATTATCCTTATTTTTCATCATTTTCCAAGCATATCTTATTTGCGCCTCCGATAGTTCTGCAATTTCAAATCTTTGCATTTCTACATCGCTATCATCTATGTGATGTAATACTGTTACTGTCGTAGGCTGACTTGAGATGCTCACGAAGTGTCTATTTATTTCACTGTTTGTAAACGGTATTTTTGCAACTTGTTTTGCAACCGTGAGCTTTTTTACTGTTGGCCAGAAGCCGTTCGTATCAACACTTTTACTAACCATAACTCTTGTGTCTTGAACAATTAGTTTCTTTACCAATTTTTTAGCTGAGGCATATTCTTTTTTCTTTTGCTCACAGTAATTATATTTGAGTGACTTATATATTGCTTCTCTCCTCTTGATCGTCATTTTTGTTTCCTCTGACAATTTTACGTTTTTGTTTGTGTCTTTGATATATTTAGTTGTAACTGGGCAATGTGTGTCAAATAAGGTCTTCACATAATGACATAACTTGTCAAAATTTTCGTCAACAGGATCATCAATTTTTATCTCTATATTACAGCTATTTACATCATTATGGATTTTGTCGATGTCACATTTTTTGTAGTTTCTGAATTTTATTTGTTTTTTTATAATTTTATTTCTTTTTGTGATTATTTGTGTTTTTACAGCCCTGTGATCAGATAAGTGCGGTTCAAACACTGATGTATTTGCACATTTGTCATCTCTATTGGTAATAATTAAATCTAATAATGAGTTGCCTCTTGTTGGCTGAGAAATTAACTGTTTTAGCTTGTATTTCACCATCAAATTTTCCAATAATGACATTGCCCAATCATATTTAAGATTCATATCTCCAGTTATCATAATCATTCTTTTCGTAACTGTGAGCTCCTCAATTAACATTTCCAACGCTTTTAAGTCGTTTTTTACAGTTTGTAACTGATAGACAGGAGGCCTATATACAACACATACAAACACTGATCCACTATTTCCATTTTTTACACGGGTCACAAGTATTTCTAAATTCGAGTTCATTTTTATGTTCTCTTCATTGTCAAGTTTATATACACTTATTTGCATGTTCTTTTTTGCGAAAATCGCAACACCACCACCCTTTGATTTTTGAGATTGTACATATCCCTATCTCTCCGCAGGCAGTCATATTCGTCATTAATTAGTAGTTGTTTATTTTCATTTAAAAATGTTTCACTCAAACAGAGCACGTCAATGTTGTTCTCATTTAAAAAGTGTTTAATTAAAATTTGTTTGTTGCATACGGATTGGATGTTGATGTGTGTTAATTTTATTCCATCTCTTGCTCTTCTAAAAAATTATTGGCGCCTTCTTGATTGGAGGAATCCTTCCTATTTTCAGAAAACTCGTAGTTTGGTTCCAGTTTATAGGTGATCAAGCCAGATTCGATTTCATAGGTTCGATAATTGATGTTTGTAATTGTGATTTTTTCTGATTTAAGCTGTCGTATTTTATTCCTTAGCAGGTAGTCAGCCTTTCGTATTTCTTCTGGAACATCTGCGTTGATGTAAATAGGATATTTGGTGTCTTTTTTTAGTGCAAAAAAGGCGTTTCTATCAGTCATAAATCTGAACCTGATTTGAACATTTCTTGTTCTTCCTGGTTTGTAATCTCCGAATCGGTGAATCGTATCATATGTGAATTCGAAATTTGGTTGTATATCACGAGCCATATTTTGTATTTTTGCTTTCAGATCTTCTTCAGATTCATCATTGGCGTCTGTGATTCCTGAGATGATTAGATTTATTTTTCGTACTTCAACCTCTAGTTTTATTTTTTGTGAACGAAAATCACCCAACTGCTTTTGAATTTGTGTCAGATCTTGATTGATATGTTCAACATTTTCTTGTAACTGTACCACTGATCCCGTATTAGATTTAAGACCTTCTTGTAGTTGCACTATTGAGTTTTGAATCTCGTCGAGTTTATTCAGTTTTTCAAGTTGAGCAGATATATTTGCTAAAGTTGTTGATAACGAGCCGCATGAAGAACATACGCAGTTTTGTGCGTCACCTTTTGACTTTTTTGCAGGGTTTTCTCCGTCTTTTGAAGCCGTATGACCCGAATCATTATTTTGATTAGTGCTCGTATCCATAACTGTGCTGTCTCTTTTTCTAGCTTCTCTAGTTGTTACTGATGAAGTGCTTGGTTTCTGTTGCTGAGAGTTATTTTTATTTCTGCCTTTCATGTTTGGAGATGCAGCTGAAGGATAAATGAAATCGTACACTGCTGAGTTATTTTTGTGCATTACTTTAAACTGTGAACACAGGCTTAATATTTATATTTGTTGTAGCACTTGTCTTTTAAGTTATTAGTTCCTTAAAACTGATTAAAAAATTAAATTAAATAATATTCCGGGAGAGACAAACTTATGTAAACAATCAGTCAGCTGATAGGTTTCTTCCATAATTAACTCAGTTCATACATACATAGACATATTTGCAACTGCTGCAAACATGCTCATAAGGATTACATCTATACAATAGTACTTGCATTTAGAGATTGCAAGTCCAATTTTTTATTACAAATGTAACTTATAGCCTATGTATTTACCACAGCTTCACACACAAGTTGAAAATGAATAGCATATGACTTCAAGTTGCCACCATTAAAACAACGAATACCGTATATAATTCAAAGCCGCTTTTGTCGGACTCAATGTTTTAATCTGGTTGTACATGAATCCAAAAACAATTTAGTAACGCAATGACAAGATCTAATTGAAAATCATTTAAAGGTGTGCTTTTGCATTTTTCCAATGTCTAATATCTTTACAGAACAAAATGCCATTCTAACAAATCTGACGCATTGTCGGAAATTTCAACTCTACAGGTTTCTGCTGCTGTTCATTTTGTTTCTGTGGGTTACGATGCTTTGAATGCTTTGTTCTGTGAAATGCACTTGGTAATGGGAACTTAAATATATGCACTTGTAATAATAAACATGATATTAGGTCAGGAAAACATCAATGAAGAAATATTTTACTTGGGCGACTATTCCATTGAAATCATGCCGTGTTCGATAGTTACATAGTATCAGAAAAAGTTGGGTGCACTCCACGTGCCTGCCTATGGTGGGAAATTAAAATAAAAAGTAGCAAGTTATGTTGGCATATTATATGAATTGAACAAATTCTGATAATTGATATTTCAAAAGCCGATGGGAGGGCGGGCGATACGAGCACAACAGTATTGAGTCATTACTGATGAGAGATCAATATAAAACAACATTGGTTCTTCAACTTCTTAAGTTTGGGTTCATTTGCAAAATTCATATACAGAATAAGAAGGAAAGAACACTTGACGTAGTTTCAACGAAACATTTTTTGCTTACTGCGATGCCGCAAGGCGAAAATAGACGTCATTGTGGCATCCGCTGGTGTAAGGTGTAAAAAGTTCTGCGATGCATTGTACAGTTTACAGGCTATGTCCGTGTTTCAAGTAATAGAAATAAAATGTAAATGTATTTTGGCGTATTGTGCTATGGAACCGACGTTATGCCAGTTATTATAGACTCCCCAAGTAAGTACAAATACTTTATAAGTGACACGCCATTTCTTCATGTCATCCATGTCATCAAATATTTCTATACTTTGAACTCTTGGTGCTTGCTGTCACAAATTTTGATTAGCATCATTGTGCACCGGTTCATTAACTCACTTTTGTCGCGTAAAACCGACTGAAAGTGTAGTTTCAATAATGGATTTCAATAATGAAACACAAATTTGAATAAAGAAATAGTTGCACCGAAAATCGGAAAATTTACAAAGTGGCTTTGGCAGTTGCAAGAAGAAGAAGAAGAAAAATTGTCTTTAACAAGTGATATTTAATGCTCGCCGATATAAAAGCTCTACATTCAGAAAAACAGAATAACATGCATGAATAGTTTGTTTATTGTGGTTCCGGTTACTGACAAGATTAGTAGGCAAACGCATCCTTCACGAAACTAAAAATACGTATACATTTATTGTTTATTAAACATGTGTACGCGTTATTGGTTTCGACATATACTATAGATGTGGTTACGATGATAATGATGACGCTGATGAGATGTTGGAAAACATTGCATTGTTTTTGCTCTACGCTGTCTGTAGTAAATATTGGTTTTCTGCTGAAATTGGGTACGGTAGGTTCTTTAGACTGGATATTTTCTGGAGGGTAAAATTGAATCGGTTCATTCATAAGTTAATCTACACACACGAGTAATAATTTAAAAAAAGATTATACAAATTATCGCAATCCACAAATATTTGTACTTATGATTTCAACACCAATTCCTCTATCATAAATTCAACTCAGAGAGCAGACATATCTTTGCTCATGCTTGCTCATGCACATAAGCTGACAATGAGTTTAGATATATGAAATTAGATTGCGAGCATTAAAAACAACGAAAACATTTTGAGATAAAAAAAGCTCCTGTCCGCGTCTATCTGACGGCATGTGTGGATTATCCTATGGTGGATCACATGCTAAACTTTCAAGACTTAACCAACCGGTCTAAAATCCAAAGTCTGTCGCAAATTCGACTCCCCGTCAAACGCGGAGCAGCAATTTCGTTCGAAACACATGCAAGAAAATGTACAAGGATATTACATATCGAGATAATTATAGTGAATCACATCGCTCATGGTAACTTTTTTGCGTATTTATATTGGCTAGTATTTTGATAGAGCAAAACGCCATTTAGTTAAACGTTGCAAATTTTCAGAAACACTACGAACACAGATTTTAGGTGTCCCATCCTTGTTTTGTAGTTTATTTACGGCCCCATGAGTTCTTTGTATTTCGTGAAAGATGAATTAATAGGGGGAATTAATATGTACTCGTAATTATAAATATGAATTTAGGTAAATTTAGGCTTTCTTAAAATTGCAGATAATGGCAAATTACAACAGAAACACGCTTAATAAACAAGCTACTCACTTACTCTAGTGATGACCACGGTTTTTCCACAAGGACAGTTTCTAGCACACGAGAAAGGGTAAGTGATTTAGTTTATATAGTTGCCGAATATAATTATTACGTTTCTTTGTTAACTTATTCGCGACGCCGCTTGAATTAAAAACTGCATTTGTGTCGTCATCAACTCTGCAAGGTGGTGTGTTCTCATACTGGGTGTTTCGTATTTGACTTGTGAACATTTTGTTTGGAAATGATAACCATAGCCAGATAGCTGTGACAAGAGAACGTTGCACGCACTTGGTATGAATAAAGTTGGACTTGGCAACAATTTATTCCTTTCCTATATCGGTTTCTATTGCACTTGAAACAGATTATTACACCACTTTATATTACACTACATTACATCATCTTACATTTACTTGGTATTGGGGGATTAAAATTTGGGAAAGATTTACACATACTTAATTTACACACATTTCGATGTCACAAACAAGAAACAGTTGGACAGAACGGATTTAATTTGTCGTCAGATGAGCCGGAAAGCTTGAGTGGAGAAATGAGATTATAAAATCCATGTTTTAAGATGCGCCAATTTTAAGAGTAAAGCTAAATGGACTTGTTTTTACTGAATATCACCATATTTAACGACAAGAAATAAAATTTTGGTCAGAATGGATTGGTCAATGAGATGGTAATATTGGGTACTTTGACGTCACTATTAATTAACCCCAGGGCATTTATAAATATAGGGCTATAAATTAACCCCTATTGGTGATCCGCAAATAGGTTTTATTTACTCGCTAAACATTGGATATGGGAAAACAAATGGCATTACGTTGTGTCAAATGATAAACTTGATTGACAGCAGTAAATTTGATAATCCAAATAATTATTGGTTTTACAATACTTTTTGGGAATAAATAGATGAAATGAAGAACGAATAAGATATAAAGTCAATCACCACCTAGGTGGAGGCCACGTTCTTGGAAATGACCTTAAATAATTCATTTGACCAAATATGCAAAACTAATTTATTATTCAGCTCTCATATGTAAATATCTCTTTACGAATTTCTCACAGTATTTTTACTAACTTCATATTTAGATTAGAACATAGACAGAAGAGTAATAAATGGTTTGGTTTTTGTCCTGTCTTAATTTTCTGTATTTGCCCCTTTTCAATTGTTTATTGAGAGAGTAAATATATTTGTGATACGGCTTTTTAATCATAATGGCATGTCTCAAATTATTATGATTTTATGAACAGCAAAGTGATAATTTATAAGAATGGTCAATTTTTACACAATTCGGAACTTGTTGTTTATATTTTGCGGCAGCATTGATGCATTTTCAAAAATGAATCCATTGCATGCATTTAGATCGCTGCAGGATGCAAATTAATTTGAATAATTTCAACACCACAATTTATAAAAACAACCTAGGCGATTCCCTTAGGTTAAGAGGTTTCTCTTTCAAACATCTGATTTTGTATTTAAGACAAACTGATTTGTTAAGTAATCCCAAGCCGACCCAGTACCTTCCATTGCATTGAAATGTAATTGCTACTTATAGATCGTTTACTTTTTCAATAATAGTAGTAACTCGTTGTAAAAAGCAATACAATCTTCTTAAAGACGTTAATTGAGCAGCAGCATGTTAGTATCCTTGCAAACGATCACAATATGTATTTCTGGCGAAAGTACATTAAATGGCATTAAAGAATAAATTGCTTTGAGATTCCGTTTCTAGTAAATAAACTACTCGTTACCCATGTGTATAGTTTTGAATGGTAGGATAATCTCATGGTGTGACATATTGCGCAAGTTGAGTTGATTGGATAGAATGTTCTGATTGCTTGGAAGAAAATTAAAAATTCATGGCCGTATTTTTTTGCTTAGACAATTTTTTCTATCATCTCATAGTCGATATGTTCGTTTGTAATCGTTCATTGATCAAACCCAGAATAAAAATTAGCCAGAATTTTTGTGATTCTAGGTGAACCAAACAAATTAACACTAAATAATTCAAGTATCTAGTGGAAGTATGATAAAATCACAAAAGTAATTGCTGCTAATGAATGATTAATCTAAACCTGTTGAGGAACTTGATGTGTGCCTGAAGCAATTTTTTTAAATTTAAGTACATTTTCTGTAATTAAATTAGTCTTACTTTATATTAATGAAAGCGATTACTAAATTCCACTCCGATTGCAACAAGCCCGGAGCAGTAGTTAAATTGATGTGAAAATAACGAAGCAAAACATCGTAAGGCGGTACTATAGAAATATGTTTCCGGAACTCCGATGCCGACCGGCAGAAAACTGACGTCGCTGTTGTACCTACAAATTTAAGGTTTGTGTAGGTTGTGGTAGCTTGATGTTGTATAAAATGAATTTAAAAGTTGAAAGTTGATGACTTTAACCTTTGTGACAAATACAACCGGCCAACATTGTTTTTGTTGGGATGACGCTACTACTCGACATAATCAATATCATGACGGGTTCAAGATTTGCTTAACAGGTTTTATCGTCATTCTTTGTTTTAATTGAAAGTAGCCAGCACCTAAACACATGCATAATTTTAAATTGTTACACAAATTTGTTAAACATCATCAATCCAACACTCAGAAAAATGGAAAAACCATATCTTGGAAATGGAGAAAGTATTAATGCTTAGGGAACGGTTTATTACTACACAGTAATTTATATTCTGCATTCAGGTATACACGCAAAATTTCATACACCAATTTGTTTTTAATTATTCCTTACACGATTCCACAACTACATTGAAACCACTTTAACGAAACCAAAGCTATGTACAGATTACGTATCAATGTTTGAATATGTATGTGTTGTGAGAAAGATGCTAATTATTATACGTACGCGCTGTGATGATTTGCAGAATTTTTGTTGAAATCTTGCGACTCGACGTCGCTTGTAGTAAGTGAAGTCCTTATGCTTTAACCAAACCGAGCAGGTTGGTCCATTTTAGAATGAGAATATTTTATTCGTCCATAGAAATTCATCACTTTAGTCCTAATTTTTCATACGATATTTCATTGAAAAAAAAATATTTTTTGACACCTAAATGATTATTTTTTCACACTTATTTGCATTTATTTTTGTCAGATGAAGCAATATTTTTTAATGGACACTTCATTTTAAAATTTTGGCAAATTGATTATTTTTTGGGACACAAAAGAAACTTTTTTTTTTACAAATATATTTTAAAATTTTACTCCACTTGTAATGCTTTGCCGCATTTCTTAGTGATTTTTATGGTCATGAGAATTCTTCATGAACGTGGTGACACCATTCGAAAGAGATTTGCTTTTTATTTTTGCGGGGCAAGTGGACCCATAAGCACAATAATATTGACATGTTTCACTATTCTTCAAATGCAATGTCACTTTTTTTCTCCAATCTCGTTTTATCTAAGCTTCAGAAATTTCAATATCGCACCAGTTGTTACGACGAAAAGCAGTTAAAACCACACGATCACTTAATTCTTCAAGAGCCATTTCGATAAACAACTTGTTGGCTGCTGGACGTAAACTGAAATGGCATTCCATTCTGTCAATCTGGCATCAAGGTACATGAGAGTATAACAGTAGGAAGCAATGACAATGTTAGTTCAACAGCAGGCATACCTATCATCATTGTATGTGCACTAATTGTTCACAGCTTCATTGTACATGCCAGGGTATATATCATATTAAAATACAATTGCCCTAAAATATCATTTTTGGTGCACATAAAAATAATTAATATTTGAACATACCAATAATTTCTCATCCACAAAAAATAATCATTGTGCCATAGAAAATATTTTTTTTTCAATGAAATATCGTACGAAAAATTAGCACTAACTCCATGAATTATTATGGATGAAAAATTAGCTGCCTTTTAGAATACGTATTTGGAGTTTGTAATTAAAACATCTTATATATCATCGTATGTAACAGCTTTCAAAAATGTGTATACAAATTACATCTATCGCATTGTGTATCGCATCGCACGATTAATGATAGCAGTTTCATTCTCTTATTATAAATGCAATTAAAGCACACAAATTTACGCTTGCATCGCTTCTGCGCACAGACTGAATATGCATACCATACGAGATGACGTTACCAGAATTAAGAGCAACGAATAATTAATGGGATAAAACAAGTCCTTTCATCTGTGCTCATCTGACATTTTTCACTGTCTCCATTTTAGACTTTTATTTTTGTATTTTAAAAATTTAGCAATCTGGACACATAACCACCGATACCAAAATTCAATATCTCTCATAAAAACCTTTCCTTCTCAAAAGTGGATTAATTGTTTGTCCGCAATGCTTTCTAAAAATCGAGATTATATTTAGAAATTATTTATGACAATCACTCAAAGATACGTTTTCGCAAATTTTTATTTTCCAGTATTTTTATAAATACAACAAACCGCCATTTAGACAAATTCCATAGTTTCTTTTAAATTTTGTAACCACAGGTCAATATTTCGGTGCAAATCATAGTCGTTTGAATGCTTTTGTTGTGAAAGATGCAAGTTTTGTGGCAATTAAAATGCAATCATAATTATATATATCCATGAGCTAAAACCACATCTTGAACCAAGTTGGAATATCAGATTGAACAAAACCTTTACAATTGGCTGCTCTAGCTCTCAAATTTATATAAAGTAATTTGTGATATAGAGCGCATTTTGTTTTCAACTTCCATCATAAGTCATGAAATACTTACTCTGCCCTTTATGGATTTTCTCTTACTGATGTTAATACTGCTTTATTGTAGCGTTCGTCTCGAATTATGGTCATACTTCAAGTAGCACCAGTAACCGTTCTCTTCATTAAGAATGTGCTTATGGTGTCAAGTTTACGCGCTTCTAAGCACAAAAGAGTCCGAACAAACTAGTTAAGTTCAAGTGATCCGAAAATGCTTGATCCTGTGATACTATGTGACATGTTATCGACCAAAAAATGTGTACTTAATGTGTTTACAGAAATACAAGATTTTGCCAGCGGAGCAGCAGTACTAATACGAATTATCATTTTTATGGAATTTGGAAATTTGTCTCGAGTTTTGTGTGCACCAGCATATATTCATTCTTGCATTTCTTTTCTTTTCCAAGTTACTTGGTTTGCTACGAATTGACACGTCAACGTTCCCAGCACGCCCCACTATACATGAGGTTCCACAAAATCATTTCTCCTGAAACCCAATTTTAATATTACCACGGATGAAGCGCAACTATCTCACGATTCGAAATACTACCCGATACTTGTATCCATGTCACACCAGCAGAATGACACAAATCCATCCTGTGGAAATTCCTGGCCTGGACTGATAAACCTGTTCCGGTTGATCATGAGAGTTTCGGGGGAGACATTCGGGATCCATTATCCCGAATGACCTGAGGCTTGCGTAATGTGTCTCGCAATCTGTTCACGTGGTTGCCGCGGAGAAGAATGACGCGGGAAGGATGGCTGATTTTCTGATTCATGTTGATTGGTTTGTAATTTTCAATACGTAGCATCTTGATAAATATCACTACCCCATATGGTAATGTATAGCCAAAAACCACAAATCTGGTTGCATTTAATTTCCATTCAAAAATCCAATTGTTTGGAAGACGTTGAAAGGACTAGATGTATAATTATAACTCATTATTATAACTCATTATTTCCATCGTAAATGGGTTACGAAGGATATAAACAGAATTACAATAAATACAGAAAGAACCATGTGCAGCGTCGGCGACTCTTCAATACAAAACATTACGCATGAATTGATGTTTATATTTGCTTCCCCCAACGCCGAAAATATGAATTACGTTGTCATCAGATGCGCATTATTCCGTAGGTTGCTGAAATGTCGTTGCGGTTGGATAATTTGTGGCTGTTCAGACAGTGGACATAAGAATTAAAGCATGTTTTATATCCCAAAAATATCTCAACTCAAGTTGCAAATTAGTTTATATAAACATGGTGCATCAAAATAGTATACTCCAAGTTGTGCTTAAAATACTTTAACCTAATCTATTACACTAACGTAGTCAATTGGTATGACATAAAAGTATTTCCGTAGACATATAATCATAACATACTTTCATAATATTGGCATTATTGTTGTTCAAGTTGAAGTTGAACACGGCAATTGTGCTCCGTCTACAAAAACAACGAAATGAATTCTTCCGTAATTACAACGCTTTACAAAAATCAATGTATTATCTACATATTATAAAGTATTTTATTATAATACACAATAGGTTCGTGTTAGAGAAATACAGAAACATTACAATTAACTTGTATCAGAGCAAACAAAAGCAAACAATGGATAATGGATCCCATGCGTAGCCGTGAAACAAATTATATGCTCACATTGTATTTCAGGAAATACCCTCTTTACAATTCGTCATCTTATTCTCGGTATTGTATTCCATTAATAGCAGCACGAAACCTCCAAACAATAGAAACAGATTCCTGGCGCCTCAGAAGCAGCAACCAATATGACGCGACATGGAGACGCTATCTGATATTGATCTTTTATCGTCGGTACGTTATCTAGAAATAAGTACGCGGCTGTAAATGGTTCAAAACATATTCCAAAGCCATATTTGATTCAAGTGGCATATCTCGAAACTTTTCCCGTATATAAAATAAACGCAATGTCACTAATCCTGAGCCCGAATCACAACTATTTTCCAAACTTTCTCGTCAGCTATTTCAATTTTGCGTACTTTGTCCTCGTCTCCCCAATTCGTTTTGTTCTCCACGAAAACGGAGACAACGATTATTACAAAATGTCAAAGTGCTTAATTCAACAGCTTCTGTGTGCGATTTTCACCCTGCTTGGATTTCTCATAAACATTACAAATCTGAGAATTCATCCACTCTTCTCATCAGCGTCCCAATCGAGATACGCCACCTTGTACATGTCCGCTCTTGGTTTCGCTTCACAGATCATACTCGTCGCGATCAAGTCTGTAAACCACTGGTTTTATCCTGACCAATTTGGAAAAATAATTAATATGCTTACCTCTAACGCTGCTACACAATTTCCTCGGCAAAGTAATCGACCCCGACCCACGAAATTTCTTTGGCACATTTTTCAGTTTACATTTTTGGTGATCGGCATTTACGAAGGTTTATATTCATTTGGCATACTATCCGATTCTACTTTTCCACATTCAGTTTCGCTGATGCTTTTGAGTCGCAAAATATTTTCCTTTGTTGGTCGCAATGAAACTCAAGTTATTGCGGCACCGACTGATTTGGATTACTTTCTGGCCGGAGTTACCGCCCTGTGTATAACAAGTCATTTAATTTGCACGGCAGCCACTCACCTATTATTATTCTCTGCCGTTGTTAGTGTCTGGTCAGTTACAACAGAGTTGAAGCGATATATCAAGGACAGCAATTGTATAGTTATCTGCGACGGGGCTAGTGAAATTTTCTCTGGAACAACGCAATCAGTACCAAAGCGATTGCAATGGCATGAGTTGTTTACAATTTATAACGCAATACGGAAACTTTGCAAAGTTGTTAGCTGCGTCTTGGGGAGTATCCTTATGTGTCACTTGGTCACTGGCGTGACATTGCAATCGGCTAACATGGATTTCGTGATTTTCAATTTTGGGGCCCGTACCATTATAATTCTTTTGATATACACAATTGTTTTAATTACAACGTTTGTCTTGGCGGCGGAGATTGTCACAAATGTAAGATAAGCAGCTCTACAAGATTATTATTTATTTTTTGTTGTTATTGAAAACAATACAACATTTAGTACATGAATTTTAATTTTTTAGCTTGACACACTGAAGCATTGGCTATGCCGAGACGAAAACAGAAGTTGTGTGCCACGTGATGAATTTGAAGTTGTTGTAGGTGAGTTGCGAAACCAGGAAATTGGGATACGTCTTTGTAACAGATTTACGATAACGTACAACGTGCTTTGGAATGTTAGTTAAAGAGTATTGTTCCTTGTTTTGAATAAGAGTTTGGTATATTTTGTAAAGATGATTTGATATTGATTTTCTTTTGTATTTTTAATACAGGTTCTTGCTACTCTTCTTACCTATTTTATTGTAGCACTTCAGACAAAGGAACGTCAAACAATGGGACAATGAAACGAGGATTCTCGTAATTGCAGCTCTCTGACTAACAAGAACAGGGTGGAAGAACGTGGAGTTTCTTTCCAAACAATCGAACAGAACGAATAAAAAAGGAACGATTACTACGAAAGACGTCAGCAGGACTAGAATAACATATTATCCTTCTCCGACGTAAAAGGTTAAGAAGTAGAATGAGATGCGATTGAGATCCGGATATTCTTCTTACTTTTAATATTAAACCAACATAATCATGGCCGGAAATATAACCTCGTGGATTACGAATTACGTATTTAGATATAATTTTAAGCATAAAGTATTTAAGCATAAAGTCTTGTAGAAGGTGTAATAAATAAATGTAATAGAGAAAATAAACAAGGTTGCAATTGAGACCAAATCATGTACACAGACAAGTAAAAAATACGTGTTTCTTAAAATTCATACGGGCACTTGTTTTTGCTCATTGCTAACCATATGCAATTTCCTACCGTATGGATATAATACAAAAACAATGCATCAAACAGAATGATTATTGAGGTGCAGTAAACGTAATAATTGGTAACGCAGTGACAGCATCTACGCGAGAACCACTAAAATCTACGTCTCAGTATATTTTCATTTCTAGTGTATTTAGTCAATAAACCGCCCGTCAGTCTAATCTCCACCATTTTCAGATTTAATTGACCACAGGTGTGTTATATTTTCGATATGAGACATGGTCGTTGATTGTTTTGTTGTAAGATACGATAAAGTGAAAGTTCATTTTATAACCAAATAGTTACTGCGTAATCGCAGTTACAAAATAAATACTTGTTGGAGTGGAGATAAGTTTTGAAGACAAATTAGTTAAGTAAATTTCCTTCTTCAAATTTTCGCTTTACATTCCGTAAACTGCATTACCGTGTTCATCAAAACTGGGTAATTAAAGCGTTGCAACTTCGTATTACTTTTACCAATTACTGCTACGAAGCTTACAAAGATGTTGCAAGTTATTTTTCTGATTTTGTTACTATTGTTGTGTTACTATTTGCCAACTCGACAGGCTTCGTGACATGTTTTGGAAACTGTAGTTCTTGTTTGGAATGTCCACACAACATCACTAGATACTAAGCCGTTAGTGGCTTCACATTTTGATAAAACCGGATTTACGGTAAAATTTGTGTAAGAAGCCTGCCATCGCGGCTGCGGTCTTCTACAAAACTTATTAAAGGGTAGTAGGGTGTAACCTTTATTAAAGGTCCTTTAATATATAACTACCGGAAGAGTCGTACATGTCGAGTTAACTAATTTTGGTACTTATTTGACAATTATAATACGTGAAATAAATTCAAATTCAACATATGCACGGATTTATGCAATAACATTTTTTACCCCTATACATTAGGGGCCCCTCCCACTGGCTGGTCCCCGATTTGACCCGTGGTGCCTTGATAAAAAATGTTCGTATTGAGCCTTTCTATCCATTCATACAATACAGGCAAATAATCATATATGCAAATTGGACTACCAGCAAATTAACATACATCCAAATGGGTATACCGCCAAATGGACTTACAAGCAAAAGACCATATGGGCAAAAGACCGGTAAAAGTAGGATTGACAAAGTTTTTTTGCTAATAGAATTGGTACCATTTAAGTAAGTGTATTGTGTGACCTTTCCGCAGCAATGAACTTAGTCGCTGCCATTGCATTTTATTATGTAACGAAGTTACATTATAAAAACAACACGAGGGACCTGGGGGTAGGGGACCATGTCTGTCCGTCTGTCCATCCACTCGATATCTTTCGAACGCTTTGACCGATTTAACTCAAAATTGGTACACAGGTTCCTTGGATACCAAGGACCTTACCTATTGAAATTGGACCAAATTGGTCAACGGTAACCGTTAGAAACGGTTACAACTTTAAAATTTTAACATAGTAGCATACATGTATGATACATGATTATGGTGTCTTTTTTCACCAAACTACCGAATCTGATGTCAGATTTTGAAAATTTCTAACGGTTTAACGGTTAACGGACATTTTTGTTTTTTTGACGACTACTACTAAACTACATGGAATATTAAAAGTCTCTTTTTGCAAAACAACAACATAGGACCATAGGACTTCGAATACTGAATAACAGTATCAATCGTTAGATTTTTACCGTTAAAACCGTTACAAATTTAAAATTTCAACATAGGACCTATATGTGTGACACATGATCATAGGTTGTTTTTTCACCAAACTACCGAATCTGATGTCAGATTTTGAAAATTTCTAACGGTTTAACGGTAAACGACCATTTTTCATTTTTACGATTAATATTAAACAAATACGAATTTTTAACATCCGATTTCGATAAACAACTACATATTACCATAGGACTACGAATACTGAATAACAGTATCAACGGTTATCTTTTACCGTTAAAAACCGTTACAACTTTAAAATTTCAACATAGGACCTATATGTGTGACGACACATGATCATAGGTTGTTTTTTTACCAAAACACCGAATATGATGTCAGATTTTGAAAATTCCTAACGATAAAACTGTTAACGGCCGTTTTCCTATTTTTTACGATTCTTCGTTACATGGGTTCAAAGGTTTACCTTTTTATTTTTGCTGTAGATGAGCTTGTTGGACAGTTGGATGGTCTTGTTTGAGCAATTAATGTTTAGATAATTGGTGACCACTAAATTGCGCATCATGTATGCTTCAAATGGCAGACACAATCCTTCCGTCTTTGTGAAGATTATAATGGCTAGTTCTCAAATTGTCAAACACATGGCATAGGAGCCTCTCTGCGTATTGTCAGCCTGATCAGCATATAACCTACTTGCAGAATTTATCAATTGACCTAATTATAATGTTGTTAAGCTAACTGAATAAGTTTAGAGGAAACCGTGTTAGAATCATTGAATTACTCTCCCTGCAATGGTTCCAGCAGATGAAAACAGAAGTTTCGATATAAATATGCATGTTTGGTCATAGCAGTTCCTTACAATTTACTCGTTGTCTATTTATCTACGTTCGAATTCGTACATTCTTACATTCACGTGGTATTTTATTGAATTGATTAAAAAACGTGGACTTGGGCCAGATAAGAAAACAAAAAATTCAATTACTTTTTAATTGATTTCAAGTTCTCGTCGAATTCGACGCCGTACATGTTCCATCTCATCTGGTAAGTTATTTTATTAGCATAGGTAAATTATCTGGGAATGAAGGGATATTACAGAGTTAATGAAAAAGTTAAGTTGAATAGCGAATTCAAGGAAACGAAAAATACTAGGTTAAATTAATGTTAAATTAATAAGTAGCTGGTAAAATATGATGGTCCTCAGCTTTGGTTAATGCAAGTTATAACATAACAACAATTAACTGGCGAGAGATTTTACAAAATATAACAATATTTAGTATCGTTATGAATAAGATAATTAAATGACTGCATTACGATGCGTCCTTGAAAACTAAGATCATTCGTTCATTGTTGTCGATCAAAATATGCATCAATGCTGTTCATTTTTTAAGTTTCCTTGTAACAAACCCATGTTAGACCACTATTTTTACGACGACGGGAACAATGAGACCTGTCTGAAGTAAACTGTGTATTCTACCTGTTTTGGGCACAGTTCATTGCAACGCCACCACACGTAAAACACGCAATTGACCAATTCTGTTAAATCTAAAGTTACAACAAACTTTGCAATTAGAGGAATTAGCAAGTTTATGTTTATGTAGTTAGATATAACTGATTAATATGCTTAATATTATTTATTCCTAATCACAACAATTTATTTGAATCTGTTAATCATGAAAAGAAATTTTTTAGCAAAGAAGGGCTAGGTAGTGCTTACAGAAAAAATAAATGAATAAATCAGCGGCTTTGAAGTACATATATGTGAATATGGTACTAAAGAGGTTCATCTATTTTATCTAAGAATTCGTTCACTTCATCATTAACTTCCTATCTTGTAGAATTAAAACATACCGTGGTATATGGTGTTGTTTAAATTATGAATCCAAGCAATCCCATATGTTATGAAATTTCATAAAATGCCATTTTATGTTCCGTTAAGACGTGCAGCAGCCATTGTCAATTATATTAATCGAATCAAGAAGATGGGGATGTCAATAGAACAGAGTTTCTTTATTGGGGATTCATTGAGCATATAAAATATTGTGGTTTTGGCAATGTAATTAAAAATTTGCAAAGATACTTTGATATATACGGTCTAATTGCTGACGGGAATCGGAGTAAAAAATACATTGTTCCCAGTATGACATATTTTGTCTACCGAGTAATATTTGAGTCATTTAGAGCATTCAAAATGCAATTTGGTGTCATTTAGTATTTCTGTTTCCCACAGGTTCCATTGGCAATATGTACTTCAGCAATTCCATACTTAATCGGAAAGTCATTGTAGCAACCATTCCAAAGTCGAAAATTAATATCATATTCGTAATCCCCATATAAAATAAGGTAGTCAGCAATTTTTGTTTTTTAGGGCAAGTTGAAATTCTGAGTTGTAAGGGGTGATGTGCGATAAATTATTGCTTGGCTAGGGCACCGTTTTACTCCTAGGAATTTTGACAGAATTCGCTGAAATTTGGCATGCATATTCTCTTTCGCATTCTCTCGACTGTTCCGATGCCACTTTTTGAAAATTCATACAGGGGTCAGTTTTATAAGGGTCAAAAAGTCAAACTATCACAAGTTTGCACACATCCGAATTTGGTCATGCCAAACGTTTTGTAGATGAATAGTTTCAAGTGATGTTGCATCTGTTCGAGCTAAGATACAGAACAGCCCTTAATTGAATGGTACTTAAGCCCCATGACTGGGAATTCATTAACGTGGATTATAGCGTCATTTAAAAATGTTGTAATTTAACACATTTGGGGAAATCCACATACTATGCGATGTCTGCCAATGTGAAATTGTAATTAGAATTCGATAAGATTCGGTAACATTGGATTTCATATAGGCGCTTCTAAAAAATTGAGCTACTGGAGAACTTCGGTGGACCTAACTTACACGAAAATTGGCACGGTCCCAAATATAAGAAGCTGTCTCCATTTTGCCGATGGAACTAAATGGCAATTTATTTCTTCATCCGAAGTGCAGACATCAGTGAATGCGAGCGTAGTAGCTCCGTTCTCCATGTCACTGGACAATTTTAAGCCGTACTTATAGTTAAGTACAATGCTAGTTGCGAGAATAATATATGTAAACTTTAAATGATGAAGAAGAGTGCTGAATGTGGTGTATCTTTTCATTGATTGTCCACACCAAAAGTTGAAAATTTTGCTATCCGCTATGTTATGAAAAGATAAAATTTGGAAAGATAAATGTAATACTTAAAGCTATAAGGATAACGTTGCACCGCAAATGAATACTTCATCAGAAGCATCATCATATTTCTAACCAAATATTCAAATAAAACTATAAGCACGCTTGTCAAACTTAAATATGCTGTGGTGTTATTATTTTTAATGATGATGATTGCTGACTAATTACCTGACCTGAACACCAGTTATGCGCAACAAAATAGATTGCTTACTTTTATGTTGTTTACGGGTCACGGTTAACTGTCTATGTCGATTAACACCACTGGATAGATGGACAACGCGATGGGCAGGATTTCTTCCAACTTCCTTCAATGGCAAAGGGCACGGATGATGATTATGATGATTGTTATAATTATTATTATTGTCGCTGTTCAACAGATGGTAAATGACCGATGATGAGTACACACACCCAATGAGGAGATTTTAAATATTAATTTTCGTGTCTTTATTTTCACTGCATAATCCTCTTCACTATGCACAGTTAAGTATATCTTTATTGTCGCTAGGCGACACAATTAAATTATTCAATAAGCAGGAAAAATTAGTTACTTTTTTAAACTCAACAGGAACTATCATCAACAACGCCTATTCCCTAACCTTCTTCCTCAAGCCAAAAAACCATAATCCCATCTCCTTCTTTTCTCCTGCTCCTTGCTACATCAAACATATGGTCAGGGTTGTCCCCTTGTCACTTTTCCAATTATTGTTGACATGACATGTCAATATGTCACATTGACATTGACAAGTGACATTTCTTTCCAAATATATCAAAATTTTCAGTAGGGCGACAAATTGACATTGTCATGGACAAATGGACATTTTTTGTGACAAACTGACACGACATTTGGACATGCTCATATAAATACTACATAATATGCAATTGCATTTAAGTTTAAATCCACAATTCAGTTCCTTTTGTTGTCGATTTCAATATTTCTATGATTTTAAATATAAAAAGTAAAAAATTCATGTAAAAAACGTAAGTAAATTGACAAAATGTCAATTTGTCGCTAATTTTTGAGCAATGACATCTTGACATATTGACATGACATTGAAATTGACATGTCAATTGTCAATGTCAATTTTGGGAGCCTCTGTGACAAGTGACAATGTCATGGACATCGAAATGTCACTTGTCACGTGACATTGACATGGGCACAACCCTGCATATGCTTACCATTTTTCCCATTTACTTTTTTAGGAAAACGAACTCTCCTCTTCTCTCAAAAAATGTCTCTGCGTACCCACAATACTCAATTGTTGAGTAGTAAAATAGTGTACTTTTAAAGAAAAATGTTTCGTGGCAAATATTTTTTGACCCCGATTTGGCCAAAATTTGGCATGGTAGTACATTTTGATGCGCTGATTGTGATTCTGCATTCAAACGCCATTTTCATTGATCACAGCGCCCCCTATGAGCCCAAAAAGGCGGGAAATTGGTTTTCATCAGAATTGACTCAAAATTGGGTAGTTGGTACATTTGAGCTCGCTGATTAACATGGTGGAAGCGGTTTTTTAAAATTCCGATTACTGCGCCCCCTATGAGCCAAAAAGGCGGGAAATTGGTTTTCATCAGAATTGACTCAAAATTGGGTAGTTGGTAGATTTGAGCTCGCTGATTAACATGGTGGAAACGGTTTTTTAAAATTCCGATTACTGCGCCCCCTATGAGCCAAAAAGGCGGGAAATTGGTTTTCATCAGAATTGACTCAAAATTGGGTAGTTGGAACATTTGAGCTCGCTGATTAACATGGTGGAAGCGGTTTTTTAAAATTCCGATTACTGCGCCCCCTATGAGCCAAAAGGGCGGGAAATTGGTTTTCATCAGAATTGATTCAAAATTGGGTAGTTGGTACATTTGAGCTCGCTGATTAACATGTTGGAAGCGGTTTTTAAAATTCCGATTACTGCGCCACTTATGAACCAAAAAGGCGGGAAACTGGTTTTCGCCATAAATGGTTAAACATAGGAAACTTAGTTCTTTCGAGATGTCTGATTAAAATGTATAAAATAGTCCTTTTGGACTCGGATGTTGTTGGAGAGTTGACCTCAAACTCAAGGGCCAAGGGCTGAAGGACCTTATTTTATTTTACGATTGACATTGTTGAGTCCAAGTGAGCTTATATACTAAGTTTCATCTAAATCGGATGTTGTTTGAGAGGTGACCTCAAACTCAAGGGCCAAGGGCCGAATAACCTCGTTTTATTTTACGATTGAGATTGTTGAGTCCTAGTGAGCTTATATACTAAGTTTCATCTAAATCGGAAGTTGTTTGAGAGTTGACCTCAAACTCAAGGGCCAAGGGACGAAATACCTTATTTTATTTTACGATTGACATTGTTGAGTCCTAGTGAGCTTATATACTAAGTTTCATCTAAATCGGATGTTGTTTGAGAGTTGACCTCAAACTCAAGGGCCGAAGGACCTTATTTTATTTTACGATTGACATTGTTGAGTCCTAGTGAGCTTATATACTAAGTTTCATCTAAATCGGAAGTTGTTTGAGAGTTGACCTCAAACTCAAGGGCCAAGGGCCGAAGGACCTTATTTTATTTTACGATTGACATTGTTGAGTCCAAGTGAGCTTATATACTAAGTTTCATCTAAATCGGATGTTGTTTGAGAGGTGACCTCAAACTCAAGGGCCAAGGGCCGAATGACCTCGTTTTATTTTACGATTGAGATTGTTGAGTCCTAGTGAGCTTATATACTAAGTTTCATCTAAATCGGATGTTGTTTGAGAGGTGACCTCAAACTCAAGGGCCAAGGGCCGAATGACCTTATTTTATTTTACTAATGAGATTGTTGAGTCCTAGTGAGGTTTTATACTAAGTTTCATCTAAATCGGAAGTTGTTTGAGAGTTGACCTCAAACTCAAGGGCCAAGGGACGAAGGACCTCATTTTATTTTACGATTGAGATTGTTGAGTCCTAGTGAGCTTATATACTGAGTTTCATCGAATTCAAAGCCGATCATATAGTGCCACTTTTTCGGGCTACGCAGTATTTAAATAAATACGGTTCACATCTCATTCATTCATTCGTAATTCATTAGGTATTTACTTCACTACTGTGCACACATGCAATGCAACATATTTTTAGACAAGGAAACATATGGTAAACTTGTTTCAGTTTGGCTGCTGCGCAGTACCAGAACGAATGAAACTATTGTGGACAGCGATAAAATGAAGGGCAGCATTATTGTTGGTAAGTAATTACATTTATTCATATATATATTCTCGGTAATAAGCGAAATCGGTGTTTCTACTATTTTAAATTAACATTCTAATACTGTAAAAGTGTAACAATTGCTGACGAAACTATAGGTTATGCGTGGTTGTGATAGTGCTTGTGAACATCTTTTGAACATTTTGTGCAGTGTGGCCTTTCTCTTTGTCCCTTGATCGTTTGGGCCATTAAATCAAACGAAGTAAAGAGGTCAGGTTGTATTAGAAATGCCCTGTATTCTTCTGTTAAGAAAATAGAACATTTCTAATACAACCTTGTGTGAATATGATACCACGTCTATAACAGAACAGTACACCGTATTTTTTTAAACAGTGGCTCATACCCTTAAATCAAGGTTTCAACTTACGTAATTTCTCAATTGTATTTCGAAAGTTGCTAGATGCCTAAGGAGTCGCTCTGATGGATAGGTTAAGTGACGACACGAAGTGCAAGGTAAAGAGTATGTAGTAAGCTTTCCTAATATGAACAAACAGAAACAAACAAATATGGTCACAAATATTTTTTTGGTGCTTCCTCAGAGTTGACTGCATCTAGCATAATCGTAGCTTTATAGTGCATATGGTTTCATTTTGGTTGTCCGTCCGTATGCCTTTCAAGTAACTTGACACCATTGCACCGATTTGTTTGAAACTTTCCTTAGGTGGAAGATATGAACGTTGCACCAACCTGTTCGATATTATATTAATGTTGCACTTTTTTATTTGCATACTTACAGGAGTACTCTGGAGCTTTTCCACTTTGATTGGACAATGTCCAAGTTTATACAACGTTCCATGAGGAGTTCCGCATTACAACCCTGGGCGTGATCCTCAAATATTCTCTTCCCAAGATGAGAGAAAGACCGTATTAGAAACGTGGGAGTTATTAGATGACTCGATACAACGATCATGCGAAACAACTGGTTTAAATTTCCGAAGATTGTTATGATCTGGATGAAGAACCAAATAGAGCCGGGCTACTGCTCAATAACCCAGATATGCAACAGAACGGCTTGTCTGAAGCTTGGATCACCGTCTAACCTTTTCACTGAGGAGGTTTTTGTGCCAACTGATCATCTTGATACTGTCTTGCGTCATCATGATACTGTTCAGCTAAACATTACACGTTTAATAATCGCGCAACGCCAATCAAGATCCAATAATTCGAATTTGTCATGCCATAGACGAACAAGGTCACCTCTACGTTTATGGGACTACCCTTTCCAAAAATTTTCTTCACAGTTGAACAGCTGGCATCAAGCTGCTTTGAAATCTTTCAACAACTATTGTCAAACGCAAACTTTTCATGACTTCACATTCCACGTAAATGTATCATTAGATTTTTTCTGCAGTCGATTAGTCGTGTGCAGCTTTAAAAAGTGCTTAATTTTCAGTACGACGGCACAAAAATATGCTGAAGTATCAGCGATAGGTTCCCGTTCGTCAAATAGATATCCGGACTTGGTAAAAGGATAAGGCGACGACCACTAGTTTCTTTTAAGGAAAAGACCGGCGGCGGGCTTTTCCGGTTGCCCTTCCACAAGTACTGCGGCCCAGGTATAATGTCTTATACATGAAATGAATAAACTGAATCCGTAAGTCTCTCTTTTCTAATCCGTAAAATTTATTGTTTTAAGGAACTGACGTAATGTATGAGGACGATACTGGTGGGCCTACTGGAGATGTCGATGCCGCTTGTAGACTACATGACATTGCATATATGCTTGGTGATGATGCATTTGAAGCTGATGATGAATTGCTTCGAAATGTTTGGGCTACTGGCAGCCCTTATTATTATGCGTTTTGGTTAGCGATTAAAGCAAAACAAGCGTTTGAGACTGTAACTGGTAGGACCTACACATCTGCACTATATGTTGCACCAGTAGGAACAGCAGCAACATTTGCCCACAATTTCTACTTCAAATCAGTTTTTGATGAGCTCGAAACGAACAGCTCACAACTGGATATGATAAGGGAAAAGGAGCTGTCATGGCGAGTTTGGTTTCAGTACCTGAAAAAAAGGAAACATCTAAAGGACTGCGATCAACAAACAGATTTTACTTTGTTGCTGGTTCCACAACTGTTTTAGATAAGAACATGAACCTGAAGGCTGCATATGGTGCAAAAAATGGAATTCCTCCAGGTGTAAACGGTGACAATACTTACTCTGTTGTTTTGTTACATTCGGTTTCAGAAATATTTAAAAAAATGTCTGAAAGTTTCCGGTCAAAGTTACCACGTCCAATGACGGACGCAGAAATCGGGGCTTTTGGAATAGCTAAGGAGGACATTGTTACATACGGGGAACCATGTAGTCGCGCAAGGTGTTCCACATTTATGGAGTGGAACGTTGGACTACTTCAATTAGACGAGGCTGCCAAACTTGTTGCAATTCCAGACCAAACGGAAGGAAAAATAGGGCAGTCTATTAATAGGTGTGCAAAGAATACTAATCCGATGCAGCAAGAAGCTTGGGAATTAGCAAATGCATCACCTTTGCGAGCAAATGAATGCAGCGTGAAGGTGGAGCAGTTATATGTCTTTAAACGAGGGTGTTCAATTCAAAGTTCTGCGCAGTATGTAATTATGAATGTTAGGAATTTTTTCCATTCATATAAACAAGACACCTCTGGAACATTGTTAGAAGGAAGTGAGGCAGCTCTAACATCAAAAGTAACAGGAGTATCAGTTAGTACTGTAGAACAAATAAATGTTAGGCACCAAGCAGGAACCATTCAGACACCAAGAGGGCGTAAACGAAAGCGCGTTAGTCACGCTATTTGTCGTTTCACAGAAGAGGATAAGAAGAAATTCATTCAAGATCAATATGCTGCTAATATTCCAGCTTTTTTTGAAGATATATATCGGAACACGGTGCAATCATGGAGTTCTGAAAATCTCCCTCGCATAATATGCGGCAAAAATACGTTTAGGAAGCTTTTATACATGATGGGTTTCCACTACGGGAGGATTGATACCCTACAGGCTGTACTCCAAAGGCCCGATATAGTAGTTAAGAGAGGAGTGTTTCTCAGGAAAATGAGAGCAAATGATCTCAGTCCGAATCCAAAGCCAGTTATATATACTGGTAAGGCATTGCACTGGTTTTCGGAATATACTAAAAGTTCAGAATAAATCCCCAAATTAATTTCATGTTTTACTACCTTTTACATTTCGCAGATGAATCATGGGTAGATCCGAACGCGAGATCAGGTAAGGCTTGGGTTCCCAGAGCAAGCCTTTCAGATTTTGAGGATAAAAAAAGTATAGTTATCAGAAGCATCATGCCAACAGAGGAAAGCGAATAATAATGCTTCATGCTGGTAAGTGCTTCGTGCGAAATGTCTTCTTTAATGGTGCCACGTAAATAAATGCATAAAGCGTTTGTAATTGCTTTAAGGTGGTCCAAATGGCTTGATACACAATATGGAACGAGTGTTTTCAGTTGGCGGTGCCAAAGAGTATGGAGATTACCATGATAATATTGAATCCACGCTTTACTTCACCTGGTTTCGCGATTTGTGCATCAACGTTAAAAATTTGCACGGTGATTCTATTATTGTAATTGACAATGCCCCTTACCATACAAAGAGCGATGCACCAAAATCAAATGCGAGAAAAAAAGAAATGGAAGAATACCTGAAGCAACTTGTCGAGGACGGGAAATTTGCGGGATTTGATAGCAGTAAGAAGTATCTACGTTGGGAACTGTGGAAGTGCGAATTTAATCCGGTAAGTATTATTACTTATTTGTAACATTATACGGTCCAAACTAATGAAAGGTTTGCGTAGATTGAAATACGGTGGCATCAAGCAAAGGATCATGCTCGAAAAAATAACCCTAATCAAAGAATTGAGGAGGTGCAACAAACCATTAGGGATTTCTTTATAACCTACCCAGCTGAACAATGGCAAAACCTTGTGGACCACACTGACAAGTTGGATACGAATTTATTATTTACAAATAGTTTATAATCATGATGGTTCAAGCTTTGTTTCCATGTATTCAGATTACGGGAGAAGTATTGGCAAGTCGAAGGGTTGTATGACGATTTCTTGGATGCCCATGAAGAAACACTGGTATTGGTGTGTTTACAACAACTCAGTTGCACAATATGAACTTGTTATTAATGATTCCTTCATGCTGTAGATTGAGGACGAACCTGGCACTATTAGTGACGAAGGAGGAATTAGTGAGACCGCAATCGAAAATGATTATGGGCCATTGGATTGCTATATGCATGCTGGGACAGACATTGTGTTTGATGATAACGGTGACATCATATTGGAAGCAGATGGCGCCGATCACAATCAGTAACATATTGCTGATAGAAATAATATCTGGCGTGTAAAAACCATGCAAATGATTTTTGTTGTGCTGAAGTTATTAGCTGTTAAGATGAAAAATAAGAAAAGATAAATTACGTTACATTGCATTAAATTAATTAAATATTCTTCAGATACTTTCCGTTACTGTCATTAGGATTAAGAATATTTGCGGATTCATGACATTATGTTCGGCGTGCAATCATTATGTTAGAGGGTAAAAGATGGAGCATAATATAATAAATAAATTTCCTTTACGTTAATTTTAATAAATATTACATTACCTCATCAAGTTTCCTCTATTTTTTACGTTTCCTCAACTATTGAAAAAACACTACTTTATACGTGTTTATCAGCCATCTCGAAAGAACTAAGTTTCCCATTTTTAATCATTTAAGACAAAAACCAATTTCCCGCTTTTTGGCTCATAGGGGGCGCAGTAATCGGAATTTTAAAAAACTGCTTCCACCATGTTAATCAGCGAGCTCAAATCTACCAACTATCCAATTTTGAGTCAATTCTGATGAAAACCAATTTCCCGCCTTTTTGGCTCATAGGGGGCGCAGTAATCGGAATTTTAAAAAACCGCTTCCACCATGTTAATCAGCGAGCTCAAATGTACCAACTACCCAATTTTGAATCAATTCTGATGAAAACCAATTTCCCGCCTTTTTGGACGCATAGGGGGCGCAGTAATCGGAATTTTAAAAAACCGCTTCCACCATGTTAATCAGCGAGCTCAAAGGTACCAACTACCTAATTTTGAGTCAATTCTGATGAAAACCAATTTCCCGCCCTTTTGGGCTCATAGGGGGCGCAGTAATCGGAATTTTAAAAAACCGCTTCCACCATGTTAATCAGCGAGCTCAAATGTTCCAACTACCCAATTTTGAGTCAATTCTGATGAAAACCAATTTCCCGCCTTTTTGGCTCATAGGGGGGCGCAGTAATCGGAATTTTAAAAAACCGCTTCCACCATGTTAATCAGCGAGCTCAAATGTACCAACTACCCAATTTTGAATCAATTCTGATGAAAACCAATTTCCCGCCTTTTTGGACGCATAGGGGGCGCAGTAATCGGAATTTTAAAAAACCGCTTCCACCATGTTAATCAGCGAGCTCAAATGTACCAACTACCCAATTTTGAGTCAATTCTGATGAAAACCAATTTCCCGCCTTTTTGAGCTCATAGGGGGCTCTGTGATCAATGAAAATGGCGTTTGAATGCAGAATCACAATCAGCGCATCAAAATGTACTACCATGCCAAATTTTGGCCAAATCGGGGTCAAAAAATATTTGCCACGAAACATTTTTCTTTAAAAGTACACTATTTTACGCATATTAACAAAACTACATTTAGCTAACTACCCATTCTCATATTACCCCCTTAAAAACCGCCTTCAGGGACTCCGTCCCCTGCTGAAAATCCTCCTTTCTCCTGAGCTCGTTTGAGCGCTCGCTTCATACCTGTCTTTCTATGCTTATGTCTTCTGCGGTTCATAAAGAAGTTGGGGTTTTCTTGACGATAAAATTCCTTTCTCTCTGCTATCTCTTTTCTCTTGCTAGACTTATCGACCTTACATTCTGAGTACTTATGCCCTGTCTCATAACACTTCATACATACATTTTTCATACCCTGAATAAGTAATTGGATATTTTCTTCAGGATGCAACACAATACAATCAACGTTTCTCTGCGCAGAATCAACATCAATATCAACAATTAACATATCAGCATTAACATTTAATATTTCATTTTCCAAAATATCGTCTTCAACTGGATCAATCTCCATTGGAATTGGTTCCAAGTCCACATCCTTCTCTACTTCTTGTTCCAAGCTGCTTGGCTCATCCGTCTGTTTACTGCTATCATGCTCGTTCTGGATCTCCTCAATCGCTTTCTCCACAGCTTTCTCCACAAAGTTGTCATTCTCAATGGTGATCAACAATTCTTCTTCTGATTCATAATCTGACATGACTTGAACTGGCTCTGTTGGCTCTGGGGCATTATGACTCTATATATCTCACGATTGTCTTCTGAATTGTGTCGATATCAATCGGAGCGGCGTGTTTATGCCAATTATAGACTGGCCCCTCCTCGAATTTTTCTGGAAGACATTTCTCCACTGCAATTTTCTTCAGGATCTTATCTTCTACCACGTTCTTAGGTCGCACATCTTGACTTTTTGCTATTTCTTCTCTCCAAGCCCACAGGTCACAAAACAAATATTTAGCACAGCCTGTTAAATCTGCTGCTACTTTTCCACAAATGACTCCCTCCTGAGGCGGTTTGGCGATTCGGATGCATAAATTACGCATTCTGTCTACCAGCCGACGAAAGTAGCAGCCAGGATCGAGGCCAGCTAACTTTCGCTTCTGGTTCTCCCAGATTCTGATGCCGTAATGAGTATCTCTACGTGCATACTGAATCAGTCTCGGATGTAATTTCCGGTTCGTCCAGTCCGCGCCTTGGAGATGTTTTTCAGTGTGATCTTCGTAGGTTGGTAGGTATACTTCTACTAGTCTCTCAAAGCCAACTTGAGCTTCCTCAGTCAAGATTTCGTGTACGACTTGGGTATCAACAACTGAGATCGTGTAGATTCCAAAAAACTTCTGCAGGTACAGGATGTCGTTAGCTCCTCCATGAAAAACTTTCAGGAATTTTCTGCTCTCTAAAATCGGTTTCAACTGTTTTATCTCACCCCATAGTTCAAACACGTCGATGATAAAGTCGTCATATTTCGTGGAGATTTGTAACAAACTGACATAAGGTCCAAAATATCCATGATCAATTGAAAATTCCGTATCAACCATGATAGTTCGGGTAAGATGGAGAGCTTTTAACATGTTATCAAATTTCTCCTTTGAGTCCACGAGCTTTACTTCCTTCGCCAAATTTGGTGCTTGGTCATGTTCGGCAGCAATAAGTAGCGAGCTTGGTATTATCCACTCCGCAATGGCTTTGGCGTACGGGTGGTGATTTGGAAATGAGAAATTTTTATTCTTCTCAATCCTATCGCGATGGAACGTCTCATAACGGAAGTTTGTCTGTCGCGCGCCAGACTCTCCTATCTCCACTTGAGTCACTCGATCAAAGGGTCGGACTCGTGATCTTCCGTAATTCCTCTCACAGTGACGTACTTTCTGCCAAAAAGTTATTTGAGACTCCATCTGAAAATTAATTTGATTACTTCGAGTTAGTAACATTCACGTCTCAGCCCACAACTTAAGCCAGAGTCGTAAACTACTAATTTTTACATTTAGATATCAGCCCAAAACATAGGGCAGATAAATTTATTTAATTTTTCAACGGTTTCAGCCAAATACAAGGCCAGAACACCCTCTCCTTCCGAAGAATTTGGGTTTTTTTCCAGCCCCAACACAGAGGCCAGAAAATTTTCAGCTTCTTTATGCGCATTACCCTAACTGGTTCTATGCCATAACCTAAGCTAACGAATATGATAATGGTACCTTAAGAATTATGATAGGGTATATTTGCTACCCTATGAGACTATTTACATATGTACATGTACAAATTTTTTACGGGGAAAAGGATTTTTCTAGGAAGAGGTTCACTCAGTCACTCACTTCCGTAGATTTTAGGTTTTATTTATTCAGGAGACTCAACTCCTTGGCTGGTACTTCCGGTTCGTGGTATGTTCTTCCGAGACCGTTCGTATGGAAGATTCCATTTTTCAGCCTTAGTAATTCTTGAATCACTGTCTTACGGTACTCCACGTACGTTTTTCTTGTTTCTTCATCACAGTCTTGACTCTTGATCCATTTGACTTGGTAGCATTTTATCTTGCTGTCCTGAAGTTCACTCTTTCCGGACGGTTTCACGAAATGGTTAAGACTCAAACCCTCGGCAGTTTATCTGCCTCCACAGGTTATTTGCGTTCCCCATCGCAATTAATAACTCCTATGTTTTCCGATGTCGGATCGATCCTTAGTTGGAAGAGAACTTCTCTCCTTCCAGTTCCTTCTGAGACTCTATAGTCGTTGCCTTCCATTTCCGAGTATTGGGCTCCGTTTTTATTTCGAAATATTTCATTCAGATGAGGACTTCTTGATGACACGTCTGCCCCAAGAATTTCCTTTCCGTGATTTAACTCGTTCTTTTCTCTGCCGTCGACGATAATGCATGCGCAATTGCCTACGCCAATTTGGGATGCATCCGCTATTAAAACGCTTAATTTGGAGTAGTCGATTGCTGTGAACATTCCGCCTGAACTGAATTTGTTGGTGACGTAGAAAACGAAGTTAAAGTTGAATGAAATCTTTTGGGAAGTGTTTTCTAACATTTTCCGCTTTCTGTTGCATAGGTAGGCTGTTTTTTCGCCTACACTTTTCACATTACCACAGTCTGCCACTGCTGGTACTGGTGAAATTTGGATCTCGTCGTACTGCCGATTGAAGGTTAGTTGCTGAGAATGAAGCGTCTGAGTCCAACACCGTTGGTACTCTTGCTGGGTTTGAATTTATAGTGCTGAGTGACAAATTTATTCCGCTGAAAACGGTTGTGATTGGGAAAAATTGTGGTGCGGTACTCACAATCTCCCTCAGAAGTTTAAATCATCATCTGATTCGTCTGTCTCGTCCTTAGGAACCCAAGTGTTTCCATCAAACACACACATCGTCGCTCCCATTTTGCTGGTGCATTCGGCTGCCGAATGTCCAAAACCACGGCACTTTGTGCAATTCCTTGGATTGCAGGATGGGTTAGAGTGGGCACTCTGATCACTAGGCTGCTGTTGAGATTTGTTGGTGGCTTTGTTATAGCCATATCCTCTGCCGCCTTGGAAGTTTCCACGGCCACGTCCTCTGAAACTTTTCTCGATGTCTTTATCTTGTTGGTCACTGGACTGCTCACTCTGCGCAGAGTACTCTACTTTATCTGAGTCGACTTCTGCGCGGTCTTTGCTGGAACTTGCGGTCTTCTCTTTCTCCTCCTTATCATATTCCGTCATTGGTGGCACTTCTACTTCGCCTCCATCTTGCAAAATCTTCGTCGCATCGCGACATGCCGATACCAAATCTGGAACAGTTTTTATCTTGGCAGTTCCGAAGACCTTAGCTAAGCTAGAGTGTAAGGCATCCCGAGCAAAAATTACATGCTCTTCAGTGGAAAGTGTTGGAAAACAGTACTTTGCTAATTGTACCATCTCGTAGATGAAAGTTTCAGTAGGTTCATCGTTCTTTTGTTTCCTGGTCGTGACTTCCTGAAGACGAATTGATTTTTCGTGTTTCCCATCGAAACGATCGATAAATTGTGTTGTAAAGTCGTTCCAATCCTTAGCCAAGCAACCTTGGTGGTCATACCATCCTTTTTGTGTCGCGTTGAACAGCTGCTTGGCCATTGACATATAATTCTTGTTATCCACATGACCTAAGCTGGAAAAATATCTCTCGCATTCCTTGAGTAACGCGTCTGCTGTTGTTTTCTTGGGGTTATAAGTTGGCTTCGGGAGATCCGTTGTGACCGAAATCATTTTCATGGAACTTAACTTGTCAATGATGTCCTTCGGATTCACAAACGCTGCTGCTTTCAGCGTTGTCACCTCAGTTTTGAGTGCTGCATTCTCTCTCTGTAAAGCGTGAATAATTCCATCATATCTATCGTTGAAAAGTTTTTCTACTTCCGCTAGTTGTTCCTTCGAGAGAGCCATCTTTGATGCTGTAGGCGAACTAGTGTTGACTGGAGTCTTTACTTCCGGTTTCGTTCCGAAATCCACTGTTGTTGTGTTATTTTCAGTATCTTCGAAGCAATCGTCGAATAAATCTTCTGCTGCTGTCAGGCTTCAATTGCTTTAAATCTTCGGTTATGTCACTATTCGAACTATTTCCTCTTCTTCTTCCTCCTCTGAGTTCAGAGTCTACGACATTTTTTGTATCTAAATGTTTCAGGTCTCGTTTACTCATTTAGATAGTAGTTCGAATGAGTTGCTTACACTACATACACGATAACACATAAACTTGTTTATCTAGAAAGCGTCGGTCAGAAAGTGACGGGCTTTCCTAGTATTTTTGAAAAAGTTGAGAAAATCGAAAAATCTGATTTTTGTAGCTTGTCTAGCTCAAAAGTACATCACACAACGACAGGTACATGAATTTAATCACTCTAGTTAATTATTCACTAATTAACTCACTAAATCGCACTACAGTAATCGCACTCACACTTCTCAGTTATTACATATGGTTGAAGGAAGGTAGGTATATAGGTAGGCATAGGTTAACAAGGTAGGTAGGTATATAATTATAAATTAAAAGCAACTGAATCTAGGCCTAAACTACTGTTTACTGCTCGTTAGATAATTGCTTCCTACCGCCTATTCTAACCAGTTTCATGCTTTTTCTGCAATTTTTTAATTATGCTTTCCTTCTTTTTATGGTTGTCATTGTTGATTATTTTTTATGACACTGAAAATAGTAAAGATAAGCAGCCAGGAACAAGGCCAGCAAAATCTTTAATTAGTGCCTGGGAAGCTGCCAAGAACAAGGCAAGCGAAACCCCTAAAATTTAATTAATTTTCCCTCAGATGTTATGATGTTAGCAATTTTTTAAAATGTGCGTAGTAATTAGTGACTGCCTGGGGTTGTAGCCTCAACAGAAGCCAACGCGCCCCTATACACAAATAAAATCCCTGTGTGCACAACTAATTTTTTAAATATATGTGTATCACCATGAATTCGCAGCCAAAGACAAGGCCAGCGTTATTCACTAATTAATATTTCACCCTAAATGCCAGTTTTATATCACAACAGTTGCTTGTTTGTGTTAACATCACACAAAAAAAACGCCCATGATCCGGTTCAATCTATTTTTACCAATAGTATTCCTCTAAAGGATCGCCATGTCAACCTTCTTCCTCAAGCCTGTTTATTGAATTTTTGTACAAATGTTGGAGTGCTTTGAATAATTGCATTTTCGTTATTTTTAAGAAATTATATGCACATTATACAATTTAGTTATGCAATGCTGGGGCGACCTGTTAGTAATTATGACACAGCACAGTTGAACGCAGTTACTTATGGGTCCGATCATTTAGTTCAAAAGGTAATTGTTACTTTCTTTTATAACTATGGAAATGTAAACCTAGAATTATTGCTATAGATTTAATCTGTCATCCAATTAATAGCCATGCATACAGTCTAACAAAGTATACATAACTCAAATGCATATTATTTCTATACTCTCAACCAATGTAGATGTACAAAATCAGTCATAGGGCCCAATTCGTAGTGGAAAATAAATCCCGGTGTTAAAACGTAGGATCATAGATGAGAGTAAATTGCAAAAGAGTTTTGATATTGGAGGTAATTATAGTCACATTGGAAACTTAAACTATATTCTGATTTAAACAATAATTCCGACACCGCACATAAATTAGCACAAAAGTTCCAACATAATGAAAAGCAACATAACTTGAAACTATCGCGGTTCGACTATGGTGCACCTACGATAAATTACAAGTGAAAAGTCGTCTACAGAACGTTTGGCATGACCAAATTCGGATGTGTGCAAACTTGTGATAGTTTGATATTTTGACCCTTATAAAACTGACCCCTGTATGAATTTTCAAAAAGTGGCATCGGAACAATCGAGAGAATGCGAAAGAGAATATGCATGCCGAATTTCAGCGAATTCTGTCAAAATTCCTAGGAGTAAAACGGTGCCCTAGCCAAGCAATAATTTATCGCACATCACCCCTTACAACTCAGAATTTCAACTTGCCCTAAAAAACAAAAATTGCTGACTACCTTATTTTATATGGGGATTACGAATATGATATTAATTTTTGACTTTGGAATGGTTGCTACAATGACGTTCCGATTAAGTATGGAATTGCTGACTTGCGTATGTGACGCGTAATCGAATATGTTAAAATGCCCGATAGATTAGTAGTTGGTTAATCTAAAGTTAGTTAATACTTTTAACTGAATAGTATCAAAACTTCATTCACAAATTCTTGTAATAAATCTCACCAACTATTGTAATAAACGTAGTAATTTCCATCTGAAATCGAAGACACAATGTTCGATCACTTCCAGAAACGGAGGGATTAGCTCCAAACGTAGTGAAGGAGCCAAGTTCATTAATCGTCTGAGCTTCATATGTAAATTAGGCACACTCAAGTGTTAACTGCACGAATAAATCTATTTATCGAGTATGATGTCGAATATATAAATGAATGAATCTATATATATTACAGTAACTAACGGCAATACATGAAAATTATACACAGCAAAAATCACACTGCAGTATCCTTTGTTATCGTTTGCTCAATAATTAAATATTGTGTTTACGCGATAACAATTCGTTACAATAGTTGCAAAAATGAAATGTCGGTTAACCAAATGGACTACCACATTTCTGTTTAGTTTGTTAGAAATTATTACGTTCGTGCTAATTTTTAATTGATCTAATGTATCCCTTAGGTTTGCTGCTGGGCAGGAAAATATAAATTTTATATTGTGTAATAAAAATCTACTGGACTTAATTCCCCTTCAGAGATAATGACTTATAATCCGGACAAAAGAGCCGGCACTTCATCCCTTGACTGATTTTGAAGCCATCTGTAATATAGATTACCTCGAGAATAGTAAGAACTGTTCATAGGTACTTGTCTGTCCATATCGGTTCGAGTCTCACAATGATTTTGTGAGATTGCGTGTTAAACACATTTGCATTGTACAAATCAAAAATGTATTTTTAAAAATTTTTTGCTGCCTTGTTCTTAACTGCACTGCAGCCATGGAGAAGGCACGTCAAAGAAGCACTCTTAATGCCCACATCATCAAAGACATTTCTAAACCCATCAAATCATTTCATTCATTGATATTAAGCGAAAAGGTTAAAGCCGTAACTCTATACGAATAGATAAGCTACATTTTGACACCATCCACGAGGAAACCTGCCAACGTTTTAACCTTATCATATGTACGGATAAAAATTCTGAGAACCCAGTGATTTAGAGGAGTTTACAATTGCAGAAGTGCACAGGTTACTACTTTGCAGTTTTTAATAAATATCTTATGTTCTTATCAGCGTATTAACTCTTGCGAATTCAGCGTAATTCTCTTACTATCTATAACCTGCTTCGAATAATGGTAGACGTGCACTTCTGTTTGGTATTGCACGATGTGGTTAAAATAGGGACTGTTGAAGACTCCAACACTGCAGGCCACATTTCCATTTAAGTTAGTTAGCAAGGGGTTTCAAACCGCAGCTAATGGAGCTTAAAAGATCACATTTTTTCTAGTGTGTACGACGTACTACTGCGCCACATAATGGAAACCGAAAAGTTGAAAATTTTGACAAACCAATAGGTCGCTGCTACGTCTACTTGTGTTGTCTGGTTCATGGTCAATATTTAAATAGATACGGTTTTTTTATTGTAAGCTACTGATGATCCAATTTGTATTTTTTTCAATAATTCTCCTATATATAATATGAGTCTATATAAAGCATTTAGACTGCGTGTTCCAGTGTTCATGTAGTCTTCCGAATTACATCGGGATTTGAATGAATTATTATTATTAAATTTCTAACAAAGTACCATTTTGACAAGAGGCTTTAAGAAAGATGGATTCGTATGCTTAAACTTGGATTGAAAGACTTATTTTGATTTACTTTGACTATTCACTACAATTTTGGGCAACATTCAACTAGTTCCAGAAAATTAGATGGGCACTTGGCCGTTGTTTGTACCCATTTAGCAATGAAGTGTGAACTTTGCATTCGGATGCAGTGTATGATTTAAACTGTTGCATTTCTCAAATGAACATTTCCACTTTTCTTTGTGAATGTGCTAACAATATTTAACATTGTACTCATTCCACTGAAGAAAACATGTAATTTTATCATAATGATTGTTAAGAAATCATAATATGCCAATAATCAAAAGGTCTGACCGAACAAAATGAGTTTTGCATTCATCTGAATCGTTTTAATGATATCAACAATATGCGCACTAACATGGTTTAAAGAAGAATGTTTAACAATCTCTGATAATCCTAAAGAAGAAGACGATAATAAATAGAATCTAAAAAACTTACAATACACGTTAGATAGATATTTTTCAATTAACATGAAATATTTAATTTCGAAGAACGTTATTCCCCTACGCCAGACAAAATAAAATTGTCTCAATTTGCGAAAATTATTAAAAGAAGTTGATTGTTTATGCGTCTCATAATATGGTGCTTGGAATTATTTATTGTAATGATGTTCAGAAGAGTTCTACAAAATATTGTCTGCAGTATTCACATCAACTTAAAGATTCGTATTTTTAGCCATTAACGATGCTATCAAAGATAGCTTTACACAAAGCCGACAGCGAGCGACGAATCATTTCCAAAAGGCACTATATTTTTTTTTAATTATTTTATTCATTTACTGCAGACACAACACAATATTGTAGACTTTACTCTAATTAGGCATTACCACAGGTTCCTAGAGATCGACTTAGATATTCGCGAGGTCCATATCTCTAGACTACTACTTAATTATGGGTTTCCCCGCGACAGTTAGAGACAGGTAGAGACAGATAATAGGCAGACAGGGAAGGACGTTTAAGCTGTTGGAAAAAAAGGAATTCTGAACTTGACGTCTTTAATTGGAAGTAAATCTTACAAGGAACACTTTTGCGCCCATGGTCCCGTTGGGTGCTGAAACTGTGTCCATACACGTAATAGGCGACGCTGAAAACCATGGTGAACTTTGTTTGTGCCGAATCCATCGCCCTAAGCTTTTATGGGTAATTGTGTGGCAAACAAGCAGCTCGACCTCGCTTTTCTTTACGATTGAGCTTACACGGGACGTAATTTTCTATATGGCGTGCAAAGCGGATGACAATTTTGATTTCTACGAAATCTGCGTCTCAGAAAACCCTGGAAAAGTCAGAATTTTTTATCGTTTTCATTTGAGCATAACATTTCCGTTATGGCATGTGTCATGCGTTAAAATCTACGGCTTGGGCCGCTGTGGTGCACAGATGCTATCATGGTCGCAAAGCAGTCAAAACATTTTGACATGTATAATGCATTCTGCCTATATCATCGCTATGCATTCCGCCTATGCCACCACTGTGTATTCAAGATATATCAACATAAGACTGTAGTATGGTTAAAATTAGCCTTTTCGATTCTCAATTCAATGAACAAATTTTAATCGTGAAAACGTAACAGTGATGACCCCTGTACAATGACTCATATAGGGGTCACCATTGTAGAAGGGTCATCATTGAAGAGGGGTCATCATTGAAGAGGGGTCGTCATTGAAGAGGGGTCATCATTGTATAGGGGTTATCATTGTATAGGGGTTATCATTGTATAGGGGTCATCATTGTATAGGGGTCATCATTGTATAGGGGTTATCATTGTATAGGGGTCATCATTGTATAGGGGTCATCATTGTATAGGGGTCATCATTGTATAGGGGTCATCATTGTATAGGGGTCATCATTGTATAGGGGTCATCATTGTATAGGGGTCATCATTGTATAGGGGTCATCATTGTATAGGGGTCATCATTGTATAGGGGCCATCATTGTATAGGGGTCATCATTGTATAGGGGTCATCATTGTATAGGGGTCATCATTGTATAGGGGTCATCATTGTATAGGGGTCATCATTGTATAGGGGTCATCATTGTATAGGGGTCATCATTGTATAGGGGTCATCATTGTATAGGGGTCATCATTGTATAGGGGTCATCATTGTATAGGGGTCATCATTGTATAGGGGTCATCATTGTATAGGGGTCATCATTGTATAGGGGTCATCGTTGTATAGGGGTCATCATTGTATAGGGGTCATCATTGTATAGGGGTCATCATTGTATAGGGGTCATCATTGTATAGGGGTCATCATTGTATAAGGGTCATCATTGTATAGGGGTCATCATTGTATAGGGGTCATCATTGTATAGGGGTCATCATTGTATAAGGGTCATCACTGTTACGTTTTCACGATTAGAATGTATTCATTGAATTGAGAATCGAAAAGGCTAATTTTAACGATACTACAGTCTTATGTTGATATATCCCGAATGCACAGTGGTGGTATAGGCGGAATGTATAGCGATGATATAGGCAGAATGCATTATACATGTCAAAATGTTTTGACTGCTTTGCGACCATATAGCATCTGTGCACCACAGCGGCCCAAGCTGTAGATTTTAACGCATGACACATGCCATAACGGAAATGTTATGCTCAAATGAAAACGATAAAAAATTCTGACTTTTCCAGGGTTTTCTGAGACGCAGATTTCGTAGAAATCAAAATTGTCATCCGCTTTGCACGCCATATAGAAAATTACGTCCCGTGTAAGCTCAATCGTAAAGAAAAGCGAGGTCGAGCTGCTTGTTTGCCACACAATTACCCATAAAAGCTTAGGGCGATGGATTCGGCACAAAGTTCACCATGGTTTTCAGCGTCGCCTATTACGTGTATGGACACAGTTTCAAAACCCAACGGGACCATGGGCGCAAAAGTGTTCCTTGTTAGTACGACATAATGTGAGTGCGTAGATTGAGTTTTTGCTTGGACGGTCATTATGTGAAATTCCATTTAAGAAAGCAGTGGAATAGTTAAATTTAAATGTCTCCTTTTCTCTCTCAATCAACAAAAATCTTTTCAGTCGGAACCTAGATAGTTGCTCATCCTAGAATCCAATTGAAATTAAATGTTGCTAACTGGAGCCAGAAAACTGGTCTCTGAGCCTAGAATATATTTTCATTGAAAGATACATGTGCACTTGACCCACGAAAATATGTTTGAAATCCCATGATTTATTTATCATTAATAATGCCGGATTGATACTTCAGGTAAAGATATATAGCCTTATAACTGTGCATTTACTTGTGAATATTCGGAAGGTGTACATTTTCAAGAATTTCCGGATATTAAAATAATGAAAATGATCGTATGGTGATGCTCCACACGAATTATTTACTTAGGATAAGGAAATACTTCTAAAATTTCCCCTTCGTCACGCTAAGTATTTTCGTCCAATTTGGAAGTTCTGGAACGTATTTAACTAGATATCATTTTTATGCTCGCGGTTGAAATTTTTAACCTGCCAGTGTCGTGATTCAAGATATTTCAATTGCCAGGAACATATATAACAAAACTCTGATAAGGAGGACGTGCCTATCTGATTCCTAGTAAAATCAACTGAAGGGCAGAAATATCTTTGTAGCGTCGTTTGTTTACAGCAACATACTGTCGGGCACAATTCTTCTTAATTTAAAGGAAGTCCAGAAATTTATTTAGACTTGATATTTGACAATTTCAGCGACACAAATATACTTTATTGAAAATTGCTCAGAGTAACGTTAGTTTCATATAAATACCTGGAGTAAATAAAAAATGAATCTGAACCAAAGAACACACCTACTATAGGTAGCTCGTTGTTTTCTTTTAAATAAGGCCACGTTTGTGCAGCAACAATATCAATGTAGATTCGTAAATTCATGTAGAAGCAATGCGAGAATTTTTCGTATAGGATTTATAATGCTTATGTATAAAGTACGTTCTTATTAATAAACCCATTCGTAGTGATTGCTATTTCCACGACAATCGTTCACCAACTTTGTCAACCGACAATGAATATCTAGTTTGCAAAACATCTTTATGGGCTGCGCAAATTGTTAATCGCGGCTCCATGCTTAAATCTAACCGGATATCTTTCATCATTTGATTTTGTTTCTACGCTCAAGATATGCACCTCTAATAATAAAGCTAGAATAAATCGTAAATGTTTCGGTAATTGATAGCCATGCTCATTTTCGGAAGATATGCAGCATAGCTTAATCCTACATTTTTCAAAATTATGGTAGCAAGCGGACCTCACTTTCAACGACGTCTTCCATGCTAAAGATAATATTGTCAAGTCTCATCATTTTGGTACGTCTGCTGCCTTGACTTTGCAGTTGGATTCAACTATTCCGGAAATTCATTCCCTTTGTCTAGATTTTGAAATAAGCAATATTCGTTCCTTGACAAAAGTACAGAAATATAATAGCCAAACCTTCTCCATTGTTGGTCACCAAGTTTCTCACTATGAAAACTAAAGTAAGTGTGCACATTACGGACGACAACAATTAATTCCACGGTGCACTGCAACAATATTATATGGTAGATTAAAATCCTCCTCGCCTGGCTAATATAAGAATTTGAAGGGTTGTGCAACTCTATTGATCAAAAATCTAATATTCAATCTAAACTATTTAATAGCAGCACATCAGCCTTTGTCAATAACATAAAATGCAATCGTCTGGATAGCTTGAACATCCTTCAGAATCGAGTCGAGTCGTCTTAACAATTTTATTCATTCACACTGAAACAAATAACAAATTTATTGATTAAGTTCCCGTATGCGATCAGCACCAAAATTAAAGGCTCCTTTAATTCGCTTGGTTCCGTAAACAAAAACAAGCATCAGTTGAGAATCTGTGTATGCGCCCTTATTTTACAGCCAGTAAAGAATAATTCCAGAATATCTTGTTGTAAGAACAGAATTTTAACATATCCAATGAAGAGGATTCCTCTTTAATGAATCGATACGTTGTATTTGAAATAAAAATCTTAAAAACTGTTGAAAGCCAGTTAAAACACATTATTTCAAATAAACGAAGCTTTCCAATTGACTAAATGGTTCTTGATCCGATCTTCATCATATAAGATGGACATGGTAAGCGTGATTATTATTGAGATTTCAAATTGCCATTATGACGATAAATTTTAATACTTATTAAAATCTAAGTACTGTACTTAGATAACTTTCAGTGTCATGTTGTAAATGCTTCTTTTGTGGTCCCGGAGATTCAAATTTAATTAATTGAACGACGCTGGTTGCTATTTTAGTGCACTTGAACGTTCTAATTGGAGCAGGTTTCTTCCTTTCCTACGGGATCGATCAGGGATAAGTTGTGATCCAAGTCAGAGTCGATGTGAAGGTTACAGGTTTAGTTAGTTTCGAAAATTCAAATAACTTTTGTTACAACGCAATGAAATGTAGTGACCTTGCCACTTTCCTTTTTGGTGTCGTCGAACCTAGAAATTCATAAAATTCCCTTCACATTCATCTGTCGAAACATTTCGTCACGATAAAAAAAATTAAGATAATGGAGCGATGTTCATAGGACGTACTTGATATCAGTGTTTCATCCTTACATATTCCATTTTTCTGATTTCCGAATTCTGCAATAGAACTAGCCATTTAATCTTTCTTATTCAACAAAATAGTAGTGGTCTTATGCATAACCCGTAACCATTTTTTGTCTACAGAATATATGCAACATCCCACGCTATACGCTTACTAATGGAAAGTTCCTAGTTTCTCATATGTTGGAATTGAAAATCTAAGTAGCGACATTTCCCCAACTGGCAACTCTTGCAAAATATTTTTAATAATATAAGTGTTACCTTGTATTCAGACGTTGTCTAAGAAAAGTATCGCCCAGTACGTTGCCTCTATGTAGGACTTTGTGGCCATTAGTTACAAAACAGCCGTCTTGGAATCTTTACGCTTAATTAGGTGAAAGGAAGCCACAAGTTCTTGTTAATAATTTCAGGAGTTAGTCGGGAATGTAAGCATTCTACCATGGCCATAAGGTAAGAGTTCGGTATATTGCTAATTTTAAACTAATCTAACATGCTCTATTATGGTATTTACACAGAAAACTTAAGTGTGTCTGAATAACGCTTGTTGGAATGTTTATTGACTCACAACTTATCTTTAATTTGCTCCAATTTGTATTTTCCATTCATCGAACCCCTAAGGAGGAAGAAGCAAAATCAACCTAACGTTCTTCATAAAGTCAAAAATGGTCCTTAGTTTATTAATTGACGTTCAGTCGACACATATATATGTACCATTTAATCGAAAAGAAATGTGCAACGCCGCAAAGAAAACATTGACGCAAACAGAAAAAATAGATTACAAGGTCTCATTGATTTTTCGTTGTTTTGGAAGTTTGTGCTCCAAAGAATCAAATTAAAGGGAAAGTGTAACGCAGTGTTACTCGTAAAACAGTCAAATTTTTCGCTTTGAAATTGTTTTCAATATTGAGCTAGTAATTTAAAATATTTTGAAATACCTATGATGCAAGTGTTCAGTGCTAAGCCATCTCTACTGATGGTTTCTACATTCAAAAATCATTAGTTCATATACATTCATTAAGAGTTTGTAGAAATTCAGATATCTAATTTTTATTCACTTCTTTACATTCCACTCGGTATAGTTATAAAAGTTTCCTAGTTTAAAATTCGACACAACTACACAATGTCATGGTAAAATATAACCGGCATGCATGCTCAAGTTTGTAACTGAAATGTAGTCGATTTTTTCAAACTTTGATTAAAGTTTAAACCTATGACGGTATCCTCCAAACATTCCATCTACAAAATATTCATTAAAACGATAATGAACGTGAGTGATGTTTGTGTTCTCGTCTATAAATTAACTCAAATAAATAATATAGTCAGATATTGAGATAACAGGATGATAAGGAGATATACAATTTGAGCTAAAATACCATATTTCTACAGTTTACCAACATGTTCAAGATCACATACTTAACTGCTGTTAAAAGAAAATGCATCACGAACTCACCGTTAAAGGCTGAAAGCTTAAATTAAAAATTTAATGAAAAATATAGCGGTTAAATGTATTGAATCAATTCAATTAAACCGCGTGTACATAAGAAGTTCAAATATGTACGGAGCTAGAATTATCACCAAATTATACACTTTCATTTTCTGCTTGATCCGTTTCTTTCAATACCGGTGCCATCTACGAATTAAATGGACTACTTCAGTTGATATTTGGATGTTATCGGACTGCCAGATAGTGAGATTCCACTAGAATATACCTTAACTTATTCAACACTAGAAGGGGCAAGTTAGGCGAATATGTCGCCTAACATTAAATAGATTGCAATTTTCAGTTCTAATTTCCAGCACTAAGTTCTGTAAATTCAGTGTTAGGATACCCGAACTCCAGCCCCGTGCAATCCCCATTTAGATGTTTGTCCACAAAACTTTCACTATTTGTGACGTCATCCGGCTCATCGCACAGGATGCTTTACTTTATAAAGCTTATAGGCGATATCGGGATTTTCTGTTCTTTTTATCATATTTCAAAAATTTTCATTGTAACCCCTTGGGTGGAAATTATAGCACATTTAATGGAGACTGTTGTATCATTGATAATTTTCCGCTTTCCGAATGAATATAGGTGTGTATAGCTTTCTCAGTTCTCCCAAATTCCTAGCCATATATATATAAGAAGTTCACCTTAACATTTGCCAAAAATTCATATTTTGAATTGAATTTTCATCACTGAAAAATATGTTTTCATCGGGGATGATTTGCAATTTAGCGAAATCGCCTTGTCCGCTAAATTTGCCTCCGTTTCACCCTTACTGTTATTGTTATAAGTTGTTGTTAAATTCGACGGCAACCGAAGAAGAGTTGGTGCTTGTGTCAACAAAAATGTTAGGAGGTCCACTTCTGTGAGGTTGAATGATGTTTTAATTTTATCGTATGAGAGCTACATTCAAGAAGTTGCCTATAGAGGTTGATGCCATATATGAAAGAAAATTCATGCGTTTCAAGTAAAATTAGTTCAAAGGTTCAAAGTTAATGGCATATAAGACGTCATATCTTACAATAAGAGTTAAGAATTTACTTGCCGAAATTTGATGAAAACTACATGTTTATCTTTTAAGACCGATCATTAAAGTCAACAATGGTGTATAGCAGTAACTCGGCTTGTATGAAAAATCCACTTTACATTTACACCTAAAAATAACTAGCAATTTCGGCCACCAACATATTGTAGCAAGTGGTCATTTTGCAAGCGATATGCGTAGGTTGCTTCAGCGAAGTTAAAGCCATAGACTTGAAATTGAATGCATTTCACAAGAGCTGTTTCAATGCATTGTGTACTATTGTTTCATGAATGTAAAATACACGTTATATTAACAACACAATAACAATGAATAGCGCGTACGCGTCCGAGATTCCAAATACGATTTGTTAGTAAACTGAACCAATCCAAAAACAACGTACTCTACATTATAATGGAAACTCAACTCATGTTTACGATCACAGGATTAAGGTGGTTCATTTGTAGGGTTTTAAATGACTGGCGTAGTTCTTGCGTATTACTTGGATCACCAGGTAAATTAGAAATGTGTCATAATTATGATGATCCGTATTCTTAATAGCTCTTACTATTTTTTAAAATATAATTTCATTCATGTATGACCCGAACGGTTAGATCTTAGCTGAAGTGGGAAGAATTCATTTGTTATAATTTGGGTAAAAAAGGGAACTATGGCCATCCGCTCATTGCGGAAGTAAAATTGGATCCCACATCCACTCTAAAGTTCAGTTAACAAGATGTATCTGAATCATACCTGTGCACGGGTACTCACCACACAGCACAACAAGAATTTTTTAGCTACCATATTTTTTACAACAACACACAGCACAACACATTGTGTGCTCAAAATTTGTACAACACAACAACAACAACAACTACAAATTTTACCAAAGCCAACAACAACACACAACACAACAATATTCTTGTTATATTTACTAATAAATGACCCTAAAATGCAAAATATCCCTTAAATATAGTGAAAAATTGAAAATATTTAAACTAAATTGCAATTACTTTTGTCCTTGAAAATAACAACATAATACAACAAGTTTCAGTTTCTTGTACAACAAAACAAGAACAACAGCACATTTCCATGCCTTATTTTTGCACAAAACACAACAACAACACATTGAGTCCAAAAAGTGGCTTGTCACAAGTTGTCACAAGCTACAACAACTTGTTGTGCACAGGTATGATCTGAATAGAGTAATGCTGCTGTCGAAATTAATTTACAATTTGTTACATCGTTTGGATATCACCTTTGCACAATGGAAGGGTTAATATCATATTTATTTAATCGTAAGTATGTTCAAAAGCTATGTGTATCAATGACTGCTAAGTAGTGTATTATGATGATCAGTTTGTAGGAATGTAGAACACCACATTCATCAATGGCAAAATTGTGCAGTTCAAGATAGTCTAGATAAAGCAATAGAAAGTAGTATTTAAATTTGGTTTTACGATGAAAAGAAAATACGCACATGGAGGATCGTTTGAAAGAGTAATCCGCTGTTCATTACACTGCTTCTGCGGTTCGCGTCGTATTGTCGCAAAACTAGCACAATTTTTAAATGTACCTGCTTGCGTTGCGTTACGCGACTTTACAATACTTTTTTCCAAGATTACGTACATCATCCCACAGGCCAAAACTGCTTTGTAAATATATCAGTTGATTCTGGAATTCATAAATAAATATTTCCGTTAAAATTTACGTGTACAGTTTTGCTTCCACCACGACTTGCACTCTGAAGTTATTCATTGGAAGCTAATTAGAAGTTCAATATGTCATTCATCGTTTGCACACTTGGGATCTCTAACTTAATTTTCAGGAAAAAATTTGACACTTTCCTGAAGATTAATTGATACGGGGAGCTTTTTCATTTATATCAGGCGCTCGATAATTATCTCCCTAAGTAATTTAACCATTAGTTATGACCGGTCACCTGGAAATGTTGCCAACTACGATCGTTTTGTAGGATTATTTAAAATAAGTAATTAGACTCTCGCAATAACTTCGTCCTAATGACAAGCATATTTAGATCGTTTATATATGTGGCAGTTTTCCCTGTCATATCTGTATCACGCAAAGCTTGGTATCCTATCGAGAACAACTTCAAAAAATCAATATTCCACATTTCTTGTGTACTTGGACTACTATCCTTCAGGAATTCATTATACATATAATGATGATGGCCTGTCCGTCTCCCACTTGATGATTGCGTGGAAATTTTTAAGCTTCATCCGGTCATCTATCAACTCCGTCTTCTCGGTTCAGTTATGGAGACTATTTTTGGCTAAGCTTTTACATGACAGCATATCTTGGTTCGCGTGTAAGCATGTTGTTGGCTGTGCCTAGTCGTGATGAACAAATATCGAATACATGATTGATCGAAATGTTTTTCTCTTGTATGAAATTAAGCTTTATTTTCAATAAATAAGCATCTAAAAAGAGCGGTATCATTTCCTCAACAGGGAGTAGTATTTCTGTTTAGTACAGTTTCTTGAAATACACATGGAAGTAGAAACCATTTCAAACTTGATTCTAGTTTTTGCTGTTTCGAGGATTTTAGGATTGCAGGAACCAGTTTAACTTGCGTTATTGCAAAATTAAACGTCCATTTCTCCTGCCATTCCCATAGTATTTTATAACGATTGAAATTTGTTCACTAAATTACCTTCTTAAATTAAATATGAAGCGAGAATATTTTGGGAAACCGATTCTGGCCTTGCCTATAATAATTACATTTGCATTTACACAGATCAAATCACACTACGAGACACACTTGACAAGACAAATGTCGCAAATGGCACTTTTGGATTTCTTTACAGTTTTGAACCCAAATTCAAACCGATTCGAAATATCTTTCCATTCGTTTGGAAATGATGAAATATATTTTGAGTTGACTAAAATGCGTCGGATGATATTCGGAACATTTTACCGAAGACCAATTGGACTATGGTTTCCATTCCGGCACACTCAACCGCATCATGTGATCCTGTGTCCACTCAACGAAACCAAAACAGGACAAGCCGATTTATTCTGGACCTTCCGGCATGTTCTAATGCATCCGGATTCGATTCTCATAAGTATTCAGTCCGGGAACTTGCCACATTCAAAAGAGCCCGACATTTCATTATCAATGGAAAATCTACCTGCCTTGAAATTTTTTATCAAGTTTAAAAGAATCTCAAGTGGGTTTCTGGAAGTGGAGTATTTGATCTCTTGCAACCTTTACTGCTACCCGATAGGAAAGTTTAATGTGTTTAATGCAAATAACATGCAACTACTCTTGAACCCATTCCAATTGCATAAAAGATATTTCGCAAACTCAAACAACCGGCCAATTGACACTATAGTAACCATGGTGTTTTATGGGCCAAAGCTGTACAAGATTTTCAAAAAGAAACCTTATATTTGCAATCAATACCTTTTCAAATCTAACAAATTTCAGAACTGCGATCGCAATATAATGACTACCATTTTACTTTCTCAACATCATAACTTTTCGGCAAACATTGTGAACAGGGATAATGCAAAAGAATATCGTGCAACTAACAGACGCAATACGGGACAATATATGAAAATAGATGAGTCATATTTTAACTATCAGAAATGGTCGCTGTCGAAAGAGTACAGGAAATACTCCGGATTCTACTATTCTCAGAACAAAAAGAAGTCTATAATGTATTGCCTGAACATCATGGAAGCGAAGCGAAACAGAGTGATGGACTTCGCTGTATGGATTGAGTCATTTCCTATTGAAACCTGGCTATTAATTGCAGCCACAATTTTCACAATATTTGTATTCACAAAACGTACTAATCTTTGCATTCGAACATTCAAAGGTTACTGGACTTGTTTGGGGTGATGATTGGAAACTCGGCGCCATTCTACTGGAGCAAACTAAAACCGCTCGTTGTTATTCAGATCCTTGGCTTCTGGATTTGCAGTTTGTATTCTAATGGAATCGTTAGTACTTTAACCGTGTACGAGCCGCCGACGCCATTTGAATCGATGAGGAGCTTGCTTGAAGCTGGGTTTAAGATTCTGTGGAAGGACAAAAGAAGCACACCATGGGAACATTTTTCAACAAATTTTGAATCGAGGCAAATGCTCAGCATGCTCAATCAGAGCTTTCTAAATATTCGAAACGAAAGTGGTTCTGACGATAACTATCCAAACTATCTGTTGAACAAGTGCGCTCTCATAACAAAGGGAAAATATCTTTACGACGACATGTTGTACTTTGAGAGTATAATTAGGAATGGATCCGTTGAGAACAGCAAGGTCCAATGTTTCTCGATTCTGAATGACTACTTATCTGAAAAGTATTGGTTTGCCGAAATATACACGGTGAACCGACATTGGTTGTTTCAGACCTTGTCACGAATTCAGCAAAGTGGATTACCCCAAAAGTGGGACATTTGGAGCAGTTTTTCATACAGATTGGTCTGGAAGTTACCGCTGGATGACCCAAACCCCAATCCGGTTACACGGTATGGTGACCAAATAGGCATTTCTGGTTTCCTTGGTATTCTTGTGATTTGTTGCAGTCTTCATTTTGCCAGCTTCAATCAGTTTATGTTGGAGATTAGCTTCAGTCGTCTGATGCAGTACAGAGGCTTTATCTCATGTTGTAAATTGTGTTGCGACAGAATACAATGGAACTTGTGGGCGCTTGTTCATCTTAAAGTAGTTCCTTTTGTAGCAAAATTAAAATCCCTTTTGGGATTAAGAGAGAATTAAAAACATAATTTTAAATAGTCATAATGCGGAAAAGTTTCTGCATTCGTGGCGAAGACTTTAGTTACACCAGTGACTCAAGTGATTAATTGGACGACACAAATAACTATTTTGTGACATTGAGCGTTTTATGAAAAACAGATTCTCACCCCCTCATGCCGGCTTATCGCTTTAGTTCTATTTAGATTATGAGTGAAGGCCACAGTATAGAAGAACATGTACATATTTAATTCTTAAATTATTACTTACTTGTACTTAACTACCAATCATAGTTTTATAACCGTGCTAATTAAAACATGTTTAACATTGTAATCCATTGAAACGTGAAATGTGATTAGATACAGCTCAATCCAAGTTATACATAGCTGCGACGTCAATTGTAGTTTAGTCCACTTGAACTTGTAAATTACAATACATAAGTTACTTCATATTCGTCAGAGGAATATCAGTTTAAAGACGTAGGAGAATCAAAGTGTTGGTGAAGTATGCATTAATTCTGAACAGGTTGTTTGTTATACTGCTTTGTTGATTAGCAGCAGTTGGCAGAAAACCAATATTTATGGGAAGGTAATAGTGAAAAGAATTCAATTAATTTTCGGAATGCTGATTATGTATACCTTAACGTCAGGTATAAAACGTCCCATTGACAAATACCAAAAAGCAAAGATATAATCACCGAACTTGGGGTATGTAAGCATCAAATTAATTTGGTATTCAGTGGGACGGTTAAACAGCATAATTGGCAACTGTCTTTTGTGAAAACGCTTACAGGCACTCTTGAAAAGATGACGGCGGCGGTGGTGTTATGTTAGTTCGACAGGAATCATAAGTAAACGCCATTACACCAATGTTTAATGCTTTATATCACCAAAATAAAATGATCGCGATTCAAGACGGAACCCCCTTGTAGTAGCATCCACGACTGTCCACGATTGTCCACGACTAATCGGACAATCTGGGATTTGATTTAAAGCAGGAATCCGGCTGCCTCTAAATTGTTAAATGAGTACCCGCAAATAAGAATTGATCATAATGTTGTTTGGCCTGGAAACTTTCAAATGCCAAATATAACTGACAGGTAACATCATTAAATAATGTGTGGATTTGGAAATAGGTAGTCTATAATATGCTTAAGTTATTATTTGCTGGAAATGAGAATGAGTCAATGAAAATATGTACACATGTTAAGTTGGCATTGTAACTGCATGGGTGTTTTGCATTTCCAAGACTATTCCACGTTTCTGTCATAGTATTCTGGCCAAACCGAATCATGAAGTGTTGGGAATTTTGTTCAGTTTATTAAACTGACTTCACCGTGTACTCTTACCAAACACTCCTAGTCATGGACAAATCTGTTCTTTTATAATTAGGCGAAAGTTGATAACCATTTTTGGAAATTAATCTGCTGTGCACAAAGTCTTGCCAAGCTAGAGGTTTCGCAGTTACGGAATAACCATAACCATATGTGCATACTGCCAAGTTTAGAGTTACTGAATTTTTCAATAATTTGCTTAAAACTCGTATTGGTTCCAATAATTTCAAATGCAATTTGGACACAATCATTGGCGTATTATTTTTCAGATTTATTTTGCTTGTACTTAATAGATTTAATAAATATTAAATGTCAGATCATCAGATTGTGTAACCTTTTGTTGCCATTTAATTTAGCTGTGAGTTGTAAATTTCCAGTTAAAATATAAAGGTGGTATTATGTATGCATAAAAAATATTTAATGGTGAGCAATGCAGATAAAGCTGCACATTGTTACTCCCACTTATATTTTAACTAACCACAGTCACAACGTGAGTAATCAACAAGACTAAACGATACGTCGTCTGATTTTTAAATGGTGGTACGAAAATGCATTTCTGTTAATGAGTTACTAAATATGTTAAAAGGATACTATTTTCGTTGATTTAATATTACTGTCCTCGCTACCATACCCGCCATGGCTTGTCGCTAGCGGACATTCGTACAGTTGCGATCTGTAGTATCGTAAGATCACGTATGTATGTCTTTGGCTCACCACAGCATTCTTCACGCGGAGGATTTTCATCAGATCAGAAAGTCGTAACCTGAATAATCAGTAATTTTGTACTACACGGAGTCTGTTTTGTAAAATAGGTGAATAATTGTAAATTACGTACGATGTCTACATTAACATAAATTTCATCATCCGTGGGTTTTGGGTATTCTCTATGGTAGAAGTCAAGTGGGAAATGAAAAATCAGTTTACATCAATTCGTTGGATTAAATGTGCACTAATCCATGACTCCAGATCATAATTGACTGTGCTGTGTGGATTTGTAGGATGCGGGAAGGTGAAATAGCCAGGCGCAGATTCATTAATTAATTATGATTTTCAATTGTGTCATATCAACATCAAGTATCGACCTTCTCATCCATAATTCGTCATTGAGAAGGGTTAAAGGATACAGGGCGTTAAGGTATAAACAATTTTTTGGATCAGATTTTGTTCATTTGTAATTTCTGACGTAATTTCTCGCGACTGTTTTGCTTTATATTACCTTTCTCTATCGCTTATTAACTTCCAAGTGGATCAATTAATAAATTGTTATTGATCTTTACTAGCAGATGAGCACATTATTTACAGAAAATTACTCATATATTCGTTATCCATTAAAACTAAATTAAACATCTGCAGTATATTAGTGCTTCATTTAAATTTCATGTAAAGCAAAATGTCCTCAGCCCGTTACCATTTGCAGTAATCACCAGAAAAATACAAATTGTTTCGCCGTTACAGAAATATATGAAATCTTCACAAAAACTATATCTGTCAATCAGCGAACAATCGCTTCTGCTACATATGGTCTAAATGGCGTCAACATATACTTGGATTGGAGGTGCCTTTATAGCTTCACATTTCGCTACTGCTAATATTTGTGTAGTCAAAGAATTGAAATCATTTTTTATAATAATGACGTCCCTCGTAATAATAATACGACGTAACAATCTAGTTCATCATTCCAGAGAATGCACTGACTTACTGCAATATGAGGAGCAAGCAACCGATTCCTATATTATGGCATATTAATGCACATAAATAATCTTGTCTTGGATTCTAAAATGAACGTTAATACTGATCAAGCTGGCCCTAACGCCGAAACATATAACACCTGTATCCCGGGCAAATTTTAACTGCAGATTGGTTCTGCCATTAGTTGTGTTGAATTTATTTCAATAAAATTAAGTAAATGAATATTGGGCTAATAACATATTTATTCAATTGGTAGAATGAAATTTTAGTAATGCGTGCGAAAATTTCTTTGATTGCTCATGTATTGATATTTGACTAAATGCAGTTGCTAGCCCCCTCAAGCGACATTTCAGGTAAGCAGTATTCCAGAAAAAACTGATACATGAAGTTTCGTGGCAAAATCCGTCAAACGAAACTATTTAATTTTTTTATTGCAACTATGGCGTGATTCGCCTTTTTTATTACATCTATTTTTATATTTATTATTGATTATTTAAATGATATTATCTTAACATTTGTCCATATCAACTTATTGTCACTTTTACAGGCTTAGGACATCCCAACAGTTTGTTGTAGTTGCTCGTTGTTTTTTATGTTTTTGGTGCAGAGTTCTATGCACACAGCTGTGTTTGTTTACATTTTGCATAGGCATTTGCGCCAGAACATAAAAAACAACGAGCAACTCCAACAAACTGTTTGGATGTCCTAAGCCTGTAACTGATCATTAATTTTCATATGTAACACCCTCTTTCCGAAAGACCTAACCTTTGATTCGATTAATATCACAGATAGCGCTAATCGGAGAATTTGTTATTTGAACCTGAAATTCATTTTATGAAATTTTATAACATATTGGATATTGTGGCTTCGTAACTTATCCAACCATGTGGAACATTATTAATTTTATAACATAACGAGTTAATAAAGGATCCATGGTTTCTGAGGCGAAGTGACTGATTTAAAAAAAATCATGGAGCTCGTTAATAGCAAATACACGTATGTTCATGTATAAGAACCGTTTATTTTTCATCTATCTTTTCTTGCGATAAACACTATTATTTTTCAATTACTTCCTAAATGTGCCTTTTTATTATTAACGGCTTCACATAAATGATTGTGGTTGTTAAGGAATAAATATAATCACGCACATTAAATTATATTACATTCCCGCTTGCAAGCACGAACTTATAAACCTTATGGTCATGAGAGAAAATGAAGCGAGAGACCTTTGAGATGATGTAAATAACGAACCACTTGGTTTACGTATGGCAGCGTTGAAATGCACTGTGAACTAAGCACGTTGACGATTGGGTTTCTTGAGGCAGGTCTAATTGTTCGAGTCGAAGTTTAAAAAAAATAAACACCAATGGCGTTTGTTACAAGGAGAGCAATTACATATGCTACAATAAAGTAATGGTGTTTTAAACGAAGTGAACCTGTCGAAGTGTTCCAAAACCCAGGGTCCAATTAGAAATAGTAATAATTTGAAGAAATTGCTATTTAAATACGACTATTACAATAAAAATATTAACTTTTCAGTATTGTTAGTTTTCACCAATTTAAAAATGTGCAATGATCTTTGGACTAACAAAAAGAACTGACTAGGTTATTAGTTGTTATTAGAAAGCATGAGTTTTTGTTACCAAACCCTGGACTCCAGTAACAACAACAGCAAGGTTGGAAAGAACACACGGATGGTAGGTTTTATTGTGCTCTAACATTGTAAGGCACAACGAAACATATTAATAATATATTAAGGGAATACAATACATGGGTTACCAAACTTTGCCATTACAACTTATCGATGTGACTTTCGTTGGTCGTATGGGGATACGTACAAAGGTTTTCAGGTAACATTTGTGCCATACGCGCGATTGTGTTGAGACGAAACGAATTAAACAATCCACCTGAAAATTATGCTGTCTTTATCAGGTATTATTAGATAATTATTCCTGTGAATGAATCGTCATAATTACAATATCAAAGTTGTGACGATTCTTTCACAGGAATTCTTTAACGAACTAGCTTGCAATTGCAGAGTACTGAAACACAACGAGTTGTAAATATTGAAAAGGAGACTAACGCTAGCATTACTATAGGTAAATAATAGCACATGCTTTTATTAGGAAGCTGGATGCCGTCGAGTAGAAGAATGCCACATGCATGGTAATAACACATTTGGTGGGTCTGCGGGCATCCTGTATTGCGATAAATGTTTGAGAAGTACATTTACTTAATTATTGAAAATGAGTTATAATCTATGTATTTACACTTAAATGGTCATTTTATACAACTTCTTTCAGTAAAACCAATATGCTTACCCTACACACATGCCTGAAAAAGTAACCTTAAACATCATGTATAAATACAGGTGCTTCAGAACATCATAATTTGAGTTATCTGTTTTGATGTCAATACAAAGTATGTTAATTGCTTGGCAACACTCTATTCTTCTACACAGAATCGAATTAGTTATTCGATTTGAATCGTGTAAAAGGTGGGAAAACAAATAGTATGACATTTAGTGAGGGAAATATAGTCATACATATGTAAATATCCTTAAATGTCAACAAACCTCTCACGATGAACTTAGTTGTCATTCATTCGTTATCCACATGTAACCGGGAAAACTTTGCTGGTAACGTCCTACAACATCATGTAAATATCCATACCACATGTACATCTTTAGATATCGAATAATCCAGCATTAATTGAATAAACACACAATTACTTTTGAGTCATATAGCCGCTGGAATATATTGTATAAAATGACTTGTGGAAATAATCAGGGCAGACAGGTTAACCGTTGTGGGCATACCTTACCATTAAACATACGAACTGGGGAATCCATGTAAAAAAACGGCAGGACCTATAACAGAACGTCACCCGATGAAAAGTTAATATAACTTTCAAGTTTCCCATAAAAATTTAGCTAATCGCATGGGATGCTTTTCGAAATTCCCCCCAACGGCATACATTGAGAAAATGTAATGAATTAAAATGCACATTTTTGCAGTATATACAATGGATTCAGTTGAATTGTGGTTCCTTGTCTCTTTTAATCATCTTAACGACTTCCCTTTCCGTTACTCCGCATAACGACTAGACAAGATTGGAATCTGTAGATATTACAATCGTCAATGGGTGCGTATTTATTTTATATGGCGATTAGGTGACTTGAAATGGCACTACAAGACAAAAAGCAGTCCTTCAACTACCAACGCATATGCGTGTATTCGCAGAAATGCGTTTAATTTCATAATGATGAAGACTAGGTAGCAGAGATAGTGGACATAACCCAAGAAGTGGCATATTTTCTTAAATTCAATAGTACTGTTTCCGAGCAACACGTAAATCGAATTGGATATCGGAAACATGCACTATGCTCAGTTGAAACCAACTGCAAACACAAAGCAATAACGATGCCAAAAATAATGAATTAGTTATTATTTAACAGGAACACGTCGTAAAGATTTTCTTAACCGTGCTGACGATTTTACTTAAGTCCTAGATCAGTTTTCATTCTCTCAATAGAGTATTGTAAGATTGTTGGGTAGTTTGTAAAATAATTGCTAAGCTTAATTAATAAGCGAATATTCTCGACGTTAATTTTAAAGCTTTAACTATATGACATAATTCCGACATTGGCCCATTATGCTCATTGAATGATAAATGTCTTTAAAATGACTAATTCTAATGAAAAAATTGGAAAGCAAATAAAAATTATCATATGGAACAAACAACTATCCAGACTGGAATGAATTATGTTGTAGTGATACCACAAAATTGCCTAAAGCTAATTTCACTACGATCGTGCAAGATAAAATGTCGCGAAAAATTAGTATGAAATGGTTTGTGTTTGGCTAATTTCAACGACTCCAGAGAGCAACGTGTCAGTATCATTTGTAGGTCTGAAAGTAGGTGCAATATTCCTTGGTGTTTCAAGTTAATTGTATTAAGATCAAATATATTGATTCGGCGGAAATGCTAACTCTGTCTTCTCTAATAGTCAATTTTATTTAGAAACCTGTGCCAAATATCTTGTAATATTTGCATTTACAGAACGCCATTGATGAATTGTGAGCTCCTTTCAACAAGGGTAGGTGGAATTCCTATTTTTATTCTCGCAGGAACAATTAGACGCGCTACAAGAAATACTTGTTTTACTTATTTATTTGTTTTATGCAAAGTGCATTACAACGCCACCGTATGCAAAACGAGCAGTTGGCCGATTTAGTCCTTTTGCAGGTTACTGTCGGTTTGAAATTATATGAGGAGGACTGTCAGTTGATGACCAGAAGCATTAGTTTAAGATTAGTTATTTTTGTCCCAAACCTTCGGCTCCTTCTTCGGCTCGTTATCTTATAAAAAATCCAAATAATTCGATAAATTACGAAACCAAACAATCCAATATGTAATAAAAGTTAAAAAAAAACTAATTTCTAGCTTGAGGGAGAGATTATTTTTGATTTTGTTATACTGATCGTTGTGTTCTTGCTAAGAAGATGTGGCAATATTTGATTTTGTTGACATGAATATAAACATAATACATACATAAAAACAAACACAATAGGATGCTATGATATTGTTAAGGTACTGAATTTCATTTACTGTTGCAATCGAAACCTTCCAACTGTTTCATATTATGAAACATATTTATGATTCTCTTGTTTAAAGTAAATCCGTACTCGAGATTAAATTAGTTTTGGATTAGTCCATAATTACATTTAAATATGTCGAAAGCAATCATGCGCACTAACTACTCCTAGAAATAATATTAGACATAAGTAATTGTCACTTTTATTGTTAAGCACATGGTTAAGAAAAATGGCACAATCAGGTTGACTAACCAGAAAAATTGTAATATTTCCTGTCGATTGAGTGAAAATCTTTATGATATTTCTCAATGCTAAACGTTAATTAAAATCATGCATAGTGCTGTCACAATGTTTTCACTACTTATATGAAAGGAATTATCCATTTCGTAAGACTCGTGTATGACCTTACAACCACTAGGTTCTTAATTGGTGCCGTTAGAAACCGCAGGTGTTAAAGTTGTGGCGATTTCGTTGGAGTGATTTGTAAATGTCGATTGTAATAATGTTGCAATGTACATATTTGTCGTGATTCATACCTAACACTTTCACAAACGTTAAGATTTCAAGTCAATATCATGTGAACCAGGCATTAGATCCGTTTTTTATACACAAGTGAAAACCGAATTCAGATGTATTTTTGCAATACATTTATGAAAGTTTCAAGTTCAATGCTGAAATATAAACAACTTCTCCTAACTGCACTAGGACATCTACCCACTTCCGGTTTTGTTACTAAAGTTTTGTAAAGTTTTTTTAAATAGAATTTCAATTTTATTCTTTCAAAAATGTGTACATGCTGTGTTTATAAATTGAACTTATCAGTAAGCAGATTGTAGGTTATGCAAATAAACTACGATCCCTGAAGGTCTTAACTCAGAAAATCATTTGCCTGAATTAGCGAAAGCAGAATTAACAAAAGATAGAAAATTCGCTGATGTTTTAACATATGAAGTACATTTCGATGACAGGAGGTGGATAATAATACAAGAAACGATTATAAAAAAGTGAGTAACTGAAGTTAAGTGAAAACTTAGTTTCGTCGCCAGATTGGAACATGTATAAATAAATATTTCTCACAAATTTAAGAAATCCGCCAATGAACCATTGATGTCTAATTTAGCTTTCATCACTAGGAGTCAATTGCAACAGGATTGGACCCAAGACACTAATTTTTTATCCCAGTTACTGTGTTTCTCAATATGTTCGTTACAGCTGTTTCTAAAGACAGCTTCACGTGTAATTATTAGATTAAAAACTTCGGAATCCGTATCCAGGAGTAAACGTAAAGTGAAATCCCCCCACATTTTGTGAGTTGGAAAAGGTTTCCCTACGCACGATTCTTTATGAAAATATGGATGGAAGAAGCGGTGTAATGTAAAAATTTCCGAATGACGAAATGTTAGAAAGACGTTTATGCTACTGTGAGAACATTAAATTCCCCGAGAACGCATAACTTTATTAATATCAATGAAATAATTTTAAAGAATAAGAGCAGTTTCAAGCAAAATCAATTCACCAATCTTTGAAATTTCGACGTCGTCATATTGACTACTGCCAGATGGAACACCATATTGTTACCAGGTTATGTTACTGCGTAAATAGATTACAAACTACAGAGATGAATATCACATTAACGAAACTTCATTTTTAGCTGAAGCCACATTACATTTCTTGTCGGATTTTATGTGATTTTTAAGCACATCTATGCATTACTTGAGCAAAGTATATAATTTCCGGCTTGTACGTTCTCATTTTTTGGCCACGTGCTCACATCAATTTAAAGTTATGTTTTGCTCGACAGTCAGGGTTATTTAATGAAAATAGATGTAAGCTTATAAACACGGAAAGCCAACAGAACCCAATTTCGCGTAAATATTTTCAAAAGGAATCATCCATTCAGTGGAGCGTCGTCTGTGCTGTTACAAATGTAGCTCCTTATAAAATGCGTTTTCAAGCAAGAATAAATTAAACTAATATTTTTTTAAAGAGTCAGAATTTTTGTTCCAATATTGTCAAAATTCCAGAATTGATACTTATGCACCACAGGTGATCAATTGCAATTAATATAAAACAATGTACTACAAGATCATTACTCGTAGCAAAATCACTTCTCACGGATTTTATCGGTACCACTGTCGATATAGCAAACAGATGACAAATATGTAGTGTTGTTGTTACCTCCATCGAAAACTAAATATTGTTAAGTTACAACGTATTGACCCACACTTCCGTAATTTCAGTCATGTCAAACGTTTTGACTTTTCAATATACTCAAGGAAAACAAGAACTGTTTTACGCTGTGTGCAAAGATTCCACTGAGTTGAATTGCAACTGAAATATTTCGCTGGAGAATTGCTTTACATATGTATTTATTTTGGAAAAACAATATTTTGAAGTTGGGAGTAATGTGAATTAAACAAAGACAAATTAGCAGAAATGATAATGCAAGAGCTCCAGCTTTGCAGCTCAGTTGTGAGAATTGGCTTCAAGTTACTTACACTGCATTTTACAACGCGTTATAGAACAATTTATCGTAATTGACTATTTTTTGAAATATTTTATCTCGACCAAACCGTTCGAATAAACAGTTTCTGCTTTCTTATTTTTTTTGGCCATCCAGAACGAAGTATTTTATTGACTATACCATTTTATACGTAATTCTTTAAAAATCTAGTGCTTGTTTTGGATCAATCAAATGTTATTCATTTATTTTCTCGGTTATTATTTTAACATGAGAGAGCTCATTTTGTTTTTGCAAACAAGAACCTGTTTGACGTCGTAAGAGTGGACGCTGAATCAATATTTGCAGCTACAAGTAGTAAGGTTCTGAAAAGATAAAATTGAGTTGGTGCACACATGTGTTGTTGTACATTATTTAGTGCGCTATGGGATGTACAAGAAATCTGGAATTCGAATGTTGAGCGAGTGATTATGATAATATTTTTTTTGAATTGCCCATGTCGGAAAGTTTCTACCAATTTTCAGGAATTAAGTTTGAAATTTAAAATTTGACCTAGAGGTCACAGTCGACCGAAGGGTCAAGTTAGTATTTTTTGAATAAAACATGTTGATGATTACATGTGCAGTATTTTCCTGCGCTCGAATCGCAAATATAAATTTTGACCTCTGGAGAGTCAAACTTGACCGATGGGTCAAGTGAACAAAATTTTCGAAACCCCATTGCCAACATCCATTTGACAATTTGAAATGACTACGTAAAGCTTTAAGTACTAAACTAGAATTATTCATTAAATACAAATATGGCGAATTCTATAAATTCCGCATACTTACAAGAAATGGTACACACTTTTACTTTCATTCTAAATAATATAAAGCTTTAACCAACGTCCAGGCACAAGAGAAGCAAGCTTTTCGTCAAGACAACATTTTCTTGGTGGACTTGATCTATCGAAACATGTTAAGTTCATGGAACGCTAATTTGGTAAGGTTTATCGTATTTTACTTAATCTAGCGGTGAGTGATAAAAGACGTGTATTGTTCATAGTACAGACTTGATAATTAAATTGGCCAATTTATAGTAAAATGTTAAAATATTTGAAAGGAAATACATTTTCGTGTATGAAAACTCCACTCCCTCGAAATATATTTATTATAGGAAACGATGAAGTTTTAAAAGTTTCAACGGAGTTAGTTCACGGTTATTTTGCATTGCATTTCATTGCTTACTTTCACAGCTAAATGATATAAAAATCATCAACACAAGAGAGAAGCCACCTATTGGTGCATATTTATTCAAGTAACCGAGTAGTCCAATTAATGACGTTACTGTTTCACACAATCCAACAGAAAATGGAACCTGTATCATTTATGGTGACGTACTATTCCTGACAGTCTAGTACCAGAGGGTAAATTCGCCCTCTGGATCAAAAGGGAAAATATGCCCTCTGGAGGGCGAATTCGCCCTTTTGGGAACAAATTTACCTTATTATTAAATAAATAAATAATTTTTCCAGAGGGCGAATTCGCCCTTTTGGAATAATTAAAAATCAGCAATTTTGCGATGAAACCATCAAACTGCGTCGCAAAAAATGTGAAAAAATATTGTAATAATCAGAAAAAAATGCTCGATTTTCTGATATATTGCATTAAAATGCCGGAGCATTCTTATACAAGTTATGTAAATTAATACGTTTTTGTCATTCAAAAATTAATTGCTGGAAAAATACGTGGTAGAAATTTTTAATTTTTTGACAGAAATTCTGAAATATCGTGAACTTTTAATTTATATAATTATAAACATGCGCCATCGTTAATAACAAACGCCATAAATAATTACGTTAAAAAATGTGTACTAAATGCCTAGTATGCAATTACTATGCGTTTAATCGGTGACAGCGCCTCCTGAATTAAACGTTAATCAAAAGTTCACGACATTTCAGAATTTCTGTCAAAAAATTAAAAATTTCTACCACGTATTTTTCCAGCAATTAATTTTTGAATGACAAAAACGTATTAATTTACATAACTTGTATAAGAATGCTCCGGCATTTTAATGCAATATATCAGAAAATCGAGCATTTTTTTCTGATTATTACAATATTTTTTCACATTTTTTGCGACGCAGTTTGATGGTTTCATCGCAAAATTGCTGATTTTTAATTATTCCAAAAGGGCGAATTCGCCCTCCGAGAGGCGAATTCGCCCTCTGGAAAAATTATTTATTTATTTAATAGTAAGGTAAATTTGTTCCTAAAAGGCTTTGCAACTTTTTTTCCACATTTCGCGCATAATTGGTACATGAAAGCATGTCGCTTAGTAGTACCCAAATCGCGATAGAACAGCCCTTAAACATTAATAAATCAAAAAATTAAAGCGTTTTTTCAGAAATCGTTTGTGTGCTCTGTAGCCCACAAAACTTGACCTAGAAATCCCAAATTTGGCACAGTGGTGTCAAATACAATTCCCCAGAATGCGATTTTTGAATTTTTAAGAAAAGCTAAATACGCCAAAAGTTTTGGCGGGAAAACTACATAATTCAAATACGGTATAGAATTTTAGTATCTGACAACGGGAGCATCATCAGGACCTAAAACTGTGTAAGTTCTTAAGATATAGGTATAAAGCGGAACCGAAGTTCTCATTTTGAAAAACGAATGCAAGATTCGTATTCAGCATACCAAAATGTGTAACAGAGCAACAGTAGTTGGATGGGGTAAGCTGAGACAACGGGGTGAAGCGCGACAGTGTACCTTCCACGGTGCACGGATTTTCTCAGAGAGAATTTGTTCTATTTGGCTGAAAATTGGCATGGACGTTCCTGAGAGTTGCCAGCAAGAGGTTATGATTTCAAACCTTGCAAAAGTTTGCGTAGGATATTGTCAGGGGCCATTCTTTCTGACAACAGATAATGGTGGCTGCAGAAATGATGGCGCTTTGAACTTCACACTAATATTTCGTTGTGAGAAATTATAATTTTTACTTTTTGAAGTTATAACCTCTTGCTGGCATCTCTCAAGAAGGTCCATGCCAATTTTCAGCCAATTCGAACAAATTGGCTCTGAGAAAATCCGTGCACCGTGGAAGGCATACTGTCGCGCTTCACCCCCGTTGTCTCAGCTTATCCCATCCAACTACTGTTGCTCTGTTACACATTTTGGTATGCTGAATACGAATCTAGCATTCGTTTTTCAAAATAATTGCTTCGGTTCCGGGCCATTCCTACTTCTTATGAACTTACACAACTATGTTTTGTGCGTTATTTACAGTAATACTAAACTCGGTAATTTGCCTAGAACTTGAAATTAAATGAAAAATTTCGGTGGCACAAAACAATTTTGACAACAAAGTTTAACGTAACTGCGGTGGATTCTAAGAAATTGCGGAACTTTGGTATCTAAATGTTTGAGTTTGGTACATCTTGCTTCACATGTTGTACTATTCCTTTTACTCATAAAGCTGATCGGTGAAGTTTGATTGAAGGAACATCTTTTGCAGTAGTTTGCCAATGATTCTAATTGTAAGTGCAAACTATAAACCGTATTGTGTCCTTCCACAAAATGTACTTTATTCAGTTAATCGTTTTCATGACAACATCTACGTACACGTACCAAAGATCTTAATAAACACTGGACTAATTCTGCTTCGATTCTAGTTGTTCCGACGCTGAAGTATAACACGTTATTTCGCAGCAAGAGCAGATATGTATTAAAACTCTTCAACTTTTTAAAATACTGTTTTTCAGTTTTTTCTTGCAACATATGATAAACTTATAAAGTTTGCGCAGCCAATTCGATAGCTATTTCACCGGAACGCACGGTTCTCTGACTTTAAAAACGATTATATTCAAATTAAATGTTTGGATGTCCAATTAAATATTATGGAAAAGAAAACAGTTAATTAGAAATGTTATCAATTATGGCATTCTATCGTAATGAAACTATAACTTTGCGTCACCTCAAGGTCATTTCATTACGTATTGCCATAGCGGCTCGTAGCCGGGATTGGGATGGAACCCGATGTCAAAAATGTTTTCATTTGGAAACATTAATAAGGGTGATTATATTCTCGTCTCAATATAACCTAAAATTTACATTCTCTAAATCATAAAATAAAGCTAATAGAAGTTTGAGTAAATCCTCCAATAAAGGGTTCGATACAATACAGTGAATCAAGTAAATATTTAGTCATTTACAGAAATATCGAAAACAAGTGGCCGATATATTCTGGTCACAATCCATAAACTCAGTTTTCGCATTTTGCCTCAGTTAAGTCATCAACACAGAAAATGCAAACCCGTGTTTCCGAATCAATCTAACATTTATGCAATTTAATTATGCAATCGAATTTAACTGTTTCAATAAATAAATTCCTGTCAATCAACGATGCTGTAAGTATTTTTAACTTATAAAGCCTCTGGATCAGTAGAGAATAAGACAAATTATATATTCTTGGGTTACAACTATTATTATACAACTTGTGAAACGATTTTCCCCATTTAGAAAGCAAAGAGGCTTTTAACTGTATGTTTAACCTGAAAATGTGTATATATTTCCATTGGCTTGTTTTAGATTTAGCGGCGTTGTAATTCATTTCGTACACAATAGACAAATTCTCATTTTTCACAATATACAATTTACCGTTTCAAATGACTGGTTAGCGAAGTTAAACTACAAATCGTAGCCCGCAATCTTTGAGCATTTAAATCGCACAACCTTAACCACAGAATACTATTCCATTGGAGTCGGAATGCCAAAGACTGCTTGCGACAACCTGAAAGCGTAGTAATATTTCAGTGTTATTATCAGTGTTTGGTATCTTTTAGGAAGAAGATACAGTTACAGATATAGATACAGATAAGATACATATCTTTATCTGTATCTTGTATCTCAGCGTCGAATGGCGGGGTATCTGTATCTATATCTAGTATCTTAGGTTTTAAGGGAGAGGTATCTATATCTATATCTTGTATCTATTTTTCAGATACTACATTATAAAAGGGAGTATCTTGTATCTATATCTGTATCTAGATACAGATATTTCAACCACATGAGTATCTTGTATCTGTATCTTTGTCCTTGCCATGGATTGTAAAGTATCTTGTATCTGTATCTTGCACCTTGATTCGAATGACGCAGTATCTTGTATCTGTATCTTTTTCTTAAAAATGAAAGATACCAAACACTGGTTATTATAAAATTAATGTAAAGATATGCCTGTCTGACGTCGAAGCAATACGATGTAATTAAATTCTTGATTATATGCAAATAGACGATATCCTTGGACTGACCCGATTTAGCCTAAATTAAATACAAATGCATTTAATTCCCATGAAGTAACGCTTTGACATCTACTCATAAAATATTTTTGTGTTAAAATATGAATCAGAAACCTAATTATTCTTACAACTTTACTTATACATATGCCCATTTCTTCTCCTAAAAAATTCGGTTTCCAATCTTTTTAACCTTGTTCAAAAGTTCACATACGTTTCTACTCGTATGTCGTCGAAATGTACATCATAAATTAAAACTTGACACATTATTATTTTCTTAGTTATATTGTCACTAATTGAAAACATGTTTTCAAATGTACATGACGTCAAAATGTTGCTCATCTTGTTGTACAGAGTTGCGGTTTTAAACTTTCCTCCTGGATGAATATATTTGGTTTAACCGCTTAGAGATGTTTTGGATGGCATTGACATAAAAAGTGGTTAGTTCGTCGATGTGTCTCATCCATCGTTGAATTGCGCTAAAGTACAAGTTAGCTGATGTAGCAAAATATGGATTGTCATTGACTTCTGCAATGACGGCAGTTTATTACGGCATTACCTCATACGTCGAAAGACCGAGCCTAAACAACCTGTGCCAAACAATGCCTCTCACGAGGTATATTATGTGCCAAATGGCTTCCAAATCAATCATCAATGTTTTGTTTTTAAATTTGTATTATTTCGAAAGTGCCAACTGAAATAACTCTAACTACAAATAGGCAACATAATAATGTTAACTGCACCTGAATGGGTGCCAGTGCTAAAACTGGTTACGCATTATCGAATTGAATAATCGCGAACTTGGTAGGTGATATTTGTCATACCTTATATTAGTATATCGCATAGTAATTGTAATGTTTGGTATTGAGTGAGTGGAGAAAAGTTGATGAAACGTTGAGTGTCAATTGTAGTAAATAGTAAATATATGTAGTAAATATTCTCGCTGTTACTTATTATTAACTTGTTTTCAAATTATTGAAAGTTGGCATAATGTAGCCCTGAGCGTTCTCCCAAAAAAAATAGCCAGCAGCACGACTTGTTAATGCACAAACCGGGATAGAATAAGTACACCGGTGTCACCTGTTATATTATATTGACACAAAATCTGTACATGACACGGTCGGATGAATATAAGAAATATCCCTTATTACTTCTTAAGATGCCACTGAACAAACATGGCCCTACAATGCGGTGATTTCCGGCATGGATGATGCGATAAATTGAGAGATGATCTTTCTTTGCTTCAGTGTTTTTGATTTAAAGAAGCCACTGACTTTGAATGTTCGAATGTTCAATGAATCCGACACTTAGCAGAGATGGACCTTTTAGTAAAAATTTGCACAAGTTGGTCCGTTTATTTTCGCTGGTGTCACACCCTTAAACAACGTGTGGAAATGTTGCTGCTGGTTCTCACCGACAACATGTAGTAACACATTGACAGCACTGCGTCATAACTGTCACTAATAATGTATGACAAGATATGTGTTTATCGATATAATACATTCGATGGTTTCGTTTATTCGGAAAGAAATCGCAAAAAGACACAATTTTCCCGTTAATGATACACAAAGTGTTAATCGAAGAATGTCTTGGGTGCATTGTATAATCCCAGCACTATTAAAGCAATGAGTAGAATGGCTTAGTGGTTGGAGTGAACAACATGTATGCACTTACTTTTACACCATCATTACTCTGAAGTTAAACTTCACAATTTTCAGTGACGTCCATATTTTAATAATTAAAACAGATACTTAATTACAAGTAATATTAAAACTCAACATTAACGGAGTAAAAACGACAATAGTTTTACTGTTGGGTACGCCATGAATCCGACGTCATTTGAAGATTGTGTACGTTCAAGGAGGGTTATAAGTTCAACGCCATATTGCACAACAATGTGTTGAGCTACAAATTAAGACGACCAGGTGCGATGTTAGACAAGGCGGTGTGGATTCCTACGTCAGCTTGGGAGCTATATGAGCTGTGCTAAACGAAGTTTAATTTTTATATTACCCAAAGTTAGTCAGAGTAAAGAAATATTGTTGCGCTGCATTTAAAAAAAATATTTTAGGTGACTGCGATTCTAAGATTTAGCTTCGCTTCGGGGTACCAAATTGAAATGTTTGATAGTCCAATGTTTAAAGCAGAAAAACTATTCATAAAATGGTGCCTAAATATACTACAAAGGTTAATATTTACATCTGGACAAATGTAATTTATCGAATTGTGGAAATTTATGAAATCGTTCATGTTTAATATAAATATTGTGTTTTCATTTCATTTAACTTTTATTACTGTATTCATGTACAGGTTACATTGTACATTTGCCCAAACGTGAAGTAAATTTTGAATTCGTAACTTCCGGCAATGAAACAAACATAGTACAAGCAATGATTAAACTAAATCACAAAATATTACGAAGAGATTACTTTGTTAACTTTATGCTTGCTTTGTACTACTTTCTCAGAATATAAGCAAACAAGAAACACTCAGACCTGAATTATTTTAAATTTGCCATGTTGGTAGTTTCGCACTTCAAGTCGCTCAACATTGACATTATCGCTTCCCAATTTTCATATTGCTCCAAATTTAATTTGCATTTTTTAACACAATAAATATTTATGGGACCATTGAAAAATAGGACCATTTTGTTTCTAAAATATATACCCTTTGTTAATATATTATGTATAAATTGATAATTAGAAAACATTGCGGGAGTCAACATTTTCTGAATTACATTGCGATGGAGCGTAACAGGAGTTTAAGTGGACTTTTAGCTTAACATTCAACTAATCAAATAAAAGCTTTTAAGATGGTATTTGGTATGTGTTCTAACTTTATCTAATATCGCTATTCACAACTCATCGTATTTCGCCAAAACTCATCTTATGCATCACAATTTCTCCAGTGTAGGTATTTGCATAGTCATATGGCATCCCAAAAAAATTGGAAATACTCCACTCTGTATGTAGGATTATTGTTAATCAAGCAGAAACTCAATGGTACTAATATTTGACCCGAGGGCCCTCGTTGACCGGGGCCGCGTGTCAAAATGTTCCCAAAAGTGCCTTCGCGGTGCAGGCTCTACTATCGAGAATATTAAAGATATTTCAAAAATCTTTCTTGCATTACCATCATAAATAAATTGCCTAGGTAATATACTTTGATCACTTTCAAATTTCATCTTAAAAATTAGGATTTCTCACAATGCTCAAATTTCTCACAAGTAATCAAAGTATTACCTAGGCAATTTATTTATAATGGTTTATAATTTTTTTTGAAATATGTTTAATACTCTCGGGTGTAGAGCGTGCACTACGAAGGCACTTTTGGGAACATTTCGATCCGCGGCACCGGTCAACGATTGCCCTCGGGTCAAATATTAGTACCATTGAATTTCTACTTGATTATAATATAATCCTACACACAGAGTGGAGAAGTTCCAAAAAATTCTGATATAGCCTTCCGACTGTGCAAATACCTACACTCCACACAGAAAAGTAGATCGTTCAGGAACCTGTTGTTAATAATATGTCGGAGTGATTCGTTGTTTTACTGCTACCCTTAAACTCAAACAAATACTTTGTCGAATGTAATGTATTTAGTCAAGTCTCTGGAAACGTGGTAAATTTGAGCATTTCACATAATTATAACGTGAACTGGCTAGTTGAGGTTACAGGAGGTCGCTAATGATACGAAATGCTCATAAAGTGTTCAGAATGGTTTCATTCAACCAAAAAATGAGACATCATTTCTATTTACTGGACACAAATTTCTTTCAAGATTTCTGCTGGTGCTGAATGTGTTAATGTAAATATCATTGTAGTTTAGTCTGAGCTTCATCGTTTACATTACAAAATAAATAATTGCGCACAGAATATCAAAGAACCTTGGAGACCACCTTTAGCGCAATGTCATAGTTTTAGTATCAGGTCACTCATCTCTATCTTGACGAAGCAAATCATCATTCTAGAGATGAACATATTTCAATTGAGGTCAATCTTTCATGTCTGACCTACTCTTCCCCAAAACAGAAGGCTCTGCAAACTCATTTTTAGAATTTGCTACAATTTGGTGTACTTATGCAGAATATTATTAAACACGTAATCCCAAAATTGCAGGCCCATAACTTGAATATATTTCCAATTATTAGCATTTTTGTCACAAAAAAGTCATAAAAGTTTGTGCGCTCTAGAAAATACAGTTCTTGAACTAGAGGTATGAAATTTTGCACCAGGGTACAAAATCACAATACAAAATATGCGATTTTTTTGTTTTTTAAAAATTGATTAATTTAAAAAAGTTTTAGTGGGAAAATCTGATTATTCGAAAAAAATCACATTTTTGCATTCTCGGCGCCGGAATATGCATCCTCAGCTGCAGCAACAAAATTAACAACACATAATCTGGTCGGTGGAGTGTGATGTTTGGATTTATGTTTTGTACAAATCATGGAAATATTGTAAAAAAATTAAAAATTAGTTTAAAAAATTAGTAATTAAAAATTGCAAGAGATGCAAATTGCAATGTTTACGAGACTTAAGATAATTGTAATGAAAATCTTAAAATTTGACTATATGTACTTATATGTGTCTTTACCTGAAATTGGAGATTATTCTTTTCAGCGCTTTACAGTTTATAATTGATTGCAAAATGTGCTGTGAAAATTAAGTGCAAACTGTACTGTGCAATTAAATGCAATTAAAAGTTAAGATAAATTTAACTGAAGCCTTATTAATAATCTACAATAACATCTCATATTGCAAATGCTTCTAATCGGTCAAATTATTATAAATCTAAGTATAAATTATGGTTTCATTGACTGTGCCATTTGTAAATATTAGTCAAGACTTTCATGATATTGTATTCAAATATGACAGAGGAGATATTCAAATAATATTCAATAAAAATTGCGTATTGAACTATGGGTTACAATTAGAATTCTGATGTTGCAATTTTTAATTATTTGGCAGTTCTTCAACAATATAACAATCTTTCCATGATTTGTACAAAACATAAATCCAAACATCACACTCCACCGACCAGATTATGTGTTGTTAATTTTGTTGCTGCAGCTGAGGATGCATATTCCGGCGCCGAGAATGCAAAAATGTGATTTTTTTCGAATAATCAGATTTTCCCACTAAAACTTTTTTAAATTAATCAATTTTTAAAAAACAAAAAAATCGCATATTTTGTATTGTGATTTTGTACCCTGGTGCAAAATTTCATACCTCTAGTTCAAGAACTGTATTTTCTAGAGCGCACAAACTTTTATGACTTTTTTGTGACAAAAATGCTAATAATTGGAAATATATTCAAGTTATGGGCCTGCAATTTTGGGATTACGTGTTTAATAATATTCTGCATAAGTACACCAAATTGTAGCAAATTCTAAAAATGAGTTTGCAGAGCCTTCTGTTTTGGGGAAGAGTAGGTCGTCTTTATTATTCCGTAAAAATCATTAAAGATCTACAATTTTAAAAACGACGATTTAGGAATAGATGAACCAATGACGACGAAAAACTCTCCACTTGCCACTTATTGTTAGTCCCTATAGTACTAACAACAATTAAAAAGAAGAAGTCACTGCACCATGTAGTCAATCTGTACTGAAGAATCACTTCCTATTGTAGCCTCACTTCAAATTACGAAGTTAATACAAGAGCTAAGAACCTAATATAACTAAAAAAGGATATATATAGGATATAACTAAAAAAATATACGCCGATTAGCGTATATTTTTTTAGTTATATCCTACGCCTTGTTGACACTTAAATTATTAAATTATAACAGCATTATAAGTCCCGGCGTGCTTATACAACAGCATATTTAACTGCTTCTTAAAATTTAACCAATGACGATGAGAACAAAAACAATTTGAATCTAAACTTATAAACGATTTAGGTAGCTATTTTTTAATTCACATAAACTGCGTTTAGCATGACTGAACTTCATTCCGTGACGCCGGACAGAATTGAACTGTCTCAAGTAAGTAAAAATAGTAGCAGGTGAAATAATAGTGGGTATTTTATTTGAAACAGTTCTGAATTGGAAAACACATTGTAGGATTGTTTTAGCAAAATACCAATTTATTTTACTATATATTATTTAAATTTAGTATTTAAATTAGGATTACCATTTTTGGGACTTTATGCCATAAATTCGATTTCTTCTTCTGCCACCACAACATTATCCAGAATGTGCTGATAGAAAAATTGAAGTAAAATTTTAGCAGCTGATTTTGTACAGGCCGTTAATTTCCTTTCTTTCTTATCTCAAATAGTTTACTGCATTCGAAGATTTACGTATTAGCACTGTTGCCGAAGAACCTCACTCAAAGTGATGCGAGAGGTTTCTAACAACACGGAAAACTAGTTGGATTTGAAAGAACGTTTAACTAGTTGCAAGGGAAAGCAATTTGAATATTGACGCTACTAGGTACAAAATGATCCATTGTCCTTTTTTAAATTTGGTTACGTTATTCTTTTGAAAAGTCATTATCAGTTGTCCGGCAGGTTTGTAAATTACCAAACCGAAGAGACATGGCTTCCGGTTATTTAAGCATCATCAGCTTTTCAGATTCATGGGCTATAAGTTCCATTTGCTCCTTGCATGCAGTCAATACTTTTGTGACAGTAGGTTCTTTTACAAATGAAAATCTTTATTAAGTAAACTTGATGAAAATCTGGGCGATGATGTTTTCCCCTTTTTGCAGCAACTAAAACAACACGTTACAAGTAAGTACTGTGTAACTGGTTCCAAAAGTTTCTGTATCCAATGGAAGAAAAAGGAAGAGCTGTCTTAACCTTTGATTTATGCAAATTGATTGCAACAATTTCAGTATCAGCCCGTAAATGGTCAGTAGAGCTTTACATTATAATGTGAAATTATGGCAGTGCAATTTATGTTCTAAAGCAATTTTGGTGGTACATTTTGGCTTGACAGGCATCTTCGCTTATCATTTTTAGCTGACGACAAGGAAATGTCTGCTTAAAATGAACTTGCATTACTTGTTCCCAGAATGGCCACAATAAACCAAATCCATTGAAGATGAACAGAATAATTGATGATATATAAATATAATGGTTTACTTAGGAGAAACAAATATTTCATCCATTTGTTTACTGTCTATGCCATTCCACTCGGTTCTATTATTTTTAGTTGCTGCTAAATGCTTTATAACTACCATTGTTCGTTCCACTATCCATTCAAGAGTATTGGGCATGTCAAGATGATTACCGAAACAAAATTGAATCCGAAAACCTGTTAAGGCTGATTCTGTTTAGTTGAAAATAAATATTCTTTTGAGTTGCGACGCCAGTAAAATGAACTTTACCCAATTCGTTCTATTCCAAGCAAGCAAGTGCGATAAGCAGCTTTTTCCGAGTGAATTTGCCTGTACAATGTGGAGTTAGGTTTACTTTATTTTTAAAGGTTTAAAAACTAAAGAATCTGTATTAAAGAAACTAATTGCCTATTGATTATGCTCCTTCTCATGTTAGTCAGGATTTAAAATCAGCAGAAAAATAACTACACAACTACCACACGGTCATGCTAACTAACAACTAACAATTTTTTGACGTAGTTGTTTTTTATTCATGGAACTTTGAACTCCACCGTACACTTTTTTGCAACCGTTTATAAAATTATAAACTCCACGCCATGATATTTTTACCATTTCTTGTGATAAGCGGTTACGGCGATATACGTGATTGAAGTTTTTCATTGTTATATAACACATTGATGAGTTCCAACTCGTGACGCCTAATGTGGATCATTTTTAAATGAGCTCGCAAATATGTTAACAATTTTAGAAGGAAGGTATCAAGTGCCTCAACATAAGTGAGTAGAATGTTGAAGTCACGTCAATTCTTTACTTCTCCCTGTCAGTATTTAACCATATGTCTTTACTTATATTAATACATTAAGTATGGAGAAATTATGAATGGCATTCGATCTTAACCGTTGTTCTTGTTCATTTCCAGTTCACATTTTTCCAGTTTCTACAAATCAGAAATGGGGAAATATTACTTTGAAATGATGAATAGTATTTACTTTCTGTCAACCTTTCATCATGATATCCGTCATTACCGTACATACGACTTAACTCAAGGTAATCCAGAAATGAAGTCAGGTGAAAAAGGTTCACAATTCTTCCCGGATGCTATGACAATGAGGGGAAAATGAAATGGTGGACTGAGTATTGTGATTTATTTATGAGTCGCACCGAAGTATGAATAGTCGTAGCTACGTTCATGAATGTTGTACTTATGATGTATTGTGACATCAAACGAAACTATGTAACGGTTAGGTAATTGGCGTGCACATTTGTAGGCGACAGTCATTGGGAATGAAACCAATCGGATAACTATGTTGCTAACTTCAACGTTCCAATTGCAACTGATTGATTATGACACATTCACAACGGGCGACAAACTGAGAGTCATAACGTAAGCCAAGCAGCTTCTATTATTGTCTTCGCTAACGCGGCTTGGATGACCAGGAAGAAGGTTTTATAAATCCAAACTGATAGTGATAATTCTGTCACATTGGTCCTGATAACTACGGATTTGTTGACATATCTGGAAGGGGATACATGAAATTATGATGATCGGCTTGGGATACTTTTCACTGCTTTAGTAGCTTTACAAAAAAATGAGTTTCGGTTTCTCGTTGCTAAATATATGTCATAAAAACAGGACTAGAAAGGGGTCCATACATTTGTAGGCTAAATGAATTTATGAATAGTTAGGACGTCGCGTTCAACAATTTCGCGGTGTTAAGCAATTATTATTGGCAACAGATTTTATTTTTGATTTTGTTTTTTTGTGAAGATAATGTTTATTTAAAAGTAATTGCAATTTATAGAATATTAATAAGATAAAGGGAAAACTTAAAATAAAGCATTCACTTGATTTTTTGGTTATACATTGTAATTCAATGGGAAAGATTGCAAAAACAAAGACTAGCTGCAATTAAAAACTGTGTAATCCTCTGTTCTACACGGTTTGTAAAAAACAAATATCGTCGTAAAATAGTAGCACGAATTTTCTAGATACAAAAAGTAGCACATGTTGTTACTCCCATTGTCTTGTTGCTATAAATAAAATTCTCATCACTTCTTTCCACTTTCTTCAGTATCGAAACAGCTGAGAGAACCTGAGAAACAAGAACTGTTAAGAAAGATTCATATCTTTTCCGTTTTAATCTTTCGAATCACAACGAGGAACGACGCAGAAATAAGTTGGACTGGTTTGTTATCATTTATTACAAAAACTTTCATGGTTTTCATGTTATGTCTTACTATTATTGTTGTTACGGACTTAAGATTGTTGTTAGGATTGTTGGACTACGAAATTGTCGAATATTGGAAGGTAGGATTAAAATTCATTATATAAAGTTAACAATCAACGGCGAATTCCAGACATTTAATATTTTATGTGCAACGGAGGCACCCAATGGTATGATTTGGCTCTACGAAGTGATTTGCTAAGCAATCAGGTAGTCATTCCGGATGTTCGATACTGTCAATATTTGCAAGTGTGGTATATTATTAAAATAATTCTATTTTCAGGTAAATTAATAGGAAATGTAATTCCGTTTCGAATTGAAATGAACGATGTTATGGTAGTAATTTTGCCAACAATAGGTAACTACAGTTTCGAGTCATTTACGATTGAAGAAGGTAAACTCTGAATTAAACTATATTTTTCATTCACAGAAGCAGAGATATGTTAATTGTGGAATGGTTATGGTATAAATACTGTTAGTAGTGTTTAATTTTTTTTGGGTGAAGCATATAATTGTGCATATGTCACTTTCATTCTAGCATAATTGTGCATATGTCACTATTATGATTTCGTCAACAGTATGTACACGAAGAAATAAATTTACTTAATTTGGCACCTGCACTTCAATTTACTTGTAACTTAATGGCTATAGTTTCTGATTCCCATCCCCTATTTGGTATCGCCCGTAAATCCCACAATTGTAAAGATAACAGCTAAGTCGTTTTTGCATTGGAAAGACAATTAGAATTCTAATTATTTTACAAAGATATTATCTTTGTACGAAATTCAGACTTTCCGTTGTAACAGTCTCTGAAAATTAACTTGAAGTTTGCATAAATCTAGCTTTATTTGTGACCAACAAAAACATGTTTTCGTCATAATGACGACGTCATTAATTGTAACTTCTTGCGTTTTGATTTTGAATATGAATTACAATCTACCAGCAGCAGTCCAATAAAAATAATGCGATTCACGTTAAATGATAATATAAATAAAAGCTATTTATGAATTTGGAAGTGGATATGAACCACCTATATACGTATGTGTTTATTATTTGTTTTAACAATCCGTTTCAAGAATTTTCAGACCCAAGAATCCAAAACTCTCCAAGTCCAATAATCCCCCATCCCAATTTTCAAAAGGGAATGTTGAACCTTTTCCTTGTTTGCTACGGCCTAACCTTACCTAAAAATCTTAGTCAAACTAAGCCTTACCTCAACGATTAGGTATACCAAATGCTTTTCACATTCAATTTCATCTTTTTTTAAATTGGGGTTTTTGGATTTGGGAACTTTATGACATATGTCATTTTAACACCGCCGTAGAAGCAAGTTGCGCAATGTGCTACTATTCCTGTTGTCGGCACGCTTCGTCAAAATTTTTTGGAAATTGAAAACATTGTGTCAGTTAACAAATAATACACTATTTCTAATAGAATGGCACCAATTTAAGACCAGTATTCCCCATTTCGGTTGAATTATTGCGTCAAAAAGTATTAAAAACTGGTTATGCGGTTTCGCCTGTAAATCACGCAATTTTAAAGATAGCGGCAAAATCTCTTCTGCATTACGAAGATAAATGAAATATCTTTGTAGGAAATTCAGGGTTTTTTATAATTCGTTGAAATAGACTGCAAAAATTATTCTCCAATTTGCATAAAAATGGCATTATTTTCGAGGGAGAAAAAAATGTTTTTTGGTTCATACTTGCAACTATTGGCGTTAAGATGCATAATATAACACGTTAACCTTAAGAACTGAACAGGAAATCTTAGTTCACGGAACGCAAGTAATTTCCGAACACAAAACGACAACCAAGTTAACGTGTCATATTATGCATCTTAACGCCAATAGTTGCAAGTATGGACCAAAAAACATTTTTTTCTCCCTCGAAAATAATGCCATTTTTATGCAAATTGGAAAGTAATTTTTGCAGTCTATTTCAACGAATTATAAAAAACACTGAATTTCCTACAACGATATTTCATTTATCTTTGTAATGCAGAAGAGATTTTGCCGCTATCTTTAAAATTGCGTGATTTACAGGCGAAACCGCATAACCAGTTTTTAATACTTTTTGACGCAATAGTTCAACCAAAATGGGGAATACTGGTCTGAAATTGGTGCCATTCTATTAGAAATAGTGTATTATTTGTTAACTGATACAAATTTTTCAATTTCCAAAAATTTTTGACGAAGCGTGACGAAAACAGGAATAGTAGCACAATTTGATCATTCACAAATCCATCATGTGTTCGTTCAACACTTGCCAGAACCAGAGCTTCAAGACCTACTATCTCTACAATATGCAAAAATAGTCATAGTTGTAAATCTCGACGTCCATCCTTGACAGTCAAAATTTGTATGAATCTTAAAGTAAAACCAATAAATATGTTTTTCTGCTAGTTGATTCCGCTCTGTCTTAAAAATATTCTATTTAAAAGAATCCATTATATACACATAACTTATGTGACATAAGTGCCATTAATCTTACGTATTCAAATGTTGATTTCCAAAGGTATTCATATTTCATGATAGACTAAACGAATTTCCTTCATAATATTTTGACTGTTCCCCTAACTAGTAGCTTGCTGCAGCAAGGAAACATTGCATTTTCTCATTGGCTAGGATCTAATCCTGGTTCGCAAATGAATTTCAGATCTGGCCGCTACCAAAGGCAGCGATTTGTAATTTTCATTGAAAAGGATGCCAATTTAAATTATTAAATTTTTGTTTGCAATATGTCTAAATGCTCTTGGAAATCATGTTTTAGCCAAAAATGACAGAAATTTAACCTACACATAGAAATGAACCTCATTCATAAAATTCTAAAACTCCATTACTTTCGCAAATGTGTAGTATCTCCTGCAATCGCCCACAAATAAATAAATTTGAATTTCTCACATAAATAGACCGTCAACAGGCAAATTGATTTCAAACGAGGAAGTAAATGAAAACAAGTGGCGATATTTTGTCGTACGTATAAAGTGTTCCAAGCTTCGAAGCTTCGTCGAAGCTTTCTTGATGGAGATAAACATCAATTGAATTATGAAAATAGTTCAAATGGAATAAAAATTTTATAAGCTTTTAGTATACCTTGTAGATTGTTTAGGAACTAATGATGTCAGAAATAATAATTTAGAGGTGGATGATCTCATATTAGTGACAAACATCTTGTATGGAGAGTATTTGGATCAAGTAGACTGAATGGAGAACAAATGCATCGAATTGGCCTTCTCCGTTCAATAAATCAAATGAAGTCAATCCAAAATTATTTGATTTTTAACCTCTGCTCATAACATCAGTTAACAGTTACATTAGATTGAGCTAAAATTAATGACCAATTAGGCAATTTAAAAATGGCGGACATAAACTACACCTATATGTCAACGAAATTATGCAAAATAGAGGTTTTGTGAACTAGCAGGTTGTCATTGAAATCTACTTCAGTGAGTAAATACGAGTAAACATCTAAATAATTTTAATCATAGCAACATCGCATTATTAACCAATCCGATTTCTTCAAAATTGTATTTAAATAACCCTTGAAAATCCTATCGAAGATGAATGTTGAGAAACTTTTAATGCAAAGCTAATTGCTTATATTGCATTTCCACAACTATCAATATATAACAATTCAATCCGCAAACGATTCAATTTTTAACGATCCTATAAAAAATCAGTCGCTACGATATTCAAAAATATCACCGTTGATTTTTTATTATGCAAAGTGCTTTTAGCAATTTTAAAATCACACAACTGCTCTGTTCCAGATAACGTTAAACCTATTAATATTCTTACCACATATTCTTCGTAGTCAATACTATTTACACAGCATTTATAAATAACCAAAATTAGCAAAGTGTGTATAGTTGTATACTCCTAAGCGTCCCTATTCAAATTATTGGTCTATAAGTATCTGCGCAATAGCGCTGTTAGGCAGATTATCCATTAAGTGTGTTTGCATTCAAAAATTAATAATCAAACACAATTAATTGTAAACAGCAATTAAAATCCGACTATGTTTAATCCAACATATATTATATTGATAAACGTACCACGCTGACTAACAAACTTTAGAAACTTGGCAGTACTTTAAAAATAAATGTTCGGTCGTCTCGCTGGTTGTGGTCATGCTGTTTGAAATCTTTGATTGTTGACAGGTACGTAGAAGCTTGAATTTACAGTTAGTGACAGTTAAGGTGCGCACAGCAAAGCTAATTACGGTTCATGAAGTAATTTTTACGTTTTCACAGCAGGTAAAGAGAAATCATTTCGGAATTGATTAAAACTTAAGTAGTGCATTATAAAAAAACGTTGACATTACATTGAAATGCCAGTAGTTTGGACAATTGTTTGTAGAAATGATTTCAGACCCAAAAATAGTTGATTCGTTTGAAAACAATTTACTTCTTAATTATACCACCGCTAAACTCTCAAACAGCTTAACCGGCATACACCTATCACACAAGAGATAATGGAAATGGCTTCATTGCATAGCTATCGTCGCCAAACGTTTACGAAATATTTCGGCGAAAATGTGTAATATAGAATTGCTGTTAGGGTTAATATATGGTTATTAAACACTTTCGTATATCAGGTTTACAACTCTTATTTAAAAAAGCTCTTTCACTTCTTCGATCCATCAAATGATGAAGGACATCGATGCCAGTTCCTGCGTTCAAAAGAATGATTGTGACAAGTTAATATGATAGAAATGATTCAATGTGTTTATGCTCATACGTAATTTAATTCGCAGTACGCTGCGCTGCGCTCGTACGCAGCTTTAGTGACCACTTTCCATCTTGGATCTGAATTGTTTTTGCGTAATTAGAACATTTTGTTTCAACCTTGTGTAACGCTGTTAAGCTATTTTAATGTTTATTTAATCTATCTACAGATCCAGTCGACGATCGGCAATATTAAATATAACGAAAGTAATAATTTCAACGAAGTTTGCCGACATCTTTACATATACGTAAAACGTTAAGCTCCAATGACTCATTCTGGGACACCACAGAAACTTACATTGCTCCCAATCTCAATATTAAGTGCTTAGATAACTGGATACGTAGGATTTGGGTTGGGACGGGATAAGTTTTTGTTGAAAATAATTCTTAAGTTAAGTTGTTATAAGTTTGTTAGCAACAGATAAATGAATCGTAAATTCTAAGCAATGGTGCACAACAATGGAATTTTAAAAGACGCACTCTTAAACTTGTAATGTGAAATCCTTTGCAGAAAAAAGTTTATGCGTTGAACTTGTATTCAATAGTGAGCTAGTAATTTGACGTAGTCTGTACTGATTGTAATACATCTATTCAGTGCTAGCGTTCCTTGATTTGTTTTGCATTGCACCAGAAACCGCGCAAGTCGCGCGGCGCGACCGTCCTGCATCTTGGTAAATGGATATTTCGGGCCTCGGAAAAATCGCTATTACATTATGATTATCACATTTGTTTTGCGGTTCCATAATATTCTGTTGATAAACTGACTTTCATTTTAGGCACTATATGTTCTCATTTATTGTCTGGGCCCGATTGGCATATTCTATTATCATACACAAGCACTAGCAATTATGGCAACAAATGAATTTTGCATATTTACAAATGGAGAATATAATTTGACACAGTTTTGACACGCATGACGCACACGCACATATTTTAACCAGTGGCTGTGGCCACACAACTTCCCCATTGATATTTCTTGTGGTTTTTTGCGAGTTTGGCTGTTCGACAAAGCAAGTCAGTATGCCTATAGATTGTTGTACGTGTCATTTGTAAAGCAGTATATTTTTTGCACCGTTATCATCGCACTGGATTTGCATAGCTTCTTAACCTTGAGAGTGTATTTATACTTGTATACTTGTATGGAGTTGCAATAAATGATGAAATGCAGGGTCAGTGCCTACTTCTGAAATCTGAAAATAAGTTTAAAGGAAATGACACGCATTAAAATTGTGGAGACTTTTTCATTGTTGGGATATCAGTGAGCCTAATGCATATGTCCAATTAATAACTTCTTGGCCATTTTATTAACTACCGGAAGCATGAAATGCTTATATAGGTAGTTATTGCGATTGATCTGTTTGTCTGTCTGTGTGTCCGTAAGTCTGTAAACACTGTAACTTTTGTTAACATTGACCGATTTGGTTCAAAATTGGCATAGGGGTACCCCAGGTCATGAGAAAATTCGGTATTGATTTTGGGCCTCCGGGGGTCAACCCCACGGGTATGGTGGGGGATGAGGTCACCATGCTTCCTTATGGCAAAAAAATGTTATATGCTTATATGATAGAGAATTTTATGCTGATCATTTTTTGTCACGGCACTATGGGTCAATTTGGCCAACTTTCGGTGGTGGCTCCATTGACCCTTACGGGTCACGGGGTCAACAAAGGGTCAAAATATATTATTTTGGAAATTGATAGAAAAATTCAAGATTAGTGCTTGGAAAATTGAACTAAATGTCATATTTCTCAATTTCACATAAATTGTGCTTCCGGTAGTTTTTTATTTCGGGTTTACACCCGTCCTCGTTTAGATTAAGGAAGCAAATGCAGAATTTGAGGCTTATACCAGATTTGAAAGGATATATCATTCACTCAGGTTAATACAAGAACCATCTGTAGTCGCGCATATATGAACTATCTTTTGTGACCCGTTTTATCTTTACCCATTAACACGTCGAAACTATCAATTTGGTGACATTTAATACTTTATTGGCAAAAGATTTCGTGTAGGAAGTTCTTCTACGTGAGAGGTTGATTACTTGGTAACTTACAAATGATAAGCGTTCCGTCACAGTTAAAGTGGATTAGGCACAAAGAATTAATGATTATCCTACACTGTTGCATCAATTGACAAACGGTGTCGCCCTCCACAAAACTCGTACTGTCTGTACGTTTTATTTCACATGGTGGCTATAGTTTAATTCGTTTGCAATTTGATCGATCTTCACGGCAATTTATTTAACCGTCAATGAGGAACTTGAAATGGGTACATATGTATATTAGGCAGCATCAACAATGTATTAGGGAAATACATTCATGAAATTGTAGAATCTCAATCTGACAGTTCATAAATCTGGGTTACGTATAGTACAGTTGTTCCGAATCTTACGCTTCACAGTCACATTTGGCAAATCCGTGACACAAAAGTAGTGGGTTACAACCAGGTCCCTATTACTGTTCTTTATCGTATATTACCCTGTATCTTGCAGACACGTTCGATTGTTTCAACGAAGATGGGGAAGGATTAAACGCAGAACAGATTTAATTGTACAGATCTATTTTACTACCTATTTATATATTTAAATGTGAATTTCGAATGCTAGTTCGAAGTTACCCGACTAGGAAATATTTTATGATACTATAAGCAAATATTACAGGATATTTGGTACCGGTTTTTAAATTGAAACGACTTTGAAGAAGGCAGTGTTTGCATTTCCGCCACAGCAACTTATATATTGCCTTATAAACTCGTAATACGTACAAGAATCAACCACCTAGACTCGGACTGATGAATGATGATAGCACATTGTTTTCAGGAGTCGTCGAAATTATCCAAATACAATCCAGTTGATACTTATATGTCACAACACGTTATCGTGAAGAAACAAGCTTATTTGCCATCGATACGATGTAATTGAATCTAGCTTTGCCCGTTATTTCTTCCCTTTACTTAGAAATTATTTGGTTTCCTAATGCTTCGTAACAAATAGTCATTCTTAAGGCGTTTATCTTCCTAATTCAAGACTTTGCAGTTAGTTTATAGCGTAACTTAAAACATGTTTTTGTGTGCATAAAATGCAAGATCTCATGCTACACGCTCACTCATCAAAAATACAAATTCATCTCATATGTTGGGATTGAAAACTGAAGCGGCGACATTTTCAAAGTCGAAACTCGTACCTAATATCTTTGACAGTAAGTGTGACAATCAAATCAGATGTGTTAGATACATAAAATTCCATCAGTTGCGTCGATGCACGACTTCGTATCCATTCGTTAGAGAACAGTTGCCTTTGGGATCTGTATCTTGTATAAATAGGAAAGTATGACATATTGCTTAAGTTATTGGTTTCAGATGTTAATCTTAAGTAGTAGGTTAAATAAAACTTTTTGCAAAGAGTAACTTTGTATGTTACTGTACAGTTAATAGAACTATGTTTATTAGAAATGCAATACATTCAGCTGTTGTACTCATCATCGCTGCGCCATACCCTGATTTGCTCCCATTTTGTCCACTTAGTTTCTCGCTTCTGTGTTCTTCATCATGGGGTCCTTCATCATGAATTTATGCAGACCATTTGTGAAACACAAAAACCATTTGTGAAATCAGAGCATCAATTTAAATTATAAACGGATTTTGAGTTCCAAATTCGAAAATTTTGTCTTCCACCCTTTCTGTGGTGGACATACAAGGCCCCCATAACCATTGTCGACAACACTCAACAAAGTATTGTATTGTATTGTATTTATTACAACTCTTTCAGGCATCAGCCTATAGAGCATCATTTCAGAGTATAATAATAACATTGATAGTTTTTACATTTGCACATTCATTTTGACATGGACTTTTGACATAACTTTGAGTTCCGTCTTACTTGTAGTAACATATCTTATTACAAAAACTATTAGCATCACAATATATAATATTATTCTGGCTACATAACTCGTGAAAAATGTAGGCTACTTAAAAGTATGATAACAAAATCTAATAACATCTCTTCATTAAAGCATATCATCAATAACATTTTTATCGTTTGTATGCTTCACGCTTAACAAGCTAAAAAGTGTATACAGAAGTACACAACAGTTTTACTCTTACAAAATAATTCGCTTGAAACACATTGCACACAGCATTGGGTAAAAATGGGCAGCATCCACTCTTCATTTTATGGTTAGTGGGAGAATCTGCTGACAGTAGCAATTTCCATCCAACACATCCTGTCCTTCATTCCAAGCTCTAATGACCGCATTCATTTCTGCTTTTAACTTCTTGACGAACTTGTTAGGTAGTGGCCGTCCGAATTTTTCAGGGAGGCGTTTCCAGTTCAATTGCATAATCTTTTCACATATGCATGAACATTCCTTAAGTCTCTCCGAATTTTGCTTCCCAATTAGGCACGAAAGTTCCCTCATATCGTCCTCGGCAAAACCATACTGCTCCCCTATTTCGCTTATCCGATTAATTTTCTCCTTTATTTCCTGGGACTCCCAGAACCAATGGTCATCCTCCATCTTTTTGACAATGTCCTCTTTGACCCGAGTTCCTTCCACATCGGTGGTTTGAACCTCAAAAGAATTCCGCCGCTTCGCCTCTGGTATTTCCTCCGGATCTGGCGACGCCTCTTTATTTGATAGACTCTGCTTTCTCCTTTCACGCTCAACAACTGGCACGTCATCAGTAATTGACACTTTTTCAGGAAAATCTTTTAACTTGTGACAGTTTTTAAAGATAATTCGTCTGTCACTTTTTGAAAACAACGTAACGACTGCCACTGCATGCGTGGACTTTTTTAAAACTTGCACATTTTCAACGTGTACATTAACTTGCAACGCTGTTTCAAAGAAACTGTTAACAATTTCGGTTGCTTCAGTTTTGCAGACTCCCTTCAGTTTTTTCAATCCATGTATGACAATGTTATTAGCACAATATGGCATTTTTTCATTTGCCCGCTCGCTAACCGCACTGTTTTCCCGTTCACACGGCTTATATTTCGATTGTTTTAACTGTAATTCATGGCCAATTAGTTTATTTAAGCACGTGTCCACCTCACTTTTAATGACCAACAGATTGCTCTTAAACAGATTTAAGATTTCAAACTGGTTTTCAGTTAATGTATCGCAAGTATTTTTAACGCACGATAAAAAATCTGATATGTTTGACTGGCACAAAAAAGTAAAACTTTTATGCGCTTTACCGTCATGCACTTCTGATGCTAGCAGAAACTGACTCATGTTTTTGCTAAAATAATCTGTGCAATAACTCTATACTAGTTGACAACTAATACTTATTGCTGATTTAATCACTCAGGACAGTAAATCTCAGAGATGCTTTTCTCGTGACAGCTCAGACGGAACTCAACAAAGTAATTAATTATTCAAAATGACGTGGCTGGAGCGCCAAAGTGTTAGTGGAACTAGGGGTACAATGGGACGCCGAATTCGAATCTGTTAACCGTTAGGCGCTCCAGGCTTCCATATTTCCGCAAAACAAACGATTTTGTAAAAATTGTCCCTTTTTTGCGATTCTTTGAAAAAATCCGCCACAATTTCAATTTTTTTCGACCTGAAACCTTTTCCATTGGAACGATCAGGCTAATATTATATATAATCGCGATATCAACATGTATATATTTGACCGTTTGAAAATGAAACCACAAAACAAATTATGAGAATTTTATCAGCAAATGGGAACTCCGTGCACCGGCTTGCACTATTCCAAAAACAACAAAACGGTTCTAGTTTACTTCAGAGTTAATTTATAAAGCACACGAACCAAAATAAGTATAATACTTGACTCAGACAGCGTTTAGAATCGTGTAAAAATGTATATTTTCCGATCATTGGATTCACCGTGTAGGTTTAATTAGATTGACGCCCCGGTTGTAATCTGGTTGCTATCTGAAGTTTTTAGTTAGCAAAGGTGCTTTTGTCCTCGGAGGGGTTTTACGAATTATTGAATTCTATTATTGCAAGGTTGTAAACGGCCTACTATTTGAAACCGAAAAAACTTTCAATTATTATACCTGGATCACAGCAACATTACTTTTCTGACTTATTCATCTCGCTGGAACAAACAACAAACATGAGGCAAGACTGATTTTATGAGTTGATAGATGAACAGGATATCTGGGACAAAGAAATGAAAGTTCTTAACCAGTGATTAAAGAAGCGTCAAATTAAAAAAGTAAGGCTAAATATATTTGTTTTTACTGAATGTCAAGAGAATATTTTCTAAGAAGAAATGTAAATTTTGTTAGCATGTATGGGTCAGATGGTTATATTGGGTACTTTGAATTCACTGTATATTAACCACAACCTTTTATTGCTGCTCCGCTTCCAGGCTTGATATTTTGGCTTGTGCTGGCCACATTGAAAGTAGCATGAACATTGGATATGGAAAGACAAATAACACTATGTTGTATCAAAGCTGTGTCTATAACATCCGAGGTGGAGGCCACGTTCTAGGAAATGCCAGGCTACTAAATTAATCCAGTCTACAAAATAAACTTATAATTAATTTTATTATTAAGCTCTCATATTTATATATTTTGTACGAATTTGTCAATGTATTTTCACTTACTTTGTATTCAGATTAGAACATAGACAAAAGAGGAGCGAAATATTTGCTATTGATTTTTGTTTGGTTTGGGTCATGTCCAAGTTTTCTGCACTTTTCCCTTTTTGTTTGTTTATTGACAGAGTAAACGATGATTGCAACTTTTATTCAAAATTGCATGCCTCTAATTATTATAGTTTTATTAAAAGCAAACTAATAATTTATAAGAATAACCAGTTTTTATACTATTTGGAATTTGTACATTATATTTTGTGGCAACATTCACGAATTTGCAAAATCAACCAATTTCATGAATTGAGATTGCTGCACGATGAAATCTAGTTTGTACACCGTAACTTGTAAAAACAACCAAAGCGATTAATCACTGGTCATACAGTTCGCTTCTTCTCTCATTCTTCCCTGGGCTTTAAGACAACTGATTGCTACAGAATACAAAGCTGGCACAATGCCATTTCTTACATTGAAATATAATTACTGCTCATAAGTACTTATAGATCGTTTTCTTTTTCAAATAATAGTTAGTCGTTGCAAAAGTAAACCAATGTTCTTACACAAATTAAATTGAACATAAGTATGTTAGTATCTCTTTAGGCGATCAGAATATGCATTTCTGACGAAAGTATACAGAATGACAGTTCAGATAAATTTGCTTTGAGATTCCGTTTCTAGCAAATGAATTGCTTATTACCCAAGTTTAGGGTTTTGAGGAACAGGATAGTCTGATGCTGTGAGAGATTTTGCCGTAGAACTAAATTACCTTTACAGAAGGTTCTCCTTGTTTGGAAAGAAACCAAAAAATAGTATAGATCTGACACCTGCTTCATGATCGCATTTTCAAATACAGGGCCGTGGTCCTTGTGAGAGGATACTCTAAAACAACAATCAAGTCTGAAAAATTGATGAACGTTTTTATGGAAAGTTTAACTTACAATTGTTATTGTTAGAATTAGGCTACAGTTTTTTTTGTCATCTCAAGGTCGTTCTATCCGATTGTAATCATTTATCGATCTAACGCAGAATAAAAAACTAGCAAGCATTTCTGTGATGTTAAATGAACCGAACAAATTCTAGCACTAAACAAATCAAGAATCCGATGGGAGAAAGATAAAATCACAAAAGCAATTGCTACTGAAGATAGATAAATCTTAAACTGTTGAGTAATTTCATGAACAGTTTCTTGATTTTATATAATATATTTGGCTCGATATATTTGTTGTAGGTAGATATTAGCTTTGCACTAAACACTTCTATTACAAGCATTGAAGAATATATCAATTTCGAGCTTTTACTGGACAGCCGATACAGTGCGAAAACTTTTTTCTGCATACGATTCCAAGTTGGTAAGTAGTTTTCTAGTGCTTGGGTGCGCAAAACTTAACTTTCAAAATTGTAGTACTTGGCGACCGTAGGACGCATTTATTGTTATTACTCTTGCTCTAAAACATATTAAATAGACAAACTCAACCGTTTACACACCTAATGAGTTTACGCAACCACAACCTACTTCGTCGTATTTCGCATATGGACGCAATATTATTTTGTATAGCGATGCAGATGGAAAAACATTAGCATTTAATATATGCATTAAATACTTCAACGAATGTCACCACGGTACTTCTTGGAATTGCTTATTTCAAGTGTGTGGTTTCGTGTATTTCTCCACAGGACCTCAAGAGATAGATCATTGACATTTATATTTAAAAATGATCAAACGTTCAGTACGGAGGGGAAACACAATTTTGCATTCCAGGAAACAATTCATATCGAAGACGGAAACTGTTCACGAAAATCTCAATGACAACCAAATAAATATATAACCCATTTCTGTGTAACCTTAATGCCAATTTGGCATATGTACAGCGTCCAATCTTTAAAACAAAACAAAGGTTTTCAGGCTCCATTTCAACTGTAATAATTAGACAGGTGAATCGAAGGGTGCTACTAATAATGTAACTAAAACTTTCTGCGTATACCGTTTCATTTCAAAAATGTAAATTTGAACGTATTTTTACTCTCGTCAAAAGTAGCCGAAGGCAACAAGCCGATTAGATTTGCTGGCAAAATTACCCGAAATTCTTTGAACTCCTAAATATTGATGTAATGTTTTAGCGCAGAATTAGGGTGCCGTTCTACCAAATATATTGGTACACCGAAGTCCCAGTTTACTAAGTAAGTTTGTTTGTTTGAAATACCGTT
>CM023199.3:12595313-12719773 GCA_004115045.4 Sinella curviseta | reverse complement strand
TTAAAATTGCGTTGAAATATTTTTCTTCCAACTTTGTTTTACCTGCGGCCAATAAACTATGTGTCCACATGAGAAAACGGATGAATTGTGATATGACCCAAAACGTTTAACACGTCTAACAATATCCCGTTGTCACCAGATTAATAATTTCATTTACAACTTCCACGATTATATTATATTAATACAAAATACTTACGTTTGTATTGTTTTTATTAGTAAACGCTAAAATATGAACTATATTGTGATCCCATTAATGGGACAAATATGCAATAATTGTATTCCACATAATTCTGGTGGAAAACCTGCCATAGTTTCTGCAACATCCTATGCTTACTTCATCATTCCTCGACCGGAGCTCGTTCACCTAGTGAAACTCATACACTGAATTATCAGTGCTTTTGTACTATACGGCGTCTGACTTGTAACAGAGGTCAATAATTTAAATTCCGCGATTCTTCTGCATTAACAAGGATTCCAAGTTCCGTGTTTATGTATTGTTGCCCCTCGATTTCATTGTGTATTTGCATTCTCTATGGTAGTAGCAAAGAAACATATAACAGTATTTGTATGTGAAGAGGATATAAAACACTAAGTTTATGTAAGGATCATTAATTAATACCACTAGATGGGATTATATTGAGAAAGTTATTTGATAAACGTTGACGCCATTCCAATTGACGCACTCAGTTTACGCGTAGTGATAGGAACAGGTGTCAGGTGTCTGGTCTATGTGGATTGACTATAAACTGCATTTACATATAGTTGATTCCAGAAAGTAACTGGCTTATTATTATTTCTACTACAGCTCCATGTTATTGAGAGATTAAAAAGAGTAACTTTTAGGAATACTGCCGCTAGCATAGAAAAACGTAGACCTAAAATGCACCCTGAAAAGGAGGAAAAACAATTTCTCCACAAGGTTCACATGATTAATCAATTCTATCCATTTCTACATGCTTTGAAGTGGCGTTCTAACATGACGTTTTCCAATGAGGCGCTCATAAATGGCGCTTTCAATGCATTTTACCTCATTTTGACCTCTAGAGGTGAAACTAATGCGATTTGACCCATAGTTCCTGAAGAGAAAATGATCACCGTTAAATTCTCTATCAGAATCCACGACGAGAAAATGTGCCATTTAAAAAGCATGTGACATCTCTCTAACATCTCCTCCGACCCCTCTGGAGCGATTGACCTGAAACTCTGACTATGTCTTCCTTGTCACCTAGGAAACCGGTGTGTCAATTTTCGACAAAATCCGTCAAGCCGTTTCAGAGCTATAGCGCGAACAGACTGACAGACAAACAAACTAAAATTATAACTACGCTGTCACTTCGTTTCAGCAACGTAATAACGATAAAACTGAAGCTCAGTTAGAAAACTGCGTTGGCGTTCATAACGCTTTATAATGCAAGTTCCTAAATTAGCAGCTCATTCAAAAGACTGATGTCTATAACAGGGTAACAGGCATGGCTCCGGGTTCTATTGCGGGCTGGGTGAACCCGTTTTTACCCGGGTTTAAACGGACCCACTTAGCACCCTGTTGGCTGGGTTTTATGGGTTAAAATAAGTTACTATAGTAAAGTTACTATAGTTACTATGGGATCATAAAGTAAACTATATTAAGCGGGGAAAACCCCTTATGTATTTATATACACTACCCATTTAAGCCCATCTACCCATTAAAACCCGTAAAACCCGTTAAACCCCTACCCACGTGTTTGTTGGTCCAAACCCGCACGTTTATCCATGCCTGCAGGGTAACTTGCGGAGATTATAAGCCGACATAATGTGCCCTACTCCAATTGATAAATGCGTTCCAATTCATCGTCAAATGAAGTTTCAGCAGACAAGGCAATGGTAGCGATATAATGTTATTGTTTGTTACAGACAACGATACAATTTTTACTCAATATTAATGAATATTCAAAATATGTTGACTGAATGAACTAAAGTGCCTAGACATGATTTATATATCATTTGATTCCAGAAATATACACGATTAATTCATATACTAAACCTTTTCTTTACGGGAAAAACATTACGGCATCACAAAAAAGCAAATGAAATCTTTCTCATGCAAGCAAACAATCATTGTTATTTAATCGGTGAAACTTTACTGTTACAGCTATGATTTTGATCGCCTATATTGAACGTTTTGGAAAACAAATAAGTCAGTGACTAATACTTTATTGTAACTTATGATTTTTTTAAACACACTGGAACTCCAGATTCCATTCAAAGTCCGAATCAATGTTTACGTCAATCCTGTTAATACAAAATGTCAGTCTCAAAGAAAATTTCAACGTTTGAATATTGTCGTTTTTGTATGTTGAACGACGAAAACATTAGTTTAAGTCAATTTGAATATATAGTCAAAGTAGATCGTAGATAGTTGTTGTTTAGTGTCTTGCAATTGGTTGTAGGGTGATTGAAGGTCGGCGTGACATTTTAAGTTTCCAGTATCTGGAAAGCGTATTTTCAAGTACTTGTGAACTCAATTAAAGACGCGACGAGGCAAGGGTATAGCAATTTTAGTTTAGTCCTTAATGAATTTCAATACATATTTTTTATCGATACCGGATAATTTGTGAAAGAAGTCGAACTGAATCTGATTGGAGGTCATAGGGAGGTTATGTCATGCTCGATTATGATGGTTAAAATCATTATTGGCGTTATCGTTATTATTACCTCCTGCTCAATAGCATCCACTCAATTTTTCGTCGTCGTCGTATCCACACCTTGGTTCGTATTATCGACTTGCTAATCAAAAATGTCCCACTGGAAATGTGGAAAGTTCTTGATTGCTCCCCAGTTATTCCAATGACTTCGCTTACTGTAAACATGTGATTCGTTTAGTCTCTTATTCAAGTTTTCCACTCACCGTATAGACGTAATTGTAAAGGAGTTACGACCCGTGAGAACTTGTTTTGGAATTAAGTATTTACTACATCAAAGAAGTTTGCTCCGAAAATACGGAGAGGTCTAACCAACCACGGATTTAAAAGATTGAACTCGAAATTGTACATTTCCTGGCGCCGCTTAATTCTACAGAATGCAGCACAAAACTAGGACGGGTGTAAACCCGAATTAAAAAACTACCGGAAGCGTGTTGCGTGTGAATTTGAGACATTTGACACTCACTTTACCTTCCCAAACACTAATCATGAATTTTTCGATGAATTTCCGAAATAATATATTTTGACCCTTTCGTGACCCCGAGGGTCATAGAGCCACCACTCCGACAGTTGGTCGAATCGACCCATGGTGTGGTGACAAAAAATGATCAGCGTAAAATTCTGTGTCAGATAAGCGAATAAAATTTTTTTGCCCACAAGGAAATATGGGGGGCCTTACCCCCCACCATTCCCGTGGGGGTGGGGCCTGGGAGCCCAAAATCAATAGCGAACTTACTTTTGCCCTAAGGTACCTCCATACAAAATTTGGACGGAATCGGTCAACGTGGAGAGGAGTAATCGTGTTAACTGACACACGGACACACAGATACACAGACACACAGATACACAGACACACAGACAAACAACTTAATCGCATTAACTACCTTTCAAGCATTTCATGCTTCCGGTAGTTAATAAATCGGTTAATAGGTTTTCTACTTCCTATCGAAGCGATCCTAGCCAAAGGCATGCGTTTTTTAATTCCGTCTTTTCCACGTACCATATATATTGTATTGCTTATTCATTCCCAACTTGTATTTCTTTTTAATAACATGTTCCTTCAAAAAAGAGGTTGAAAATTTCTGTTTTCTGGTTCCTCCCAACGCTAGGTCAAACAGCTTAATTAAACGGCAAGTAATAAATATGACATTGAAGTAGGGTTGAATTGTAACTTCTAACACGATCATGAGAAAGAAAATAAATGTAACAGCTGACGCTAGGCAATTAAGAATTTACCACCTTCACACAATTTAGAAGCCAACTATAACATATTAACTGACAAAATTATATCTGAACGATAAAAAATCAACGATTATTGCAAATATCATTTTACCGGCATTCCATTAAACAAACAGTTGTGTATCACGAAACGAAGTGTGAGATATTTCCACCATCGTTTTAGCAGGTCCTTCGTTACATTGATCAACTTCGCAGTTTTACCATATTTTTTGTCTACATTCTATTTGAAAATAAAGAGCGGCTTAATAGAAATTGGAGAGCAAGTGTGCGCGCAAATGGTCTCTCGTATTTACTTATTATATTGTGCAATATATAAAATCTTTGTCTATGAGTAAGGGTAACAAGCAGGACCAAAATGTAAACGTTTTAAACAACCAATAAGTGTTTGTCGGTAATCCAAAGGATAAATAACGTTATGAATGACTTTATATCATATTATATCATATATTTTATTATATTAATTATATGTAATTCATTTTTGACGAATAAGTGCCAAAATTAAGAATTTATATTAGCAAATATCTCCAAATTGTTTTAATTAACTCATTTTATTGTATGAATATTCAAAATGCTTTTAGCAAAAATTTCGATATGTTCTACTTTATACATAGTTAAGGAAAAACCAAGTATACCATATTATTCTTATTTTGTAACCGGAAATTGTTGTCTGCTCCATGGGCTTTGCCCAGAGCTCTTTTCAATAACGTCTTAATAAATACATACATACAAATACATACAATATATAAAATCTTGCTTTTGAATGTACTAACTAATAATCGCCCGCAATGTATCAATTTTATCTATCACACACAAAAAAATGGAACAATGGAATGCAGATGTATGCATTTGTTGATAGTTATGCAACTTTTTCAATCGTCACATTTCCAACTGTTTCCAGTTGTTAATATGACGTGATTCAATTCATTGTAAGACACCTTACCAGCTTCCGTTTCCATATGCATCCACAATTGGATCAAGGAATTAGATTATGCTTTTTAAAGTCTCTTGGTATGATCGGGGACTACCATTTTTGCTTCAAACTATGTTCTTCTTGCCACAACGAAAATCACTACCTGCCGTTTGGTACTTCAACAACTTATCCCCTCTTTGTATCTTGTGGCAGCGAAATTGGTAAATCCACAACGCCATTCGTCAATCTATGTAAATTATGAAACAAGAGATAACCAAAAGGTTTTAAAAAATTAGTTAATGATGAATAAACTGTTCTGAACGGAGAAGTTGCAAAGTAAGGATTAGAGTGACTGGGTGGGATGGCAATAGGGACTTTGGAATTACGCAATGTTAAGCTTGCATGCAAGGACACAATCTCAATTTACTTACAGTTGCACTGTTTGGAATAGTTATTGGCTTCATTCAGTTACCCGACAGATTTGATGATACTCTCGTGAATCATGCAATTTAATCATCATTCTGAACATCTGTTACGTGATCTTGGCCTATATTACGCAATGATGAATGGAATTATGACATTTATACTGAGAATGTATAAAATATTGTTTACATATTTCGTGGGATGTTATACAGAAAAGGTGACAAATTTATTTAAACGGAACAATCAATACAACCACTAAATACTTTGACCTCCTAAACATCAGGCAAAACATTTACATATCCTTTGAAAATTTGATTCATTTCCCAGATGGAAAAATATCAAATCTAGGTGACATATGTAAAAATGAATAGCTTACTAATTGTAAGTAAGTAATACTACTACTGAATGTCAACCTTGCATCTTTGCTAATTTATTGCGTGCCCAATACATGTTCATTAAACGTGAACTCAATGATATAAAATCTTCGAGAGCATACATGAAAGTCATTATTAAACATCCCACTCACGTTAAAACAACGAAAAGCGTATCTAATCTCAATTTATGTTCCCGAGTCTTGAAATTGTAAGCTGCGTTAGTATAAATAGTAAAAAAAGAAACCGAACCATAACTATTGCCGATAATGGATTACAAGAGTGCGTAGTATTCTTCAACACGAGAAACTTGAAACCGTCCTTGGGAGACACTACCGTTTTACTGCACAAGGCTCAAGGATGAGAAACGTAATCAATTTTTCTCTCGGAGCTTTAATGCTGATAATTTCAGTGGAGGCACTGCAACGAGCAGTTTCAATACGGGTAAGAAAATGATACAGCCGTTCCACATACAGAATTTCTTTATAAAGCTAACCCCGTTTCACTTCTACAGGACCAAACTGGAGAATTGTTTCGTCGATGGGCCACGATCACTGACCAAATTCCAGTGTACAAATCATTGTATTTCTTCCAAGTAACGAATCCAGACCAAGTTAAAAATGGGACAATACCACTGTTGGAAGAAGCGGGACCATTTGTGTTTGAGTGAGTAATACACAATTTCCATTCATTTCAATCAATATCTTCAGTCAGTTGCGGCACTTTACTGTCCATTTAGGGAGAAGCACCATATAGTAGTGCAAAATGTAGATCTCGAGGGCGATACGATTCAGTATCGCGATGAAATTACACGCATTCTCCGGTACGACCTCTCAGTTGGAATCAGAAACAATAGCATACAAGACGATTTCCGAGACGAGCGTTTCCAACACGTTTAAAATTTTTATTTTGACAAAGTAAACCCATCTTTAACTCTTGTCCCAAGGTTTAATGTGTTAGCAAGGTGTACTTACAGTAAATGTTGTAGGCCCGTCATATCGAGTATCCAGATAAAGTTATAATCCGATCCGGAATAACGGAGCCGCAGCACTTTGGAGAATTGATTGAATACAATGGAAAACGTAATCTCTCCTCGTGGTCCTCGGAATACTGCAACATGATCAACGGGAGCCTTGGAGCGGCTTTCCCGCCCCACGTCACCAAGGACAAGATTATCACTGTATATTCGGAATTATTGGAACGCTCCATTTATTTAGTGTACAAAGAAGACGTGCAGGTACTTGGTATAACGGGCTACAAGTTTGTCGTTCCACGAGATGTGCTGGAGGATCCAAGAATTAACCCTGACAACGTGTGCTACTGCAAACGGGAGAAGGATTCCGATTTACGAGAGTGTCCTAGAGCTGGAGTACTTTGTAATTGTTAACAAATTATGAAGTCAAAGTTCGTAATTTATAATTTCTATACATTGTTATTATATCAATTCCAATTTTTTAATTGCACCAAAAACACAGCTAATCGCAGGTATTTATCGTGGCCCCACTTTTTTGATGGAGATAAGTCGTATCTGGAGCACTTGCCCGGTTTAAAGCCGGATGCAGAAAGACACCAAACGTACATTGTTTTAGAACCGGTAATTAATGGCATTTAATTCAGTTGACGTACAAAACTCATGAGAAAGCAGTTAAATGCTACCAAGATAAGTAATTTCAACTTTGGCTCAATAGGAAACAGGAACTGTGCTGAAGTCAGCCTTTAGATACCAAGTTAGCGATGGGAAAAGATTTGATGGTTTCGACGTGATAGTGCCATCTTGGTGAAGTGACGAGGTATGTTTGTCTGAAGTGTGACTCTTTGTGTTTGAGGCTTATTTCTTTTGAGGCTATTAAAGTAACTGTTGTCAATTTAAATGGAACTTTGTTTTGCAGTCAACCGAGATAAATCACGAGAGTGCAGAAATGATCAAGAAATGGCTGACCGGACCCATGTCGAGATACTAAGATGGATAATGTCAAAATCTATTTCCGATTTATATATTTTTCATTACTTATAAATACCGATATTTGTATATTGTCCAGTAAGATAATATCTGGAGTCCGTATTGTAACTGTATAATCATTTGCAATTTGTATTAATAATGGCCGTTGGATACAGACTGAATGAAAACCTTCGTTGTCGTGTGTTGATAAAATCTTTAATCATATACCTAAAGCATTCTGTTAAGCAAATTAGTATGTGTCTAGTATTTTATTTTAGCTTTTCTTTGAAGTTTAAAAATTGCATTTTAAAAACCAAATTACTTTAAATGCGAATTTGACACCTAAACCGCCACTCCGACAGGATACCAGGTGATGGATGTTAATCTTCCAACGAGCAGATTATGTAAAATGGCGTCCATAAACTAAATGTTTGTCGTAACTTTCAAATTTATGTTCTGCGTTGAATTTTAACGCAAATGCAGTTCCAAACGTCACTCTGCTCTCACAGAAATTGCGAAATGCAGAAATGGTGAAAGCTGTGGTCACGAGTAAATTTATAAATATGCAATTTGTACTGTCGTGCAGTTACAAATGGATAATATCTACTTTTATTAGATGCCCTTTTGAACAATGACTGCTGAAAGTCGAAAGTGAAAAATAATTTGGCAACATCAACCCTTCAACATAAAACTTAGGTTTCCGCTTTAATTATCAGCGTTATCGAGATTTAACAATAAGCTAATAATTCTAAAATTATTTGCTTCAATATTTGCCGTAGGTTGTAAAGCTTAAAGATGATTTTTCGTACTCCGAAGAAAATATGAAATAAGCACGTTTAGTAATTTGTTGCAACAAGAAAAAATGTATATATAATAATTTTCGGTGTATCCGCATTTTAACCAAAATGCAAAGTACCCAACATGGTAATAATGTACTGGCCGGTTAAATATTATGTATACTTTGCCGAAAAAAAGATAGCTGTTTCACATGATAAATTAAATGAGCTAGATGTAAAAAACATTTAGATGGCAAGTACATTAGAAGGATATGGGTCTGGATACAGTTGACGATTCAACTCAAGGCAACTATTGTCAGTGTTACGATAGCTAATTACAAAATCTTCCATATACACCTAAAACGAAACGATGAAAATGCTGTCTGATTACAACAAAGGAAGGTAAGAAATGAGCAGAAAATTTGATATTTGGAAAGCACGCCATCTTAATTATGCCATTAATTTTAAAGACATCCTTCCAAGAACGTTTATAATGTCAATCTAACCTGTTACATGGAACATTCTGCGCGTCACAGATTTCGTATTTGCGGCGTCGGAGTAACCAAGACCATACGAATCCTGTCGAGTTCTAATTTTAGGAAATTTCCATTATTTTTTCTAATCGACCATATAGGCGTTCTTCATTCAAAGGCATTAGGTTTGGCCGTACTTACGTGTTATTTTCCTGTTGTGAATATGTGCTTTAAAGACCATTTGAAATTGAACGTAAATCAGTAGATTCTCCATTTAAGTTATGCAGATAGTGCCAAGTAATATTTCTTCCACTTCCATTCACAAACTCCATCATTCATCATACGGAGACTATTTATCTGGTGTTCGTGATCAAGTGAATAATCAATAGTTTTGATCCCGGCGTCGGCTGATTTTGTAAATAGACGTGAGATGTTGCATTTCGTTCTCAATCTATCTATTCAATACAAACATTTCGTTACGACATAAATCAAATGACATTTTTATCAAGATTGTCAGTAGTTCACTCCAATTCCACTACTATTGTTGTTTTGCTTTTGATAGAATGCCTGTAGCATTTCAGCAAAAAATAAATCTTAAGTCAGTGACTTTTTATTCCATATTGTGATCTATGGAAATTATAGAACGCACTGCGTAGCTATATTATTTACAAATTGATTTCCAATATTAACCTTACAATAACGTACAGACGAAGGAGAGACCTAAAGGTAAAAGTTAATACAACAAGAAGCAGTTTGTGCTGAATGGCGTTCATAAGCCAAATTTTGGTCGTATATTAACTTCAAACATTATACTTGTACTCTTTGATTTTTAAAACATTTATTTCGAAATGGTACCACAAATGGGAGATCACAATGATGGTAAAATGCAGAACTGCCATCTCACATCATATCGACTCGTAAAAATTATGTTTTGAAACTTTAATTATGTGTCTAAAAACAAAATATATAACTTATTGGTTAACTTAAAACCAGAGAAACTGCTTTTTCGTGTTCAGTGTCGACCAAATGGGATTGCCTAGATGTTTGCTTTAATCGTAAGTTATTGTTTTTGAAATAATGGTGTATTCACTAGTATTACCAAACAGTCCTGAATTAATAATAATCAATGTATTTCGAATTTATAACAATTTAAGCTTACCTATGGATCCTAATGATTTCCATGCATTTACTTCTAGGATATTGTGCGAAATGAAATCCTCCTTTTGCACATAGGAACTAACGTTACTGCGGAAAGAAGCAATTTCATATATCAAATAGAGAAATGACTTTGCAATGATGAACATGAACATATTGAATCATGTGTTGATTCGTATTCTATTGCTGCGATCGCCACATTTCCAACAGTTTCTAGATATAAATTTTCACTTACTCAATTCGCAAGACCTCTGCGTTCCTGGTATGGTTCTGCTTCTATTGACATCAATCCATAGTTACTATGTAGAGCAATATGCGATTCGCTGCAGTTTAATGAAGATATTACTCCGTCAATATTTAACGCAAAATAACTTAATCATATTTAAATATGTATTACCTTGGTCAACATTATTTTTACTTCCTTAAATTTCGTGCCTTTGTCACGAGGAAAGCAGCTATCTATGTTAGAGAAATACAACATATTATCCAATATTTACTGTTGGCGGTAGCGAAGTTAGGAAGCCGAAGAACGTTCTTCGTGCTTAAAATTAAACTATACGACAAGAAAATGGCCAAAAGCGTGAAGAGTTAACTGATTCCTAATAAAAATGAGACTTTTGTTGACAAAATGGAACACTCTTCTACATAATCTTATTATTGGGTGGTAACAGCGTCATCGAGTTACTATTGATGGCAATCGTTTATCCCTTGAAGCATCAAGGTGACAAAGACTCTGTTGTACTTGATTGGAAGGAGTTCATCAGATGAACCGGGGCTGACTGGGTTATTTAATGCCGTTGTTTCGATTTACTATCGCATCTTTGAAAATGGCAGCAAGTTTGCGTTGTGTATTTCAACAACGAATACCAATATTCACGATTATTATAATTGCTTCCACGGATGTTAAGCGGCATGGAATAAATCGCCGTTCCACTTGTACCTTAAGAGGAGCAAACAGTACCCTATTTACTTCGAATTTTTTGATAGTAGATTTTTGAAATGTCCATTCTAGAAAATATAGCAAAAAATTAAGCTTGTTGCTCTGGTAAGGTAGCGAAAAATTTCAAACCATCGTTTGGATACTAAATCCAAATGATAAAATCATTAGATTGTCATCGAAATGTACATTACAGTCGGCTTCAACGCATATATTTTATTTTAGCGGAATGTGCTTTTCTCTGCGACAAGCACTCATTGCTACCTTCTACGGTCATAACAGAGGCACCAATCACCTATTAAAGGTGTATCAAAAATTCCGGGCAATTTTTAGATAAGGGCGTTGTAGCAACAAAACCATCATTATTTATTCCATCTCATTTCCACTTCAAATGTAATTAAATGCAATATTTTCATTCGGAACTAATAATTTTAAGTTCTCATAGTTTTCCATGTTACGTGGTTTCTTAAGTCAAAACCATAAACAGACTCCAGATGGAAAGATAAGCAATTAATCGTTTAATTTTTAAAGTTTAATCACGGTTGCACAATTTTTGTCTATAAAAGGTCCTTCCTTCCAAATTGAAAAAAAGTTTCTAAAAGGTTACTGAATCATAAATGATTCATAAATGAATTTAGCCAACTTGGCTAAATTCATAATGGCTAAACAACGTCATTGCAATAGACTGAAGAATGTTAGAGGTCTCCAGCTGAAGGAACGTTTCTACCAACTATTTACTAACTGACCTACGGATGTATTCAATGTTGAAAAAATAACATAGCATATTAGATTACTTCAGTTAACGTTCCACCAAACATTTTCATTATAAGCATAGCAGGCATTGCATAGGATTCCAAGGTACATGTTCCGTAGGGCCTCGGCGAGGAAGACCCAGCATTTCAGACATTAGTACATGTTGTTCACACACTTTGTATACAGAAGCACAACTATTTGAATTCTGAAAGTCATACCCAATACATACCATCTTCTGCCTGACTGTTTGTATATGGGGACAAGTATCTTTTATGTGGCGTCATCATAGAATCAAAGTTTTCTAAATTTAAAATTTTTAATGAGAGTCTAATAATTGGATTACCAATTGGGTAATATTAATGCCAACTAAGAATTCATTCTTCTTCCAATCTGTAAAGTGTTTACTAGGTCTTTCCTTGCACTTCATTTTCGACTTTAATAGGTCGAAAAGTGTAGTTTGTAACCGGTATCTCAATACGCCATCATACATTGAAATGTACCGAGTGTTTGGAAATCCAAACTAACGCGACAGTTAACTTTCTCTTAGAATACACAGTAGAGATTGGTTTGGTGATTTTTTAAATTAAGTGTCTGAGCGTTCTTAAATGCGTTTTCACTGTGGCCAGAGTTTCTTCTAGATGATTCAGCAAATTGGCTGAGGGACATTTTTCAAGTCATTTTTTAAGACTTTAAGTCTGAATAATAAATCATAATAATAGTCGTTAATAGTATTTGAAATGTTTATTGATAGTACATAACATTAAAATGCGAACGTGTCATTCAGTTTATCAACATCGTACTCGTGAACGGTCATATCAGAAATTGTATTGAGAGTATTTGATTGCGCCTCACGTTTCCTTTAAAATGTTAACCTTGTCGGTATTTACCAATCTTATTCAAAGTAAAAACTATCTGCTCGCCTTTTTTATAAATATATTTGGTTCTGATTCGAAACGAATATCAGGAAAACGGTACTGAAATACGTCTTGGGATTTATTTTTTGATGGTCATCTAACAAAATATTAGGTTGTGGCAAATGTAAAACTAATGCCACCTAGATTTCCATCAATCTTTTTTAAATAAAGCAATTCATTTTTTAGAAAAAGACTACTACCGTAGTTTTATTAACAATGTATATGTAAGAAGGCAGTTATCAAACAGCAGTTACATTGCAACTAATATGACGTCTTTTTCAATGTATAGAACCTCATTTATCTTAAATTACTGGACAACATTACGATCGCGAAATTCAACCTTTTCTCTCTTTATTTGCGAAAACATGTCACCTTTCAAACAATGGCGCCAGCATTGACGATTTTTTTGCTTTGCAACTGCCTAAGAGGCGTTTCCAATCCAACTATTTTCCTTTCTTATTGGAAATCTTATGCCATGGTTAAAGAACAGAGATGCGAACCTAGAAATAGCTGTAACTACTGAAGGAAGTTGGTGTTACTATATAGAAATATTTTGAACATAATCAAGCTAACTTTAACGCCTGTTTTATACAATACAATATTTTTGCTAAAAAGATACGTATTAAGATTTTGTGAAAGTTTTGCGCCCCCTTATCGGTGACAGGTTGGAATGTATCTGAAAAGATGGTTTCAAAATCTAAAAGGTGTTAATTTTAATTTTAATTAGGTGTTCATCATTGAACAATGTCAAACTGAAACAGTCGTCTGTATACACATCATTTCAAATTACGAATTTTGCTGTTGCAATGGGATGAAGCTAATATTGACTCAACCACAGAATGGAAAGTGTCGTAATTAAAATGACAAATTATCCAAACCAACACCTCTCGTTATGTGGCTCACAAAACTGTTATTACAATCATCTTCAAAGTCGAATTCATTCGTATCCCTATCTGATCGATTCAAAAAGAATAAAATTAAAAGTCTATGATAAGTCGGGAAATCCGTGCAACCAAAAATAGCACTTAACTAATTACTTTCGATATGTATTCCATTCCCGATATAAAAACCAATTGGATCTCTGTAATGAATTGTCCAATGACCTTACTTAGAAAAAAATTGCAATTTGCATTATTCGTTTATGCTATAAACACAGCCGTTCACATACAATCACAGTGACAGTGAAACACGTACCAATTCCACGAATTTGTTTCATCGTACAGAAGCATTGCTGAAATGGGAGTCGTAATCATACACCTAATATCCTTCAGCATAGCGCCCACATTCATTCACATAACTATGCACGGAAATACTTCCACATTAATTTGACACTCGAAAGCGTCCACAAGTTTTTAAAAATGCAAAAGCAAATGAAATAACCCTATCACAAGTATTTGAATTTACCATTGCTTCCTGAAATAATCTCCTCCACCGAACACTTTACATTGATTGCAGTTATTTCCTCTCTACCATGAGCCCACTCACATGGCCTTACCATGTTTTAATGGATGCTGTATTGTTAGTGTCAAAAAGTCTAATTGAAAGTGTAGCAGCCGATATAGGACGAACACCAAGTCATATTAATAACTATCACAAGTTTGACCACTGGTTTTCCCCTTTGATGATGCAATTAGAAAGTACAAAATCAAGGCCCAAGTTAAATCACAAATTCTCCGGTACTTCTTGCCCAGTTACCTAATATCTTATAATTTCGAAGCTGGAACGATTTTATGATATTCGGCGTCCCGCAATGAAACTGAAAGGTTTAATATTTCTTGAAATATTGAAAATGACATTGAAATGTACATTGAAGAGTGTCCACCGACAGTTTACTGAAAATTTCGATTTCAATTGCATAAATATCATTGATGAATATTACAAAGAATGTAAAGTATAGGAACGTATTACGTCAACAATTAGTCAGCTATGCCAATGATCATATTTCTTGTGAAATTATAAAAACCTAGATGAGAATCCATTTCGGGTGTCGTATACAGATGCATAAGGATTTGTGACTGTTGGATCAAATAGAACATTTAGGAATTGTATTAAAATGACGAGAGATTTACAAAACCAAGGCGTGTTTGAAAGCAATAATTTGTCAACTAAGTGCCCGTAATGAACTACAACGCCACATAACGTAAGAGGAGCTGATGGCAAAATTAATCCTTTAATAGGTCAATGGAATCTCAATCTGTTAGAGGATGCGATAACCGGTGCTGGAATTTCATGGTTGAATCTGTTTAAAAGTATATCTGTACTTGCAAGCCTGCGAATTATATCAATTTTTGCATGGAAGAAAACACTAACCCGTTGTAGGGATATTACTCACAGTGGAACACTAGAGATTTGTTTGTTTCAAGGAAATGAAAAATTACTGTAATTCTTCGAAGGAAATCTTATAAACGACTTGATTAGTAATGCACTTTAATGATAGTTGGCACTATTTTATACTAAAGCAAATTGTAAATTTTGTGAAAATCAATCAATTTGCCAGCCATGATGATACGATGATACACTGTTAGCTCATTAATGAGAAGGCAAGAATTAAAACGGATTTGGTATATGATAAAGGGTGACTGATAAAGATTCGATTCTAACTAATACGTTGCAACGTTGACTGACTTGTTAAATTCAGTAATGCTATGAAATTCAGGAAAATAATTTAGTTCCTGCACCAGTGAATTAAATAATCACATGTTATCCGACTAAAATGTTGCTCCATCCCGGTGAAGTGAAAAGCAAATTAATTGAAATCGGATCAAAAGCATTTTCAAGCTTTTGAATTGACTTTTAACGCTTAAACGTCTGCTTAGAATAAATGATGATAAGGTACACAAAGTTTTCACCACTTTGGCATACATAATTGTTATCATTTGAGTTCAAGTTTTGAACAACTTTGCAGCTGCTGTGTACATAGCCGTTGCCATTTCGTTTTAGAGCCTCTCTAGATTAGAAAGACCATATTTTGGTTGTAATGATATTCAGTATACCCATATTTTACAGTCGAAGCTGAAACTATTACAAACTTACAAACTTGATTACTTTAATATGATACTCAAATTCAGGGCATCAAGTCACTATATTATTAGAAAATTCTAGCTTTAATATTGATCACGATGACTTTTTGTGAACAGAAATCCGGTCAATAATAAATGCCGTAACATATCTTGGATGATTGACGACGATAAGGATTTTGCGCATCAGTTGTAATGGAAATGGCAGACACAATCATTCCGCCAAGTGCAGATTGCTACTGATTGCTGACGCGAAAGAATTTAGATTCTAACTACTACAACACCCTATGCATCCAAAGAGAAATTAACACCTGAGAACCTGCTTGCTTCATTATTTTTGTGCGGACGATTTTAATTCTGTTGGCATTTGAATTATTCAAGCTGAGAACCCATACATATTGAAGAGTTCATATTTGGTGGCGATAATGTTAAACTGTATTGGAGCGTATAGATGAAAGATGAGGACGAAGAACTGTGCACATGATCGTAGGTTTGATGTAGGTGGTTATTGCACTCCAATGTGTTGTCGAAGACACAATTCCGCAATTCGAGACCTTCGGTATCAATTCCTGAATAGTTTATGGAAAGTTACGTTTACAGCAAACAATTTATAACCGGCAACGGAATGACTTCCAGCAACTATCTATTGTTGATAAAATGTCGGGTTCACCTGCACTTGTTTATGTGGCGCTCGAGTTAGTTTGTAGTATCGTTTGACGAGAAAGTTACATCGGGATCTGTGACTACGAAGAATAATGCCTGTAACTTATTACGGAATAAAAACGGAAATACTCCATGGTCAGTATGGTTCGATTGTTTAGTAAAAGCTACCAAAAATCATACTGACTCGAAATTTCATATGTATACCGAATAAGTAAACAAATAAAATATATGGCAAATATAAGAAAATATATGAGTTAGTAAAAAGCACGGTGCAAACGGACATGTTTGTAATATGACAAATTTGAAACGAGTTTTACGTTTGTGAGCTTCATTTAGAATATAACAATCCAGATTTAATGTCAGTTTGCTAAAGGTAATAATTTGTTTCATACCGTATCCTGCTTTGTCAAATATTCAATTAGTGCCGCACAAGATCCTGGTGAAAAGTTAATATGTACTTAAATCCAAACCAAAATAATGTGTTGTAGTTATATTTAACAGATGATGACAAATTCAAAAAGACGACGCCGATGAAAATAAAGATTGCTGTCCTTCCGGTTGCAATGCAACAGGTATCTCAGGTGTTTGGTTTTCTATGTTGATAGGCACAATGAAGTAGTAAAGTAATCTTCATACGTGTTCGATTTGCATGGTCGGGCCTATTATAACAAGTTAATTCTTTTTCTTGTAAATATAATTTTAGTATTTATAATATATATATATTTTAGTACAGATGGTTACAAGCCCTCAATTTTAATCCTGACGGAGTATGCACAGTATCTAAATGGATCACCAAACCATGATATTCTAGAAATGTTAAAGGGAATAAACATTTTTTGCAAACAATATGAGAGTCTCCCCAACATTCTGACATCCATCGCCCTAAATAGCTGTTTGTATATTTAAAGTCACTTTAATAATCCCACTGATTCATATATGCAATTTTAGATTATGGATGAATTATGTTTAACGCTAGGTCAAGAAATGATGAAATACAATATTGAGATATATAGTGAAGTACACCGATTATTACATCTATTACAATGCATTTATTTAGTTCTCACTAACGCTGTTAAATATAAGTGCGCGCATTGCAGTTCGACCTTCAACAAGGTAATTAAAGGATAGGAAATTATTTGTGTGTGTCGCTGAGCATTGATCCCAAAATATTACGATTTTCATCATCTATTCTCAATAATGTTTGCCTTTCCATAACGATATAAAAAATGAATACATATTCAAAACACACTTTTAGCAACACCGTACAGGAATCCAAAAGAAAGTATATGAGACATGATTGGATCGTTATAGAGCAAAGCGAATCTTTTCAAATTCATATAACGACGCCATATATTTATGTCTCTTTGTTACTGCAGCCTTTAATTTGCTTCAAAGGTTTCTCTCAAACTCGGTCTCTTTGTGTCAGGGTAAAGTAGAAGTACGAAAGGATGGATTCTTGATTTGACTGTTACTTATCGGTAATAAAGATACAAGCCATTATGGAAGTAAACAGCTGGCTTTTGACAAAATTAATCATACATATTTATTTATTTTCCAGTTTTCTAGGAGTCGTTTTCTAGGTTTCCGATTCACTTGTATCAATATTTAACATGTAAAACGCTGTGTCCATTTAAACTTAGACTTCGTAAACGAAAGCCTTCTGACAACAATGCGTTGTCAAATTGTATGGGGAGATGTCAAACGTGAAATCTGAAAGTGTTGCAACGTTATGCACGTCCCCTTGATATGATTTAACGTAATTTATTTGCAAGTTGCCGAATGCGAAACAATGCTTACCTGCAGATCGAAAATGGGGTGTTTTCTTGGAGGTGTGCATATTTTTGTAGTGTGCAATTTAAATATCTTTGAGCAAAATGTATTTTGAGACCGTTATTTTTAATTAATTAATGCAGTTTGGATTTCCTGTTCATGAATAAATATAATATGCGTGGTAGCCACGGTGACAAGAAATAAAACGGAGGAATTTTGAAAAGATAATCCAGAGAACACAAAAATGGTATGCCAAATGTCATGCATCGAGACTTGATGAATTATGGCTTCGCAAAAAAACGACGCCGATTACTTCTATTGTAACCAAGCTATTTTACGTTTATTCTAGAGGTAGGCGGAAAGCTTTGATTATTGACGACAAGCGATAAATTTGATATGTTGATACGAAAAGCAAAGTTACGTGTTTGTTTCAGTGGGACTCAATTGCCATTCGCATCCAATATATTTTTCCAATCGAGCTATTTTAAATACAAACTTGAAGAAAGGTCTAGAGTAAAACAATTACTGTTTCATGAGTGCAGAAAAACGATCCAATCAATTGAGGCTAAGGGTGCTGTTACTAGTATAACGAAAGCTTGCATTTCGTATTTAGAGTGACATGAGTACTTCCTCACACTCTCGAATTAGAGATGGCGCTACTCAGATGCCCAAGTTGTGTGGTTTGTACATTTTATTTGCTCACTGTGATTACTAATCACGCTCACAATTAAACGAATTTAGTGAGATTTGGCCAGGAAGTTTTGAATCGCAATCTGGATTTAGTAAAATGTTTCCTATGCTAAATGATTGTCATTCGACGTAATAAAATCGCGGCGAACTACATAACAATATAAGTCGAAGAACTATTAAATTGTCTGAAGGTAGTTTGATTAAAGCCTTCAGAAATAATTAAAGTGGCATGCGTTCTCCGTAAAACAACTGATAGTAAATTGTAGGATGGCGTCTTAACGTTTTGAAAGGCAGTATAGGAAGCAGCAGTTTTCCATAAACTAAGGGAAGCACTGCTGCTGCGAAACACATTTTAGTGTGGTTTATTAACAATCTAATAACGACGTACACCAACCAGTAAATAATTTTCACGAATTTGCGCCAGAATATAAAGATCAAAGTGCTTTTATTTCCAAGAATGGAACTGACGATCAACTCCAACCCAAATAGCGACAGGCATATCAAATGCATAGCGCATGTAATGCACAGCATGTCCAAGTAGCCATGAATACCAATTTGGTCCGGGCGTGCCTGTACCACAGGATTATGATTCGGATTCTGCGGCGGAAGGTTCTCAGCAAATCGAAATGATGAATGCTGCAAACTATCCCACGCGTCGGGGAGTCCACTCTGCTGAATCCTGGAGAACGTTTGAAATATCCAATATCGGTTCACTGTGTATACTTCCGCGAAGTAGTAGCCATCTTTCAGACTATCACGTAGTAACGGATAACATTTCACATTCTCATATCCAGTCTGATTGGCAATGTTTTTCTCGAAATACAACACGTCGTTGTAAACAAAATCAGATTCCGTACACTTTGCGTACGTTTCTGACAGATATGTAGTGTGGGGGTTCGTAGACCTACTTATGTTTTTAATACTGTGGAAACTGTCATTGAACAAATACGACATGTTTCGGATTTTAAAAGTCTCAAAGTATTCCTTCAGTGCACACTGTTCCCATATGCTTCTACAATTATCATTGGGGCAATCGTGGACTCCGATTCGAAGGGCATAGATATGTGCATATTTGTATTAAATATATACAAACTGAACCTGATCTTTCCGTTGGTGAAGGTTTCAGGTAAAAAAAATTGAATTTGTGCCGGATTTATTTAAAAAACTATAAAAAATCGATAATTTTCTCTAAAAAGTTTGTTTTGCGAAAAATTGCGAGCCTGGAGTGCCAAACGGTTGCCAGATTTGAAATCAGCGCCCTCGTTTACCCCTACCCCCACTAACACTTTGTCACTCCACCTACGCAATTTTGAACAATCAGTTAATTTGTGAACTGGTTTCGACATTGGTTATGGGGTCCTTCACTGTATATGTATGCACGCTTGCATATCAAGTACATAATTTTCGATTTTTGAAATGGTAATTTTCTATATCAGGGCATCCACTTATATTTATGAATTGATTTTAAGCTCCTAATACAATAATTGCGTTTTCCACCCTCTTTATGCAAGGTTGATACATATGTAGTGAAGGACCCCATAACCAATGTCGAAACCAGTTCACAAATTAACTGATTGTTCAAAATTGCGTAGGTGGAGTGACAAAGTGTTAGTGAGGGTAGGGGTAAAAGAGGGCGCTGATTTCAAATCTGTCAGCCGTTTGACACTCCAGGCTCGCAATTTTTCGCAAAACAAACTTTTTAGAGAAATTTATCGATTTTTTATAGTTTTTTAAATAAATCCGGCACAAACTCAAATTTTTTTGACCTGAAACCTTCACCAACGCAAAGATCAGGTTCAGTTTGTATATATTTAATACAAATATGCACATATCTATGCCCTTCGAATCGGAGTCCACGATTGCCCCAATGATAATTGTAGAAGCATATGGGAACAGTGTGCAGTGGTGAGTGTGCTTATGGATTATTCCATAAGATCTTGTATCCACCTTGATCTTGATCTTGTGTTTCAGTGAGTCAAATGGTCTCGGAGGAAGATAGACAGTTAATGTACTAACAATCCCGTTTGAGTAAAACTCGGAAACAGAACGACCGAACATTTGAATAAACAATAAAAACAGTAGCCCTTTCTTAAAGAGAGGCGCAGAGTTTCCAATGATTACTCCAAATATATCCAAAAGCATCCTACAAAGCGTCCTGTGGGAACTCATAGCCCATTGGGCTACAATCCCAACAACCGCCACAGTTGCGCCGAGTACAACCCACGTTACTAGAGAAAATGGTTCTAGCCATACACAAAAATCAACTCTCTTATTGTACGTCCAAGAATTTAGACAGTAAATCAAAATCTCTTTAGGATTTGTGGAATAATAAAAGCTTGCATAGTAGAGATATTGATCAGAAAGGGTCCAGCGTTGAAAGTTCACATAAGTTATATCAACCACAATGTATTGTCCCATGAAGTCGAGCACAGTGGTCCGATAATCCTTCTTGATAGCCACGTTCAGCAGAGTTGCTGAGATATTATGGAATTTTGCGAGAGTAACAGTAATGGCAAACATTGCTTGTCGGCTGTAGGATTTAAAATCAAAAGACTTCAGCACGTTTCTGTTAAAGAGGAAAGAGACGTTTCGAAAATCGTCGAATCTTCGGTATGGTAGATACACTAGCGTGGTAATTCTTCGTTGATTTGAATTTGAAAAATATTTCCTATGAAGCTTTAACGGATTGAGCAAGAGCTCTAAAAATTTTAAGTTAAACATTTCGCGGATTCTATTTGAGTTGCAGTAGCCATTGCAATCAATAGTATACACCACGCAAGGACCATTTCGAAGTTTTTTCATCCGTAAAGTTATTTATTTTGAAAATAAATTGCAGTCATTATATCGCACACTGTTCCCATATGCTTCTACAATTATCATTGGGGCAATGGTGGACTCCGATTCGAAGGGCATAGATATGTGCATATTTGTATTAAATATATACAAACTGAACCTGATATTTGCGTTGGTGAAGGTTTCAGGTCAAAAAAATTTGAATTTGTGCCGGATTTATTTAAAAAACTATAAAAAATCGATAAATTTCTCTAAAAAGTTTGTTTTGCGAAAAATTGCGAGCCTGGAGTGTCAAACGGCTGACAGATTTGAAATCAGCGCCCTCTTTTACCCCTACCCTCACTAACACTTTGTCACTCCACCTACGCAATTTTGAACAATCAGTTAATTTGTGAACTGGTTTCGACATTGGTTATGGGGTCCTTCACTACATATGTATCAACCTTGCATAAAGAGGGTGGAAAACGCAATTATTGTATTAGGAGCTTAAAATCAATTCATAAATATAAGTGGATGCCCTGATATAGAAAATTACCATTTCAAAAATCGAAAATTATGTACTTGATATGCAAGCGTGCATACATATACAGTGAAGGACCCCATAACCAATGTCGAAACCAGTTCACAAATTAACTGATTGTTCAAAATTGCGTAGGTGGAGTGACAAAGTGTTAGTGGGGGTAGGGGTAAACGAGGGCGCTGATTTCAAATCTGGCAACCGTTTGGCACTCCAGGCTCGCAATTTTTCGCAAAACAAACTTTTTAGAGAAAATTATCGATTTTTTATAGTTTTTTAAATAAATCCGGCACAAATTCAATTTTTTTACCTGAAACCTTCACCAACGGAAAGATCAGGTTCAGTTTGTATATATTTAATACAAATATGCACATATCTATGCCCTTCGAATCGGAGTCCACGATTGCCCCAATGATAATTGTAGAAGCATATGGGAACAGTGTGTATCGGTAAGAGTCAATGGCTTAGATTTTGTAGCAAGCGGATTCTTAATACTTATTAATTGTGTTGTGTTAAACTATTAGCACAACACGTAGACACATCATGCATCCGGAGTATTTCAGAATTGCTTCCATTTTTACTTTGTAAGACGCTGTTGGGTTCTAAATAGGGATTTAAACTGCTTACTTAGAAAGTAGTATTGAACCTAACTCACCCAAAATTTTATTTTGGAGATAGAACGATATGCAAAAGAGCTACTGCGTATCATTCGTCAGTAAACAGGATACAAATTAATTACAAAATACAAATTAAATTAATTAAATACAAAAATTAATTAGCGGAATTAATTTTGAAGAAACTGCTTTTCACTAATCCGTGTAAATCGACAGTCATGGGATATTGGAGTTTAGCGGAATGTTCATCTGAACCCAAAGCAATGCAGCATTGTTCATTTCTAATGAAAATTTGCAATTTTGGAATGAGAACCGAGATCCTTTTGCTAAATCACTGGCTGTGGTCATTTGGCTTCAATGTTTTGCCAGTAGTCATTTTGGGAGTTATGATATTGTGCACGTTCACCTATTTAGATTTCTTGGAAATGTAAGCGGTAAGTTCTAGTGGCAGCAGGCCTTCCACAATCCGTCTCCATGTGCAATGATAGTGAGAACAAAGTTGACGCAAGATACCTTCATTTTATTGGGAATATTATTTGTGACGCAGACAGACGCTATATATTGTTCTTGTTGGAGGGCCGGCGCAAGTGTATTTTGCAATTCAATGAAAATCTAAACCGAATTGACAGGTCTATTGCTAGATAATGTGATTTTAATTTTATAAGTCATCGTCGTCTACGAAAATTTCACAAGAGTTGTACCAATATACTTACATGTCAAATTTGGATGGCTGAACTTGCAGGATGGCTGAACTTGCAGGATGGCTGAACTTGCAGGATGGCTGAACTTGCAGGATGGCTGAACTTGCAGGATGGCTGAACTTGCAGGATGGCTGAACTTGCAGGATGGCTGAACTTGCAGGATGGCTGAACTTGCAGGATGGCTGAACTTGCAGGATGGCTGAACTTGCAGGATGGCTGAACTTGCAGGATGGCTGAACTTGCAGGATGGCTGAACTTGCAGGATGGCTGAACTTGCAGGATGGCTGAACTTGCAGGATGGCTGAACTTGCAGGATGGCTGAACTTGCAGGATGGCTGAACTTGCAGGATGGCTGAACTTGCAGGATGGCTGAACTTGCAGGATGGCTGATCAAATAATATGCTGGTAAATCGAATCGTATGATAAATCAGTTGCATATACTATAGAAAAATTCCTGTAAGAAACACTTTCTTCACTTAGGTCATTTCGATGCCATACCAAACAAAGACTTGAAAATATTTATTTCTTGAGTGTTTAGATTATTGTAACCGCTCATACAAAATTCATAGCAGCACATTAAATAAGTAAAACCATTTCTTATTATCCTTCACCATCCATTGTATCAATAGTATTTGTTAATCATCACGTTTGGAAACTTTTACCCTAGCCAGAACGCAGTAACAAGAGAATGGTGGAGCTAGTTCATGTGAATAAAGTTGGACTTCCCTCCCATTGCATTGTACTTGTAACGCATTCTTGAATCATTGCAATAGCCCATTGTATTTACTAGGGTGATTAAATTTTGTGAACGATTTACACATTTTTTATGTTAGGCAAAGGCGGATATAGCCAGAAACTAAAGCTGTTTCTTGTGAAAGATATGATTGGAGAAACCACAATTGCGCTTCTTGTGACGATGACAGAAGACGGCCTCAAATTGTGTGGCATTATAGCAATTCAAAGACTTCTTTGATCATAGTATATGTAGAATTTTAGAATTAATCATATCGTTCTTCTCTACTCCATTCACATAGTTGGCCGGTAAATTAAATTGTAAGTATGATAAAACACTTCATTTATTTAAATTATACATGAATCCCTACCAAAATTATTTTTTATGCATTTCGATGCCACAAACAATAAACATTTGAACAGGACCGATTTAATTTGTTAACAGATCGGTAGGATGGTTATTTTCATGAAAGGATGGTGGAAGATGCATAGAATCCGTGTTTTAAGAAGCGCCTATTTAACCTGTAAAGCTAAATAGGTACATTTGTTTTCACCGATCGTGAGTATCACCTTAATACTTTATAACAAAAAATGTAGGTTTTGGCCAGAATGGCCCGATGGCTACTTTATGTACTTAGATGTCACTAGAAATTAACCCAAACGACCTGTAGTGGTGCTCCGCCATCAGCTACCTGCCCGTGCTGTGGACGGTGAAAGTAGAACTAAAGTTGGAGATGGAAAGAGAAATTATATTACGTTTTATATAAGCTCTAATTGTGCATTAAATTATAATTGGTGATAGCTGTTATCACTGCTAACTTTTCGATACTAATGGCACCATTATTACCGTTAAGATTTTCTGAACTACGGGGAAGATTTTGAAGGTGATTGATGGAATAAAGGTACGGAGGTAAATTAAATGACAAACTAGATTAACAACATGAAGTTTAATAAATGAAAATATTTTGTTCAGGTACCGTTTACCTAGCAACAACAGATAGTTGCAGAAGTTATTTCTCTTTATGATGATCTGTAGCAACACATTAATGCATGGATACTGATACTTGTGTTAATCAATTGTGGGAAATATTTTCTTAAATTTCGACTCGACGCCGTATGCCATAGATGTTGCATTTCTGGCTTTACGTTAATCCATAGGTTAGTCAAGCGTATGGTTTTTTTCGTGTGCTGGGGTAAAATTACGTTACATAGGAATAATTTTTTGCTTCCAAAAATGTGATTACAAATTACAAGCATTAATTATTGCAATTAGAATTCTTCTTTTACATATGCAACTCAAACCAACGCTACGCCTCTGCTTATTTGTATAGCCTAGTATTTTTATAGAACCAATAACCAAGCGCCAGTATATTAAATCTCCAGTCATCTTCAAAAGTTTCGTGACCGAAGATGAGCTGCCATTCGTGTAATCAGCAGGCTCCGTCAAAAAATTTTGGAAAATGAAAAATTGGTGTCAAGTAACAAAGATGACGCTAATTTTCATTCAATGGTACCAGTTTCCGAGCCACAGCCCTTATTTCGATTGAATTATGGTGTCAAAAATAATGGAAAAGTCGTTGTACGGTATCCACTGTAAATCACGTAATTGTAGAGATAACGGCAAAATCTCTTCTGCACTGCATATATGACGGAAATATCTGTCTAGGAAATCCAGAGTTTTATAACATTCGTTGGAAAAGTCATAAAAATCCAATTTGAAATTTGCATAAAACTTGCTTAATTAGCAAGTGAGAAAAATATTATATTTGATCCATACTTGCAAATTTTGGCGTTACGGTTCACAATATGAGAAGTAAACTTCAAGTAGTAAATGAAAGACTTCATTCACGGAATGCAAATAATTAGTAAAAGCGAAACGATTAACAAGTTTGCTTATCATAAATATGATTTGGCATCCTAGGCAATGTAAAAATTAAGACATGGAGCCTCATTAATTACATATAAAAATGTGTCATTTAATAACACTTGTATTGGAAATGAGAAACACACAATTAATGACGATTTAGCAGCTATAACGCGACTTTGTATAAATTGCTCGGATTTCTTGATTTTGGCCAAATAAGGTAATATTGACGTCTTCGACTGAAGTAAGTGAGTTAATCTTTGCCAGTTGTCCAAATGTAGCAAATTGCTGCTGTTTACTAACCAGTATACAATGTATAAGATTAATAATTCATTTGAATACTGTTGGGTAATTGATTCTACGTCTCCTAAGGTTTCCTTTGGCGTTTACAAGTTGTCAAAATGATGCTAGAATGTTAATTGTTCCAATCTCTGAACAACACTGCGCCGTAGCATTTCTAATTATAAGGCAATTACGAAAATACACATTGAAGAATATTGCAGACTAGTACTTACACTGTAGTTCTAATAAATTTAACCTACTAAACATGTATAAGCCGAAACAACCTGATGAAATCATTTCGCATAAACGGTAAGTGCACCGCAGAATGGCGTTAATTTTAGTCTAACTAATCGCATCAGTACCATTCAATCTTCATGGCATATGGCACAGCCACTAAACATTCATGTCCATCCGTGTCCACAATCTAGGAAGCTAGTCGCAATTTTTAAATTGTGCTTTCAGCAATCGGTTTCTGGTTATTTTTCTTGGAGCATTCGTAACAAGACTGAAAACTAGGAATGTATGATTTTTGACATGGATGCTGCTTCGATAGCAACTTCGTTTAGCCACCACATTGAGCTGAAGTGAATACACCAGAAAATATTTTGAAAATCATAAACTCAGAAGGTAAGGCTTCCTCGGTCACTGTAAATTTAGGCATGAAAGCACCAATCGATTTAGGTATGCTGGAATCGATTTTACGACGCTCAAAATATAATGACCATTGATGTGGTGAAGACTAATCAAAGACGGATGCGACGTCTCAGTAGGTTGGAGTTATTTCAATGTGGTAAAGTTACAGTGGATTTTAACAAGAATGTTTACAAGCCTAGTCATTATCTATGTCTTCCAACGTTTATTTCCGTTTGCTAATGATCAATCAAATCGCGATGGTTTAAACTGGTCCGAATGACTTATTTTAGGACATTTGTACTCATTTCGATCAAAATAAGCTTATAGATATTTGATTGATTCATTTGAGAGGCAATTTAGGAGCCAAAAAACAGCAACAGATTCTAAATGGAAATCTAAATTGAATGTTGCACAGGTCAGTTAATAAAAAGTTCAATAGTTACAATTTTGTTACCTCGACGCCATTACAAGTAAATCCCGCACGGTTACAAATAACAATCTAATAGGTGACACAGTTACAGTCTTGCTTTATGCGTTTATGAATTGTGAAGAAAATGGTAATTTCTAGGTTTATTAATTGACAGATTCTCAATTTAGTACAATGTGTGTTGATTCTGAGAGCAAATATATCAAAACTACGTTGATGCCACATTTATTAATATGGTAATCAATCACAAATTGGCTACGTGAATGATTCCAAAACACCAAATATTAAAATACGAGGCTAGGTAATAGTGCAATAAAAATCTTATTCTTCGCCTTCATTTCTAAAACGACATTCCAAACAAGGACTGGTAACGCCCGGTTATGTCAAATGCAGTAATCTGAAGGAGTATACAGAAACATATATAAGGGACCTGATATCTCGAATAATTTTGTTGCGAATTGCTTTTGTTCAATATATAAAAATGATTGTTGATCCGGTGGTTTTAAATTACCTGTATGTTGACTCAATCGTTTTCGATAGTTGGACGTCGCAAATTGGAATGGAGGCGACGTTTCATTTAAACCAACATAAAGTTAACTTAAACGCGCATACTTCAGTTATTTGCTAGTATTAACGAAAGCAACAAATTGCGATCTAGTGCTCTGATGGGAGCACTTTAAATATCGCCCAACAAATATTGCCCAATTCATATAAATCATGCCCACATTTGCCATAATATAATTTTCATCTAAGCACGGCACATCTGGTACTTCACCTGGTAATCACAAGATTCCTGTTTACTGAAATAAGATCGAACATTGGCGGGGTTTAAAAATATTATAAATTATACATTCCCCTATGGGGTTATCGGAATTCATACATATATAGTTTAAAATAATAGAAACAGTCTGTATAGTACCGTTTACAACAACTAATAAATTCATTTTATTATTTCTGAGAAGGAAAGGATGCATACGAATGACCAGTATAAATGCCCAAAGTACGAGTTGTACATCAAATAAGGAGTTAACCATTTTTGAATATAAATCCATGGTCTAATTAAAATTAGAATATATAATTTTACTCGACATGATGCAAAAATGCAGCCCACATTTCAATTCACATTAAAAATTATAGACACAATGATGAAGGTTCAGATTAATAATTAAAAGTTGACATTCAGAGACGCCATAAAACATAAATTTGCTGTAACAAGACTCCGTTACAATTGCAGGTATGTTGTATATAGGTTGGAGTAAAGAATTAATGCAGTCAATCGATTGCGATTTGAGGGAAATCTACAGCGACAGTGGAATATTTGCTAAATTCACAATTCGCAATAAAATATTGACCAGCTTTATTTGTTTGGCTAAATGCTCCCGTTATACGACCGTTCTCACAACTTAAATAGCAGTCCAGGCTGGGCGAATTGCAAAAATTGGTTTAGATGTTGGTTTAATAAAATTTAATTTAAATATTAAACACGTTTTCTAAACGTGCAGTATGTCATTAGAAAAACAATTGCTACCTCTGAAAGCAACTTGGCACATCATTTTATGAAACTACTAAAAATGGAAACGAATCATATCGAAACTTTGTATTAAACTAAAATTACTATAAACATTTTCACGGGAGCCACTGACCTATTACTATTCTCTGCGGTTATCAGCGTCTGGTCAGTGACGACAGATTCAAGCGCTATGTCAAGGACAACAACCGTAAGACAACTGTAGTGCTGCTAGCAAAATGTTTACGTGGAATACGGTACCACATTCTAAACGATTACGATGGCATGAGTTCTTAGGGTGACATTGCAATCGGCCAACTTTAATTTCGCGATTTGCAATTTCGGGACACGTACGATCATTGTTCTCCTGCTGGACACAATTGTTTTAATTCTAACGTTTGTCTTGGCCGCGGAGTTGGTCACAAATGTTAGACAAATGTAGTTTGAAAAGTTTCTTGCAAAAACTAAGATAGCTTGCAGCTTATAACATTTTAAAGTTTCAGCTGGACACATTGAAGCATTGGCTACATGGAGACGAAAACAGAATTCATGTACCTCTTGATGAATTTGAAGTTGTTGGTGAGTTGCGAAACGAGGAAATTAGGATACGTTTTTGTAACAGATTCAGAATAACGTATGGCATTCTTTGGAACGTAAGTAAATGCATAGAATTTTATGCTTGCAATTATTGTTTGGGATATTTTATTCATGTGATTTGGCTTTGGAAAAATTCGCATTTTTATAAATGTTCCATCTACTCTTCTTACCTGTTTTAGTCTAGCACTTCAAACTAAGGAACGTCAAATACTTGAATAATGAAACATGGTAATTGGTGATTTTCGAGGAAACAAGACCAAAAGGACGGTTACCATAAAGGACGTAATGACGCAATTAATATATTGAATAGAATCATTTGTATGGAATGAGGCTATTCAAAATACTCTCATAAAAGTAATCTTACTTACATCCCTTGGCGCCGTCGCGTTCAAATGCGGTGATCAAAGAAATTACATACAATACAGGTTCCTCGAGGTTATAATAATACATATGTACTTGTTTGTATTTGCGGGAAAAAATTAATTACGAGACCCTAGTTAAGTTCCTAGAAATCTTAATGGGGTACTTTGTTGTAGCGATTGAAATTGTTAAATAAATTCATCCTCACAACTACGCGTCATTTCTTCGTGTGGTTAAATTTAGTTTTGAGTCAAATCCTTCATTTTGCACAATTAATAAAGCAATTTACACATATGAGAACTTTCCAAAAATTATGTCATTCTTATCAGCGATGCACTCATGTCGCTTGATTCGGGTTTAATTGTGGAATGATGGCGAATTATTATGCGTACGAAAGGTTGGTCACGTATTCTCCATAAGGCGCACTCCTGCTAAACTAGAAACAGATAATTATAGGCAAGAGACGTTAAGGTTTCTGTTTCAGATCAATTGCATAGCATGTACGGTTCGACGCCATTTCTAATAAAGAATTGGCATTTGTATCGTAATTGTAAAATAGATTTATTTAACTCGTAAGGTTTGTTGCTGTAACGCCCTTGCGTTTGGCGGTAGCTAGCAATGATGTGCGTCTTTCAGTTTCTCACAGAAAACGAAAAACATTCCAATAAAATAAAATGCATACGTTGACGCCGACTGTAGTATATTTTCGATGACAATCTATCGACTTGCGAAACAGGTAAAATAATTCCCCATCCGATGGTAGTAAGTTGATTTCTAATAAGCCAAAAAGCTTATTTTCGGGACTTTTTTTGCAATGGTGAGTTCAAAGTAAACGCACAATGAATCCGTAATAAGTACCCAAGAATACAGTTTGATTCTCTTAAGATAAAATTGGAATGTCGATGTTTTGCAAACAGTAAAATTTACCGTCCAATCCATTTTTCAACCCGTGAATTTTTGTTCACTTTTCTGAAAGTAGTGAATTAAAGCAAAATGCAGGATTTGATAGCTTTCATCGCAACTTGACTTCCATTGCTTTGCTGAATTGGAGCTAAATTCAAAAGATGTGTAGATTTGTTAACAATCTGAAATGTTATGAAAATTAATGATTCTTGAGAAGGAAATGTACGTCTTTGAATTTTTTTGGGGTAACCAAGAAGAGTTTTGGTTTGGTGGTCGTCTTGCCAACGAAGTAAGATGAAATCAGGAATGTAATCAAACTGGTTCTATGAGGAATTACAAAATATATAATTATTTGAGTGCATTATGTAACTGAATGGTATAAACGTCGTAAAGTAAACAACCGTATCCTTAAATTAACTAACAGTTAGTAGGTTCCTTCGAGTGTTTTAGTATTATTGGATATGCGGTGAAAGAGGCTTGTCATGTTCAAAAGTTAGGTTTTAAATATTAAGTGTACATAATTTAGCCTGCAAACCACAAACCAAGCAGTGTTCAAGTGAAATACATTTTATCATGGCGAACTGCACAATATCAACTAATTATAAACTTATCATTACCAGACCCACCTGCATTACAATAACGATGGTATAATGCAGTTTGTCAAATGTCATATAATAAAACCTTGAGAAGCGAACTACTCTTAAGATAATGACGTTTCGACTGATTTAAAATGTCCATTTCAATGTCCATTTGTTCAATGATTGTTTAAGTAAGTACCTTGGTGATTTGTATGTATATGTATAAAGGGACTATAGCGCGTTTTGACTTACCGCTGACATTTACAAAGGAACACTCAACTAAAACGCCGCCCATGACAGCAACTGCTAACCTGAATTAATTTGGGACCAGATAAACATGATTTGCGGGAGTGAAAATTGCGGAAAGCATTGTTAGAAGAAAACATGTCGTGTAGTACTTATAAACAATTATATTTTTTGCCATTTATTTTCAGGCTGAGAGTAATAGCGGATCCGTGAAAACATGACGGACATCGGACATGGTTTCATTGGAGTTTTCTTCCTTTTGTTACAATTTGCTTCTTTTTTGCATATTGGAATATTTGGAGTTCAACCAAGTATATACGATACTAGCCGGGTATTTATTTAATCAACAACATCAATAACTTATTTGAAATCAACCTGTCTTTTCCTTAATCAAGCATGGAATCAACTAGGTAGCAATCGAGATTTTTTAAACCAAACCTGTACGATGCTGAATTACATTTTTAATACCTTATCACATCAAACCACAGAAAACACAGTTCTACCCGTTGCATCCGATTTATTGGTATCAGGAAGTAATATTGGAATGGACGTGGATATGCAGATGCAGAAATTTACTTTTAGCCATATATAAATTCGAAACAACTAGTTTTTGCTAATTAAAATAAATCAAAATTTCAGGTAATATCAGTTTCCTAATTCATAAAATCTGAACGGAAGGCACTCTACGCAAACGTTACCTTATCACAGACTACAAAATTGACAGCAACAACTGTTAGTGTACAATTCTATGCAGAATGAGCACAAGTCGTGTTTGCTTCAATCCGGTCGGCATTCCATCAACTCTACATTACTCAACACATTACTCAATTTAAAAATTTTATTGCGGTCACAGAAACGGGATTCATTGACTAGTATTTTGTGGTTTAAAGTTCATATTTTGGATTGGTGTATGGAATCATTTTGAAGTTATACCTCACACAAACTCACACAACTCAACTCAACTCACACAAATGAGATGCTAAAACTTCATAACAGTTAACTAAAAATAGTATTGAACATAATTTTAATTCGAAGAACAGAAACACTATACGTAACGTCTTTCAATTGAGAAGAAATGGCACTTTGTATTACTGGCATGGAACTTACTGAAAGAAAAATTAGTCCTTTTGACATGCTTTCTGAAGTAACATAAATTCAGAATTGTAGAAGACAATGGTTTTTACTAATACCAAGCAATTGGTGTACACGGTTACACTCAATTGATTAGATTTTCCTTTACGAATATTGAACTTAATATACCTGCCTACTTTAGACATAAGCCAAGCGCAGTCATTGTTTGGATCTGATGTAGTTTATTTAATCATTTATTGTACATTGACATTTACTATTAATTGATGAGAGAAATGCAACAATTTCTTTAAAGTATTTTGTGTTTGTCACAAAAGCGGCAGTTGTTATTTTTTATTATTTTAACAATATTGAATGAGTGTAGTTTAGGGTCTCGCTGACGTGCCTTTCTAAACAATTATCTGAGGCAAACACAAGAAACTATTTACTTTCTCGATTCTCGAAAATGAAGTACAATAATGTACTTTGCGATACAAGAGGAACCAATAACTACAATCCCGAGCTACTGAACAATCAACTTAAAGTCTCATTAGGAATCTGCAACAATAGTAACATCATTGATTATGTTCAAACAAACTAAGTAAAATTAACGGTTAGAGTCGATAATTCCAGACGTGGCAGTAACGCTTAATATTTTAATCAGCCTTCATCAACCATCTCTAATACAGAGTTACGTAATGGGAAATTGCATTGATTCCATTTATATTAATGCTTTTCCAACAAATATATTATATGAAATAATAATAATAATGAAAATAATATGACGAATTACAAAAGAGAACATTGTCTGAAAGACATTGTAAGCATATAATTTGTTTAACGATTACGCATGGGATCCACTGTTTGCTTTTGTAATTTCCACGCAACTTACAATTACAACCAGTACAGTTTGTATATCTCTAGCACGACAATACAGATATTGTGTATCACCTTTTCTAGTGTTCTTTTGATATGGAAAAATTGACATTGTCGGTCTGCGTTAAGAAGGAACAGTATTGGTGCGTTCTGCTAAGCCTGGGACAACAACAAAGCTATTATAACTTGACGATTGTTTGATTATATGGCAACATAAATACTTTTACGTTAGGAAATTGTGATGGAATACAATACGATGGAAATTGTGATCGGAGGTAATTTTTTAAGGTTTATAGTGGATCGGTTTTATTGACAAAGCATGACATAAACACTATGAGAACATCTAACATGGTAAAATTGTTTGGTGCCGCTTAAACCCAGAGTCCAGAGTATGTTACGTTCGACTCAGTTTTTTACGTTGATTTCAACGGTAACAAACATTTTCTGCAAAACTAACATTAAGTTAATTAAATGAGCAATTAACTGCAGCACTGGACCACAGCGCGCGCCCGATCAGAGCAGTGCGCGACCAATTGAAAGCACAAGCCAAACCAGTGCAGCTTTGGATGACTTGCGCTCAAAACAAAACATGGAATGATTGAAAACCTCTCATTTCATCTGAAACGATCTACAACACAAATTATGCTTATCAATAAATTAGAAAATATTAGATTTAAATTGCTTGTTTTTGTATTTACGGAAATAAATTATGAATTTCATACTTTGTTGTCAGATCGTATAGTATAATAGAGTATTTCTTTCGTGTTTTCACGATTCCGATTTTCCGTTCGCATTGTACTTTTGATACTGATAGGTGGATGTCTACATTTAGCCTTTGTATCGTATTTACCCTCACATCACCCACCACTTACTCTTACACACCTTTCTTTTAACGAATTGAGCCAAGTGTGACCATTATCAAGTACGACGTTTAAAGCTACCATTTGAAGCGGGCACTTAATGAACACATATATGCGCAAATACATGCTTATTTAACGCTATAGTAAATACTGCACTAGTCTTCACGTATGGGAATTAGGAGACCTAGCGAGGTTATAGGTCGAAAATTTCTAAAAGGTTCTGCTAATGGTTTAGGAAGTTGTTCGCACTTTGTATTGCATGGACAGACAGAAGCTGTAGTAATTCAGAATTCCCGACCGTCAACACAAATGGATAACGAATCCTTCCATTCTTGTTCAAATCTGAATGAATTGTAAATTTACAAATTAGTTGTACGCACTTACACATTTTGGTACTACCATCATTTCAACTCGTACTAAATTGGTATGCATCACAAAGTCGGTAAGCTAAACAAGATACCAGAATTATATATTTAAAAGTTGACGTGAACGCATTCAGACACACGGCGTCGTATTGCATATTTTGATGTCATTTCATTAGTCATTAACTGCTGTCGTCGATGAATGTAAAATGAAATTTGTATTTTGGTAGAATATTTACTTTAGCGGAACGTTGATTACTTGTAATGCAATAAACTGGGTTACACGAACTTGCGTACAGTTTAGCACCACCTTTGCTCTTGCACTCTCGCAGTCCTTCACAGAGGAGCGTCAATGACTTTGAGCCTTTGCTGAAATGAAGAGAAATGTCATAAGGAAGAAAATTGCAAAGTTCTCAATTTTTTGTTTCAGTTTTAAGTTGACAATTTTTTTTAAAAAAAATACGAAATTGAAATTTAGTTATATTTTAGAACAAATTCATATCTGAATTTAGAAGTAATCACTTATTCGATTTGCATTATCTTGTTCAAGGTTTGCGCACTGATTTTGAATTCATCGAGAAGCAAACTGCCGAATCTCCTATTTTTGTCGAACAGTAGATGCCGTACAAACGTTTACGCTGACGTTCTCTACTTCCCGTTTTGTTGATCCAGTCATTTAATTGATGGGAGGTAGATGAATACCTGTGTATCCGCGAAAACAGTTACATATGAATATGAGAAACGTCATGGAAATTGCAGCTTGATTCCGTCGGTATTTTTTGATCGAACAGATTGATGAAAATGAATGAATAATAATAGAATAATAATAGAATAATAATAGAATCGTCTTCATAATCCGATTTATCTTACTTATTGCCTCTCATACATCATGTAACGTTTTATATGGTTTACAATACAAAATAGGTAGCCTACAATTAGGTATATTTTTACCTTCGTAATTTCCTATTCACAAAAATAGAACTCATGTTGCCAAACGACAAACGCGAACTGGAATTATGCTGCACATAAAATGAACTAGAGGATTTGCATAAACAAATTGCAGGTGCATCGAGTAGTGTTGACATAGTATGCATGAATACATGCATCAAAATTAGTCGTGATATGTTAATGGTTTAGCGTTACAACTGCTTTCAAATGGATTGTATTCAAGCGTAATTACATCACATAATTTACGACTTCCCAACTGTTTATTTTTTCGTACTACGTTGTAGTTCATTTACCTTCTCAGCTTCGATGTCTCACAAATGGTTTTGTTTCTTTAATTTTTTGCTTTCCGGCAGGAACCAGCGTTTCTTTATTTTCTGCTGTCGTATGGTAATTCACTTGATTACGATAACATTAATGGATTATTATTAATTGAATATTCATTTTATGTTTAGTGGCTGCTTAAAACTCACTATGTAGCAACTAGAAAACAAAGTAGCACAACTAACTCATTCTGTAGAAATGAGTAATGATAGACCAGTAACATCAATTAAAATGTAAAGTTGAAAGTCCGGTCTTTCCACAAAATGGAATACAATCAATGTACCCATACATCGCATGTACCATTATTTTTTGCTGGATAGGTATCCTCTTCTTCTTGTAATATTTTTTAGCTAATGAATTTGCATAAATGTAGAATGAAGTACATTGTGTCACAAGCATAGAAATACACTAAACGCGTCTGACATAATTATTGGCAACATTTTTTAAAATCTAACGGTGACTTTTTTGCTAAATTTAATCGTCGAACTGGAGTGATTTTGTCGAACAAAATTAACAGCATCTTGCAAGTGTCAAATAGTATCAGATATAAAGTAGTTTGGAAGTCACAGATTGTAACGTACAATTGTGCGCATTTGAAGGCAAAATCATTCACCATTACAGGCACATATTACAATAAATGTTGTTCGTTTTGACTGTAATATAGTGTTGGCTTATTTGTTGCTTTAGTAGCTCAATGTCATTTGCTAAAACGAATTATTCATGGAAGAGATGAAAACAAACAAACATGTATCGGAATATATGCACATTAAATAATCATATCACGTTTGTGTTGATTACTTGTATTGCTAAGTCGAACTTTGATGAATTTACTCATAGTTGATTGCGATCAGTATTAAATAAATAATTTAAGATTTGGGATATTTCAGAAGAAGCATACAGATTTATTCTTAATTGTTGCGCAGTAAAAATTATTTAGGCATCAGCGGCGCCGATTGGTATAAAACGACACCCATTGAACTGTCGCCTAATCAAAGGTCACACATACCAATCTGTCGGTTGTTAAGATTCTTTCTGAAACGTTTGGTGCGAAGCATTGTTCATCAAATTTCACAGTCGTTTTGTATCCAACAAACTAAGATTTCCAATACAAAGGACATTATTCCCAAATGGATTGCCATGACAAGAACTGTTGCATAGGCCATTAAAGAAATTGCGTTTGGAATCGACGTGTACCTACTTTGTGGATGCTCTTTAGAATGAAAGTAGTAATTGGAGATAGTAGTAGTAGTTTTTAAGACATAACCTCCTACTGGCATCTCTCAGGATCATCTCTCCTAGAAAATCCGTGCACCGTGGAAATACAGTGTCGCGATTCATCCCTTTGTATCAGCTTACCCCATCCAACTAGTGTTGCTTTATTACATATTTTGGTATGCCGAATACGAATCTAGCATTTGCTTTTCAAAATAAGAACTTTGGTTCCGCCCTAAACCTATTTCTTAAGAACTTACACACGACTGATTTTTCAATCTATCTTTAAGTGATCTCACAATTTACAATCAAATTCAAACTCCAAACAACAACAATCAATAAAACCTATGTACTTATTATTTGCAATTGTGGTGAATGTTATTCCTTATGGCGTCGCGGTAATGGGAATATTTTTTACAACTAGAACAAATGATGTGATTTGGTTAAAATTGATGAGAGAGGGGATGGATAAGGGCTACACGTATTTTGATGCATTTTTTAAACAAAAAATCATGTTGATATTCTGAATCTACGTCTCAAATAACCCCCAAAATGCATTAACAATAATTTTTTACTTCAACCCATAGGCCACCAGAGGGAGTTGAAAATATAAGTGGTTTTTGCTCATTATCTCCGGCCCTAATTGACTTAGAGACTCGAAACCTTCACCGGTCGATAGACAACAAAAATGCCCGGAAGGGTTTTTCCGCCGATTTTCAAAATTCGATTTCGTATGGAAATTAGAGGCATTTAAATATTTAAAATCGATTTTAAATACAGGAAATGACAAATAATTGCAACAGTAGTTATCTAGAAATGATCGCCGTCAAAAACTACCTATAGATGAGTTATGATTAAAATTTTAATAATTTAATTAATATAATTAATTAATTAAAATTCAATTTAAATATTGTTAACAATAATAAAACTGAACTTATGGACACCGCACTACTCTGCAGTGTTGTATAAACTATATTTGAGCCTAGTGCAATAAACACACTCCCCCCAATTAACAAAACCTGAGAATTTTGACGGTTTTTACTCATTTGCAACCAAACGAAAGCTCGTATCGAGATGGGACTTTCACCATCGTGTTCAGGAGGTCAATTTTAGCAAGTATAATCTCTCAGATTTACTTAAAGTCGTAAATATGAACTTTGAACTGAGGCCACTATATGGAGAGTTTGTGGTTTTTGCTCGATAGCGCCTTAATGAAGATAGCTATCGCAACCGCACTTTCACCAGCGTGTTCAGGAGAAACTTTCGGTCAGGTATCATGTCGCAGAACGGCTCAGTCAAGTCATCTGTGAGTAGGGCGACTGTGGGCTGTTCCGGTAGGTCAATCCACAATCGGTTTTTACTCATTTGCGGCAAAAGTAAAGCTCGTAGCGACTTGGGACTTACACCATCGTGTTCAGGAGGTCAATTTTAGCAAGTATAATCTTTCAGATTTCCTTAAACTCAAAAATCGAAATTTGGATGATGGTCACTACAAGGGGAGTTTCCGGTTTTTGCTCATTTGCGGGAAAAGTAAAGCTCGTAGCGACTTGGGGCTTTCACCATCGTGTTCCGAGAGTCATTTTTAGCAAGTATAATCTTTCAGATTTCCTTAAACTCAAAAATCGAAATTTGGATGATGGTCACTATAAATGGAGTTCCGGTTTTTGCTCATTTGCGGGAAAAGTAAAGCTCGTAGCGACTTGGGGCTTTCACCATCGTGTTCCGAGAGTCATTTTTAGCAAGTATATTCTCTCAGATTTCCTTAAACTCAAAAATCGAAATTTGGATGATGGTCACTATAAATGGAGTTCCGGTTTTTGCCCATTTGCGGGAAACGTAAAGCTCGTAGCGACTTGGGGCTTTCACCATCGTGTTCAGGAGGTCAATTTTAGCAAGTATAATCTTTCAGATTTTCTTAAACTCAAAAATCGAAATTTGGATGATGGTCACTATAAGGGGAGTTTCCAGTTTTTGCTCATTTGCGGGAAAAGTAAAGCTCGTAGCGACTTAGGGAATTTCACCATCGTGTTCCGAGAGTCATTTTTGGAAAGTATGTTCTCTCAGATTTCCTTAAACTCAAAAATCGAAATTTGGATGATGGTCACTATAAATGGAGTTCCGGTTTTTGCTCATTTGCGGCAAAAGTAAAGCTCGTAGCGACTTGGAACTTTCACCATCGTGTTCCGAGAGTCATTTTTAGCAAGTATATTCTCTCAGATTTCCTTAAACTCAAAAATCGAAATTTGGATGATGGTCACTATAAATAAAGTTCCAGTTTTTGCTCATTTGCGGGAAAAGGAAAGCTCGTAGCGACTTGGAACTTTCACCATCGTGTTCCGAGAGTCATTTTTAGCAAGTATATTCTCTCAGATTTCCTTAAACTCAAAAATCTAAATTTGGATGATGGTCACTAAAAGGGGACTTTCCGATTTTTGCTCATTTGCGGCAAAAGTAAAGCTCGTAGCGACTTGGAACTTTCACCATCGTGTTCCGAGAGTCATTTTTAGCACGTATATTCTCTCAGATTTCCTTAAACTAAAAAATCGAGTCGCTACGAGCTTTACTTTTGCCGCAAATGAGCAAAAACTGGAAACTCCCCTTATAGTGACCATCATCCAAATTTCGATTTTTGAGTTTAAGGAAATCTGAGAGAATATACTTGCTAACCATCACCTTCATCATATAAGCAAAGTAAAACTGAGAAAGTGATAGAATTCGTACTACCCGAGGAGGAGGAAGAAAGTGAAGATCTTGAAGTTATCGAAATTATCAGCAAAATGACGTCAAAGCAGAAGCTAGATCTGATCTTGTTAAAACTGGAGAACCTGGAGAAGGGGCAGGATAAGATATCCAGTTTAAAAGTGGCAGTGAGCAGAATTGACGAAGAAGTTAGAAAGGAAAACGTTATCATTTATGGATCGGAGGAAATTAAGAAAAAATATGATGACAAGGATGACCACGCACAAGCTGTTAAGAAACTACAGGGACTGATGTCGTATCCAGGGGAAATTGACTGGGATGATGCTTTTCGGTTGACGCCTTTTAGACCGGGGAAAACTCGACCGTTCCTGATCAAGTTTGTGAGAATGAGAGACAAGCTGGAATTCATGAAATACAGAAAGAATCTCAAAGGCACACAAATAAGGATAGCGGACGACGAAACACCAGAACAAAGAGAAGCACGGAAGCTTTTCAAAGGCATATATGAAATGGAATGGAAAAAAGATAATGCGGTTAGAAGAATTATCAAAAATAGGAGGATGGTCCTTCTGAAGGATGGAAAGGCAGTGGCAAGATATGGGGTCCAAGATGGGAAGGTATACTCTGCGGTACCTAAATCCCAAGGAGCATCAGTAGGGGCTGTCTGAGGGGACGCGCCCATGGAACAATGGAACTTAAAAATACTAAATTGGAACGTTGGAGGAGCAAGTAAATTACATAATATAGATAGTAATACTGAGAAACAAATCACTGAGCATAAGATTATAGGTATAGTGGAAACCTGGCATACTGTAGATTTTAAAATTAATTTCTTAGATAATTACGAAATCATTGAAACTAAGGCAAAAAACACATTAGTGGTAGAGGTAGACCAAGAGGTGGAATTATCTTAGGCTTACATAGGGATATAACCTCTAAAATTGTGTCCAAGGTTAGTACAGATAACTTTATTGCAGCTCTTTTTCTAGACAATAAAAAGGTGAGTTGGCTCATCATCCTAGTGTATATACAACCAGATAACTCTGCATTCAGTAGAATAATAGACAACATTGTAGAAATAAAAAATGACATGGGAGACAATGCAGAGAATATTATTATTATGGGGGATTTTAATGCAAGAATAGGTAAAACGCTTGAGTATAAGAGAGATATGTGGATAATTCAAAACCCAAAATTGCAAGCAGAGAGACTGTCGAAGGATAGCATAGAAGATAGCAGAGGTAAAATTCTCAAGGAAAAATGATGGAAGAAAACATGATAGTATTAAATGGTAGAACACAAGGAGATTTGAAGGGCGAATTTACATTTTGTAACTATAATGGTAATAGTATCATAGATCTGCTTTTTGTTAGTAATGAAGTAGCAGAATTAGTGAACACTTTCAGCATAGGAAAATGGGTAGATTCTGACCACTTTCCATGTTCCTTGCACCTGGGTGGACAAGCATGGGTAGAAGGCGACGCACATAAGAAATTATTGTGGGATGAGAAAATGAAAACATCTTACAAAAATGCATTACATGATACGATAAACGAGAACCCAGCAAACCTTGACTATGGGCTATTTGTGAATTTTATACAAAATGCCGCCGAAAAAAGTGGCATGGTAAAAACCATTAAAACAAACTTCAAACACCCCAGTAAAAAATGGTTTGACAAAACGTGTCGGGAAGCAAGAGGGAAAACAATAGAATCGCTTAAAATAGCTAAGCTTAATAAATGGGATATGCAAAGCAGGCAAAATTACCTAAAAGACAGAAGGGCATATAATGAGATCCGAAGAACACGAAAACAGGAATATTTGGAAGAAATAAAAAATGCTTTTCACAATGTTAGGCACAGTAGCGATTTCTGGAAAATAGTGAAAACCTATAAATATAATAAACCAGTGGAACTACAGATTATCAATATGGAATGGATTGAGTTTTATGGGAAAATACAGGGAAGGCGGAGCATTCTGGAAGTTGATTTCCAAGATGTAAGACAGGAATATCTAGACCAGGATTTTTCAATGGCAGAATTAATGGTAGCACTGAAGAAATTAAGTAACAACAAGGCACCTGGCTTAGACTTGATAAAAAATGAATTTCTGAAAAATTCGCCAACCTCGTTTAAAGAAAAAGTTTTGGACTGGTTTAATAATATATGGGAAACGGAGACGCCGCCAAAAGAATGGGCTATGTCTGAAACAGTCATGCTACATAAAAAAGGGGATATCTTGAACCCAATTAACTACAGGCCAATCTCACTTTTGGCAACATCCCTAAAATTATTCACAACCCTAATCCAAAATAGACTGATGAACTGGGCGGAAGAGAATAAGATTCTACCGAAATGTCAAATGGGGTTCAGGAGAGGCAAAAGCTGCATTGATCATATTTTCAACTTGCAGGCTATTTTGCAGGTAGGCACAAAAAGAAATAAAGTGTATGCTGTTTTTATAGACTTCTCACGAGCATTCCCATCGATTTTACACGAAAAACTGTGGATGAGGTTGAATATGACAGGAGTTAGCGGGAAAGTTATTAGATTTTTGAAAAAACTCTATGACGAAGCTAGTACGAAGGTTAGATTAGCAAAAGGGCATAGTGAACCAATAGAAATCACAGAAGGAGTGGCACAAGGAGAATCACTCAGCCCATTAATATTTAATCTATTCATTGCAGATATGGAGGAGGTAATTGCTAGCTGGAAAATCCCTGGTATTTACATGAAAAATACGGAAATTCATATGTTACAATTTGCTGATGATACGATTACTATTGCACCAGGAGCAGGAGCGTTGCAAAGAAAATTGAACGAACTAGAAGGCTACTTTAAAAGCATAGGGCTCCAGGTTAATATTAGTAAGACAAAGGTGATGCGTTTTAGACGCAGGCAAAAACAGACTAAGGAAAAATTCTACTTTGAGAGAAAACAACTAGAAATAGTAAAGGATTATACTTATCTGGGGGTAAACTTTAGTGAGAATATACTCACAAAAGATACGGCCAAAATATTTAAATCGAAGGGGAAAGCAGCGATTAGCAGAATACAAAATATCTTATATAGAGGAATAGCAGAATCTTTTGCACCCAAATTAAAGTTGTTCGATAGTATTGTGACACCTACAGCTTTGTATGGAGCGCAGATATGGGGACTAGGTAGGTTTGATGAAATAGAGAAGGTTCAAACACACTTTCTAAAGAGATCGCTAGGATTAAGAACAGGTACTTCTAACTCGGCAACTCGGTTAGAATGTGGAGTGGTAAAGTTAAGCCTCAAAATAGTCAAAATGCTTATTGGGTATGTAATAAAAATTTGGAAAATGGAAGAGTCGGAATATGTTAAGCAATGCTATTTACAGCTATTACATGCTAGTAAAAAAACCAATGAGCAAGTCAAATACAATTGGTGTATGCAAGTTAGAGAGATTTTTGCTATATGCGGTAAAGAAAGAATTTGGGACGATCAAAACGTCGATGCGTTGCTTGCTGGGAGAGATGAAATCTTAGAGGCATGGCATCAGCATTGTATTCAAGAAGATATTGAATATATAAAAGCGTCTAGCACATACAAACTATACTCGGAGATTTGGCATAAGGAAGAAGGCAGAAGTATGTATTTAGATAGCAAATATGGCTTTAATGTAAGAGATGTATTAGCCAGTGTAGGCTGGGAAATGGTAATTTTTATTTTAGCAGAATTAGGTACCAACTAGAGTCTGAGGAATTATGCAAGTACTGTGGTTTAGAACCAGACAACCTTGGGCATTTTTTTGTGAGATGTAAAGTGCATAACTCCAGTAGGCTACGTTACTTAGATTTATATAAAAATAAAGACGAAACAGGTAGGGAGGTATTGACACTAGGTAATTTGCTAAGCAATTTATGTGATGATGATAAAATCATGAACCTGTTTTTGTACACCTTATATGTTATTAAATGTAGAATTTTTATCGATGAATGTTAAATTTAATAGTAAGGAAACAAGACTTGTAAAATGCTTTATGTAATATGTTTTATGAACCTGTATCCATGGGCATTCCGAAGGATACTAAGAAATAAAAATCAAATCAAATCAAATCAAATATACTTGCTAACAATGACTCTCGGAACACGATGGTGAAATTCCCAAGTCGCTACGAGCTTTACTTTTGCCGCAAATGAGAAAAAACTGGAAACTCCCCTTATAGTGACCATCATCCAAATTTCGATTTTTGAGTTTAAGGAAATCTGAAAGATTATACTTGCTAAAATTGACCTCCTGAACACGATGGTGAAAGCCCCAAGTCGCTACGAGCTTTACTTTTGCCGCAAATGAGCAAAAACCGGAAACTCCCCTTATAGTGACCATCATCCAAATTTCGATTTTTGAGTTTAAGGAAATCTGAAAGATTATACTTGCTAAAATTGACCTCCTGAACACGATGGTGAAAGTCCCATGTCGATAGGAGCTTTCCTGTTCCCGCAAATGAGCAAAAACCGGAACTCCATTTATAGTGACCATCATCCAAATTTCGATTTTTGAGTTTAAGGAAATCTGAAAGATTATACTTGCTAAAAATGACTCTCGGAACACGATGGTGAAAGCCCCAAGTCGCTACGAGCTTTACTTTTCCCGCAAATGAGCAAAAACCGGAAACTCCCCTTGTAGTGACCATCATCCAAATTTCGATTTTTGAGTTTAAGGAAATCTGAAAGATTATACTTGCTAAAATTGACCTCCTGAACACGATGGTGTAAGTCCCAAGGCGCTACGAGCTTTACTTTTGCCGCAAATGAGTAAAAACCGATTGTGGATTGACCTACCGGAACAGCCCACAGTCGCCCTACTCACAGATGACTTGACTGAGCCGTTCTGCGACATGATACCTGACCGAAAGTTTCTCCTGAACACGCTGGTGAAAGTGCGGTTGCGATAGCTATCTTCATTAAGGCGCTATCGAGCAAAAACCACAAACTCTCCATATAGTGGCCTCAGTTCAAAGTTCATATTTACGACTTTAAGTAAATCTGAGAGATTATACTTGCTAAAATTGACCTCCTGAACACGATGGTGAAAGTCCCATCTCGATACGAGCTTTCGTTTGGTTGCAAATGAGTAAAAACCGTCAAAATTCTCAGGTTTTGTTAATTGGGGGGAGTGTGTTTATTGCACTAGGCTCAAATATAGTTTATACAACACTGCAGAGTAGTGCGGTGTCCATAAGTTCAGTTTTATTATTGTTAACAATATTTAAATTGAATTTTAATTAATTAATTATATTAATTAAATTATTAAAATTTTAATCATAACTCATCTATAGGTAGTTTTTGACGGCGATCATTTCTAGATAACTACTGTTGCAATTATTTGTCATTTCCTGTATTTAAAATCGATTTTAAATATTTAAATGCCTCTAATTTCCATACGAAATCGAATTTTGAAAATCGGCGGAAAAACCCTTCCGGGCATTTTTGTTGTCTATCGACCGGTGAAGGTTTCGAGTCTCTAAGTCAATTAGGGCCGGAGATAATGAGCAAAAACCACTTATATTTTCAACTCCCTCTGGTGGCCTATGGGTTGAAGTAAAAAATTATTGTTAATGCATTTTGGGGGTTATTTGAGACGTAGATTCAGAATATCACCATGATTTTTTGTTTAAAAAATGCATCAAAATACGTGTAGCCCTTATCCATCCCCTCTCTATATATTTGTTTTCACTGATCGTGAATATCACCTTAATACTTTATAACAAAAAATGTAGGTTTTGGCCACAATGGCCCGATGGCTAATTTGTGTACTTTGATGTCACTAGAAATTAACCCAAACGACCTGTATTGGTACTCCGCCATCAGGAGGTACCTTCCCGTGCTGTGGACGGTGAATGTAGAACTAAAGTTGGAGATGGAAAGACAAATTATATTACGTTTTATCTAAGCTCTAATTGTGCATTAAATTATAATTGGTGATAGCAGTTGTCACTGCTAACTTTTCGATACTAATGGCACCATTATTACCGTTAAGATCTTATGAACTACGGGGAAGATTTTGAAGGTGATTGATGGAATTAAAGGTACGGATGTAAATTAAATGACAAACTAGATTAACAACATGAAGTTTAATAAATGAAAATATTTTGTTCAGGTTCCGTTTACCTAGCAACAACAGATAGTTACGGAAGTTTTTTCTCTTTATGATGATCTGTAGCAACACATTAATGCATGGATACTGATACTTGTGTTAATCAATTGTGGGAAATATTTTCTTAAATTTCGACTCGACGCCGTATGCCATAGATGTTGCATGTCTGGCTTTACGTTAGTCCATAAGTTAGTCAAGCGTACGGTTTTTCGTGTGTTGGGGTGGTAAAATTACGTTAGTTCATACATACGAATATGTTTTTTTGCTAGAAAAAGTGAATACAAATTACAAGCATTAATTATTGCAATTAGAATTCTTCTTTTACATATGCAACTCAAAGCAATGCTTCGCCTATGCTTATTAATTAAATCTCCAGTCATCTTCAAAAGTTTCGTGACCGAAGATGAGCTGCTATTCGTGTAATCAGCAGGCTCCGTCAAAAAATTTTGGAAAATGAAAAATTGGTGTCAAGTAACAAAGATGACGCTAATTCTCATTCAATGGTACCAGTTTCCGAGCCACAGCCCTTATTTCGGTTGAATTATGGTGTCAAAAATCATGGAAAAGTCGTTGTGCGGTATCCACTGTAAATCACGCAATTTTAGAGATAACGGCAAAATCTCTTCTGCACTGCATATATGACGGAAATATCTTTCTAGGATATCCAGGTTTTTATAAAATTCGTTGAAATAGTCATAAAAATTTAATTTGTAATTTGCATAAAACTTGCTTAATTAGCAAGTGAGAAAAATATTATATTTGATCCATACTTGCAAATTTTGGCGTTACGGTTCACAATATGAGAAGTAAACTTCAAGTAGTAAATGAAAGACTTCATTCACGGAATGCAAATAATTAGTAAAAGCGAAACGATTAACAAGTTTGCTTATCATAAATATGATTTGGCATCCTAGGCAATGTAAAAATTAAGACATGGAGCCTCAAAAATTAATTACATATTAAAATGTTTCATTTAATAACACTTGTATTGGAAATGAGAAACACACAATTAATGACGATTTAGCAGCTATAACGCCACTTTGTATAAATTGCTCGGATTTCTTGATTTTGGCCAAATAAGGTAATATTGACATCTTCGACCGAAGTAAGTGAGTTAATCTTTGCCAGTTATCCAAATGCAGCAAATTGCTGCTGTTTACTAACCAGTATACAATGTATAAGATTAATAATTCATTTGAATACCGTTGGGTAATTTATTCTACGTCTCCTAAGGTTTCCTTTGGCGTTTACAAGTTGTCAAAATGATGCTAGAATGTTAATTGTTCCAATCTTTGAACAACGCTAAGCCATAGCATTTCTAATTATAAGGCAATTACGAAAATACACATTGAAGAATATTGCAGACTAGTGCTTGCGCTGCAGTTCAAATAGATTTATCCTACTAAACGGATACAATCCGAATCAACCTGATGAACTGATTTCGAATAAACGGTCATTGAACCGCAGAATGGCGTTAATTTTAGTCTAACTAATCGCATCAGTACCATTCAATCTTCATGGCACAGCCAATAAACATTCTCATGACCATCCGTGTCCGCAATCTCGGAAGCTAGTCGCAATTTTTAAATTGTGCTTTCAGCAATCGGTTTCTGGTTAATTTTTGTGATGCTTGGATCATTCGTAACGAGACTGAATACTGGGAATGTATGCTTTTTTTGACATGGATGCTGCTTCGATAGCAACTTCGTTTAGCCACCACATTGAGCTGAAGAGATTACACCAGAAAATATTTTGAAAATCATAAAATCAGAAGGTAAGGCTTCCTTGGTCACTGATAATTTATGAATGAAAGCACCAATCGATTTACGTATGCTGGAATCGATTTTACGACGCCCAAAATATAATGACCATTGCTGTGGTGAAGACTAATCAAGTGACGGATGCGACGACTCAGTAGCTTGGAGTTATTTCAATGTGGTAAAGTTACAGTGGATTTTAACAAGAATGTTTACAAGCCTAGTCATTATCTATGTCCTCCAACGTTTATTTCCGTTTGTTAATGATCAATCAAATCGCGTTGGTTTAAACTGGTCCGAGTGACTTATTTTAGGACATTTGTACTCATTTCGATCAAAGTAAGCTCATAGATATATTGATTTGAGAGGCAATTTAGGAGCCAAAAAAGAGCAACAGATTCTAAATGGGAATCTAGATTGAATGTTGCACAGGCCAGTTAATAAAAAGTTCAATAGTTACAATTTTGTTACCTCGACACCATTATAAATAAATCCCGCACGGTTACAAATAGCAAGTTAATATGTGACAGTCTTGCCTTATGCGTTTATGAATTGTGAAGAAAATAGTAATTTCTAGGTTTATTGATAGACAGATTCTCAATTTAGTACAATGTGTGTTGATGCTGAGAGCAAATATATCAAAGCAACGTTGATGCCATATGGTGAACAATCACAAATTGGCTATGTAAATGATTCCAAAACACCAAAAGTTAAAATACGAGGCTAGGTATAGTGATAATAAAAATCTGATTGTTCGCCTTCATTTATAGAACGACATTCCAAACAAGCACTGGTAACGCCCGGTTATGTCAAATATAGTAACCTGAAGGAATATACAGAAACAAATATAAGGACCTGGTATCTCGAATAACTTTTTTGAGAATTGTTTTTGGTCAATATATAAAAATGATTTCTGATCCGATGGTTTTAAATTACTTGTATGTTGACGCAATGTATGTTTTTGTTAGTTGGACGTTGCAAATTGGAACGGAGGCGACGTTTGATTTAAACCAGCATAAAGTTGACTTAAACGCATACACTTCAGTTATTTGCCATAACAAATTTAACAAATTGCGATTCTAGTTATGAAATTAGATAAGTCGTAACAAAGTAGACGCTACAAAAGGAACATCTTGTTTAAGCAGTGCTCGGGTGAGAGCACTTTAAATATCGCTCAATAAATATTGCCCAATTCATATATGTAAATCGTGCCCACTTTTGCCATAATATAATTTTCATCTAATCATGGCACATCTGGTACTTCACCTTGATAGGCATTCTAAATTACAGCCAGTCTGATAATCATAAGATTCCTGTTTATTCATATAAGATCTAACATTGGCGGGGTTTAAAAATATTTTAAATAATATATTCCCCTCTGCGGTTATCGGAATTCGTACATATATATTTTAAAATAATAGAAATGTATGGACTGTCTCTATAGTACCGTTTACAACAACTAATAAATTCATTTCATTATTTCTGAGAAGGATACATACGAATGACCAGTATAAATGCCCAAAGTACGAGTTGTACATCAAATAAGGAGTTAACCATTTTTGAATATAAATCCATCGTGTAATTAAAATTAGAATATATACTTTTACTCGACAGGATGCAAAAATGCATTTTACTCGACATTACGCCTAAAAGTTGACATGAAACGCCATAAAACATGAATTTGCTGTAACAAGACTCAGTTACAATAACAGTTATGTTGTGTATGTTAGACTAAAGAGTTAATGCAGTCAAACCATTGCGATTTAAGGGAAATCTACAGCGACAGTAGAATATTTGCTAAATTCACAATTCGCAATAAAATATTGACAAGCTTTATTTCTTTGGCTAAATGCTCCCGTTATACGACCGTTCTCACAACTTAAACAACAGTCCAGGTTGGGCGAGTTGCAAAAATTGGTTTAGACGTTGCTTTAATAAAATTTCTTTTAAATATTAAACACGTTTTCTAAACGTGTATCATGTCATTAGAAATACAATTGCTACCTCTGAAAGCAACTTGGCACATCATTTTATGAAACTACTAAAATGGTCACGAATAATATCGAAACTTTATATTAAACTAAAATTACTATAAACATTTTCACGGGATCCACTGACCTATTACTATTCTCTGCGGTTCTCAGCGTCTGGTCAGTGACGACAGATCCAAGCGCTATGTCAAGAACAACAACCGTATGACAACTGTGGTGGGGCTAGCAAAATGTTTACGTGGCACACGGTACCACATTATAAACGATTACGATGACATGAGTCACTTGGTACTTAGGGTGACATTGGAATCGGCCAACTTTGATTTCGTGATTTGCAATTTCGGGACACGTACGATCATTGTTCTCCTGCTGTACACAGTTGTTTTAATTCTAACGTTTGCCTTGGCCGCGGAGTTGGTCACAAATGTAAGACAAATGTAGTTAAAAAAGTTTCTTGCAAAAACTAAGATAGCTTGCAGCTTATAACATTTTAAAGTTTCAGCTGGACAAATTGAAGCATTGGCGACATCGAGACGAAAACAGAATTCATGCACCTCTTGATGAATTTGAAGTTGTCGGTGAGTTACGAAACGAGGAAATTAGGATACGTTTTTGCAACAGATTCAGAATAACGTATGGCGTTCTTTGGAACGTAAGTAAATGCATAAAATTTTATGCTTGCAATTATTGTTTGGGATATTTGATTCATGTGATTTGACTTTGAAAAAATTCGCTTTTTTATAAAGGTTCCATCTACTCTTCCTACCTATTTTAGTCTAGCACTTGAAACTAAGGAATGTCAAACACTTGGATAATGAAACATGGTAATTGGTGATTTTCTATGAAACAAGACCAAAAGGACGATTACCATAAAGGACGTAATCAGGGCTGGAATCATGTCCTATAATGACATGTCCATGACGATATAAGCTAGGTATAATGAGAATTTAGGGTTAAATTAATATATTGAATAGAATCATTTGTATGGAATGAGGCTATTCAAAATTACTGTCTACTCTCACATAAGCAATCTTACTTACATCCCTTGGCGCCGTTGCGTTCAAATGCGGTGATCAAAGAAATTACATACAATGCAGGTTCCTCGAGGTTATAATAATACATATATCCTTGTCTGTATTTGCGGAAAAAAATTAATTACATGACAAAAATCCTACTTAAGTTCCTGGAAATCTTAATGGGGCACTTTGTCGTAGCGCTTGAAATTGTTAAATAAATTCATCCTCACCACTACGCGTCATTTCTTCGTGTAGTTAAATTTACTCGTGAGTCAAATCCTTCAGTTTGCACAACTAATAAAGCAATTTACACATATGAGAACTTTCCAATAATGATGTCCATCTTTTCAGCGATGCACTTTTCATGTCGCTTTCTGGTTTAATTGTGGAATGATGGGGAATTATTATGCGTACGAAATGTTGGTCACGTATTCTCTATAAGGCGCACTCCTGCTAAACTAGAAACAGATAATTATATGCAAGAGATGTTAAGGTTTCTGTTTCAGATCAATGGCATAGCATGTACAGATGCCATTTCTAATAAAGAATTTGTATTTGTATCGCAATTGTAAAATAGATTTATTTAACTGTATTTTGATGATTTGTCAAGAGTCCAGGTAAGTTATGGAGGCCGATAACTACTTGCGTAGAAACGTTATTCAGCTCGTAATCCAACAAAAAATGTGTCCAAGCCAACTGTTATATTTACTATTTACAAATTATATACTAATACATACAAACTACTTTGCTGCGTCCTATATGATAGAAGCGCCAAAGAAGCTTAGTTTTCACTAAATATGGCATTACGTTGTTATTTACAGTATCGAGGAAACGAAGTATTCTTCCAGCGGGAATTCCTTAAACATAATTTCATATGAGCTACATTTTTGCAATTAGGGAGGAATGACTTTCTATGAACAGAAAAATGTTTTCTTGCGATTAAACTGAACAATTGATTGCTAATCTTGGCACTTGTGCAAAATATTTATTGCAAAACTATTTGTCATTTTACTAATTGTAAGTTAACAATGTAAAATTGAAAACAAGGAAGTTCAAAAACTAATTACACATTTCCTAAATACTGAGTGTAATTACATTTGAAGTGGAAAAATGCATTGCAAAAAATGGAGACTAGTTTGTTGCTGTAACGCCCTTCCGCTTGGCGGTAGCTAGCAATGATGTGCGTCTTTCAGTTTCTCACAGAAAACGAAAAACATTCCAATAAAATAAAATGCATGTATGCATACGTATACGTTGACGCCGACTGTAGTATATTTTCGATGACAATCTATCGACTTGAGAAACAGGTAAAATAATTCCCCATCCGATGGTAGTAAGTTGATTTCTAATAAGCCAAAAAGCTTATTTTCGGGACTTTTTTTGCAATGGTGAGTTCAAAGTAAACGCGCAATGAATCCGTAATAAGTACCCAAGAATACAGTTTGATTCTCTTAAGATAAAATTTGAATGTCGATGTTTTGCAAACAGTAAAATTTACCGTCCAATCCATTTTTCAACCCGTGAATTTTTGTTCACTTTTCTGAAAGTAGTGAATTAAAGCAAAATGCAGGATTTGATAGCTTTCATCGCAACTTGACTTCCATTGATTTCTTGAATTGTAGCTAAATTCAAAAGATGTGTAGATTTTGTTAACAATCTGAAATGTTATGGAAATTAATGATTCTTGAGAAGTAAATGTACGTTTTTGAATTTTTCTAGAGTAACCAAGTAGAGTTTTAGTTTGGTTGTCGTCTTGCCAACGAAGTAAGATGAAATCAGGACTGTAATAAAACTGATTCTATGAGGAATTACAAAATATATAATTATTAAATTCAGTGCATTATGTACCTGAATGACTTAAACGTCGTCAAGTAAACAACCGTATCCTTAGATTATTTAAGAGTTGGTAGGTTCCTTCAAATATTTTGGTATTATCGGAAATGTGTTGAAAGAGGCTTGTTATGTTCATAAGTGAGGTTTTAAATATTAAGTGTACCCAAATTTAGCCTGCAAACCACAAACCAAGGCAACGTTTAAGTGAAATACATTTTCTCATGGCGAACTGTGCAATATCAACTAATTTTAAACTTATTATTACCAAAACCACCTGCATTACAATAACGATGGTATAATATAGCATGTCATGTCATATAATAAAACCTTGAGAAGCGAACTACTCTTAAGATGAACACGTTTCGACTGATTTAAAATATCCATTTCAATGCCCATTTGTTCAATGATTGTTTAAGTAAGTACGTTGGTGATTTGTATGTATATGCTTAAACTGACTATATAGCGCGTTTTGATTTACCGTAGACATTTACAAAGGTACACTCAACTAAAACGCCGCCGATGACAACAACTGTTAACCTGAAATAATTTGGGGCCAGATAAACATGATTTGCGGGAGTGGAAATTGCAAAAAGCATTGTTGGAAGAAAACATGTGTAGTACTTATAAATTACAAATAACTAATTATCTACATTTACTGATTGGCACCGGTCTAACTAATTAAAGTTTTGGAGACCTACTTGGTTGAAATTCCCAAGGAAATGTGAAGGTGTGACGTCCAACTTCACCTTCAAAATTGTAAGTAAAATTTTCTGTCGTCAATGATGCTGGGTTTGTAACTAGTTCCTCAGTTTATAGCACATTTAAAGCTGCAACAATTATATTTGTTGCCAATTATTTTAAGGCTGAGAGTGATAACGGACCCGTGAAAACTTGAGGGACATCGGACTATCCTGGTTTCATTGGATTTTTCTTCCTTTTGTTACAGTTACAGAATTCAATTTTTAATAGCTTATGACATCAAACCACTGAAAACACAGTTCTACCCGTCGGATGCGATTCATTGGTATCAGGAATTGGTATCATGATAGAATTAGGGTTTTAATGATAGAATTAGGGTTTTAATGATAGAATTAGGGTTTTAATGATAGAATTAGGGTTTTAATGATAGAATTAGGGTTTTAGTGATAAAATTCGGGTTGAAATGATTGAATTAGGGTTTTAGTGATAAAATTCGGGTTTAAATGATTGAATTAGGGTTTTAGTGATAAAATTCGGGTTTTAATGATAGAATTCGGGTTAATGATAATGATAGACATTCGTCGGCTTTTTATGACATACGACGAGTATTTGAGAGATACGTTGAGTAGGTATTTATAAAATTATTTTGTTCATTTATGAAATACTTTGAGTATTTGTGACATTAGTCGAGTGCTTACGACATACGTCGGATGTATTACATACGTGGGGTATTTGTGACGTATTCCGCTTTTATGGCAATTCAGGGTTTTATGACAAATCGTTTACACTCTTGCAATTCGTTTATTTCGAATCGTTTGGATTGCCTGCAAAGTTTCTCAATTACAATTGGACAACATTTACCTATGTACATATTTGAGCGTAGATTACTATTGCAGTGTTCAAGGTGCCCGTAATATTCCTGATTCTAGAGCAAGCTCGCATTTACTGCGAGCTCCACAGGCAACCTAGTAGTAACAACATTGAGCATGTTCAAACTACCAAGTTAAATTAACGGTTAAAGTCGATAATTGCAGACGTGGCAGTAACGCTATACAGAGTTACGTGATGGGAGCATAATGGGAAATTGCATTGATTGCATTTATATTAATGCTTTTCCAACAAATATATTAAATGAAATAATAATAATAATTATATGACGAATTACAAAACAGAACATTGTCTGAATGACATTGGAAGCATATAATTTGTTTAAAGATTGCTGAGCATGGGATCCACTGTTTGCTTTTGTAATTTTCACGCAACTTACAATCACCAGTACAGTTTGTATATGTATCTCTAGCACGACAATACAGATATTGTATATCACCTTTTCTAGTGTTCTTTTGATATGGAAAAATTGACATTCCGTTAAGAAGGAACTGTATTGGTGCGTTCTGCTAAGCCTGGAACAACAATAAGGCTATTATAACTTGATGATAGTGTGATTATATGGCAACATAAATACTTTTACGTCATACAATTTTGCTATATGATTACAGAGGATTAAAATTAAATGTATTTCCGTAACTTTGGTTAATATCAGGCATGGAAAACATGCGGACACGCCGATGGATCCGGAGAATATTTTGGATGGAAATTGTGATCGGAGGTAATTTTTTAAGGTTAATAAAATGGATCGATTTTATTGACAAAGCATGAAATAAACACCATTAGAACGTCTAATCGTAAGTAGGCAACCTGAAATCGCGTTAGAGACGACGTAAATAATTTTTTGCAGGAATTATACAACTTTCTGGACTGTCAAATATGGTAATACGTCTGATTTCGTATTTTGCATGCTCTGCTTAGAATTAATGCTTATCTGCTGATTACGTGATGTTTGTAAACAGATGTAGTAATCCGGAAGCTATATGCTTATTTAATCCATCAAAATAAATCACCACACTGCATTGTCAACGAGTGACACAAGTTATTTCTCGTACCTATTAGCATACGATTTAAAAAACAAATTGGACAACGATATTTTTTCGACATCCTACCAACAAAACATGGAATCATTAAAAACCTCTCATTTCATCTGAAATGATCTGCAGCACAAATTATGCTTATCGATAAGTTTGAAAATATTAGATTTCAATTGCTTGTTTTTATATTTACGGAAACAAATTATGAATTTTATAATTTGTTGTCAGATCGTATTGTATAATAGCGTATTTCTTTCGTGTTTTCACGATTCCTATTTTCCGTTCGCATCAAACTTCTGATACTGATAGATGGATGTCTACATTTAGCCTTTGTATCATATTTACCCTCAAAACACCCACCACTCATACTTACACACCTTACTTTTAACGAATTGAGCCAAGTGTGACCATTATCAGGTACGACGTTTAAAGCTACCATTTGAAGCGGGCACGTAATGGACACATATGCCCAAATATATGCTTATTTAACGCTGTAGTAAATACTGCACTAGTCTTCACGTATGGGAATTAGGAGACCTAGCGAGGTTATAGCTCGAAAATTTCTAAAAGGTTCTGCTAATGGTTTAGGAAGTTGTTCGCACTTTGTATTGCATGGACAGACAGAAGCTGTAGTAATTCAGAATTCCCGACCGTCAACACAAATGGATAACGAATCCTTCCATTCTTGTTCAAATCTGAATGAATTGTAAATTTACAAATTAGTTGTACGCACTTACACATTTTGGTACTACCATCATTTCAACTCGTACTAAATTGGTATGCATCACAAAGTCGGTAAGCTAAACAAGATACCAGAATTATATATTTAAAAGTTGACGTGAACGCATTCAGACACACGGCGTCGTATTGCATATTTTGATGTCATTTCATTAGTCATTAACTGCTGTCGTCGATTAATGTAAAATGAAATTTGTATTTGGAGAATATTTACTTTAGTGGAGCGTTGTTTACTTGTAATGCAAAAACTGGGTTACACGAACTTGCGTACAGTTTAGCACCACCTTTGCTCTTGCACTCTCGCAGTCCTTCACAGAGGAGCGTCAATGACTTTGAGCCTTTGCTGAAATGAAGAGAAATGTCATAAGGAAGAAAATTGCAAAGTTCTCAATTTTTTGTTTCAGTTTTAAGTTGACAATTTTTTTAAAAAAAAATACGAAATTGAAATTTAGTTATATTTTAGAACAAATTCATATCTGAATTTAGAAGTAATCACTTATTCGATTTGCATTATCTTGTTCAAGGTTTGCGCACTGATTTTGAATTCATCGAGAAGCAAACTGCCGAATCTCCTATTTTTGTCGAACAGTAGATGCCGTACAAACGTTTACGCTGACGTTCTCTACTTCCCGTTTTGTTGATCCAGTCATTTAATTGATGGGAGGTAGATGAATACCTGTGTATCCGCGAAAACAGTTACATATGAATATGAGAAACGTCATGGAAATTGCAGCTTGATTCCGTCGGTATTTTTTGATCGAACAGATTGATGAAAATGAATGAATAATAATAGAATAATAATAGAATAATAATAGAATCGTCTTCATAATCCGATTTATCTTACTTATTGCCTCTCATACATCATGTAACGTTTTATATGGTTTACAATACAAAATAGGTAGCCTACAATTAGGTATATTTTTACCTTCGTAATTTCCTATTCACAAAAATAGAACTCATGTTGCCAAACGACAAACGCGAACTGGAATTATGCTGCACATAAAATGAACTAGAGGATTTGCATAAACAAATTGCAGGTGCATCGAGTAGTGTTGACATAGTATGCATGAATACATGCATCAAAATTAGTCGTGATATGTTAATGGTTTAGCGTTACAACTGCTTTCAAATGGATTGTATTCAAGCGTAATTACATCACATAATTTACGACTTCCCAACTGTTTATTTTTTCGTACTACGTTGTAGTTCATTTACCTTCTCAGCTTCGATGTCTCACAAATGGTTTTGTTTCTTTAATTTTTTGCTTTCCGGCAGGAACCAGCGTTTCTTTATTTTCTGCTGTCGTATGGTAATTCACTTGATTACGATAACATTAATGGATTATTATTAATTGAAGTATTCATTTTATGTTTAGTCGCTGCTTAAAACTCACTAGCTACTAGAAAACAAACTAGCACAACTAACTCATTCTGTAGAAATGAGTAATGATAGACCAGTAACATCAATTAAAATGTAAAGTTGAAAGTCCGGTCTTTCCACAAATGGAATACAATCAAGTGTCAGAGTTTAACACCACAATGTACCCATACATCGCCTGTACCATTATTCTTGTTGCTAGATAGGTATCCTATTCTTCTTGTAAAGTTTTTTAGCTAATGAATTTGCATAAATATAGAATGAATTACATTGTGTCACAAGCATAGAAAATCACTAAACGCGTCTGACATAATTATTGGCAACATTTTTTTTAAAATCTAACGGTGACATTTTTTTGCTAAATTTAATCGTCGAACTGGAGTGATTTTGTCGAACAAAATTAACAGCATTTTGCAAGTGTCAAATAGTATCAGATATAAAGTAGTTTGGAAGTCACAGATTGTAACGTACAATTGTGTGCATTTGAAGGCAAAACCATTCACCGCTGAGTTGCATACGGTCGTCTACAAATAATTGGAATTTTGCACGAAAATCTAAATATTTTTCGCAGGTCTGTATTTTACCGTCAGAGGATTAATAATGAATGCATTGAACCTTCTTGTTAATAATTCAGCAATATAATTGGATTAGTTGGCTCGGGTATGTGTCACGATAAATAGAGCGAACACCAATATAAATACTGGTGTCATTTCGAAACTATTTGATTTTTAATCGTCGAATTACGTAATCGAAACAAATAAGACGAAAAGTAATAACTATTTATATTTTCTAATTCAAATTTTAGGTTTTAGGTAAGGTGTTGGCTTATTTGTTGCTTTAGTACCTCAATGTGATTTGTTCAAACGAATTATTCATGGAAGAGATGAAAACAAACAAACATGTATCGGAATATATGCACATTAAATAATCATATCACGTTTGTGTTGATTACTTGTATTGCTAAGTCGATCTTTGATGAATATACTCATAGTTGATTGCGATCAGTATTAAATAAATAATTTAAGATTTGGGATATTTCAGAAGAAGCATACAGATGTATTCTTAATTGTTGCGCAGTAAAAATTATTTAGGCAACAGCGGCGCCGATTGGTATAAAACGACACCCATTGAGCTGTCGCCTAATCATAGGTCACACATACCAATCTGTCGGTTGTTAAGATTCTTTCTGAAACGTTTGGTGCGGAGGATTATTCATCAGATTTCACAGTCGTTTTCTATCCAAGAAACTAAGATTTCCAACACAAAGGACATTATTCCCAAATGGATTGCCATGGACAGCTTGACAAGAACTGTTGCATAGGCCATTAAAGAAATTGCGTTTGGAAGTAGTAGTAGTAGTTTTTAAGACAACCTCCTACTGGCATCTCTCAGGAAGGTCTATGCCAATTTTCAGCCAAATCGAACAAATTGGCTCTTGGAAAATCCGTGCACCGTGGAAATACAGTGTCGCAATTCATCCCGTTGTATCAGCTTACCCCATCCAACTATTGTTGCTTTATTACATATTTTGGTATGCCGAATACGAATCTAGCATTCGCTTTTCAAAATAAGAACTTTGGTTCCTCTCTAAACCTATTTCTTAAGAACTTACACACGACTGATTTTTCAAACCATCTTTAAGTGATCTCACAATTTACAATCAAATTCAAACTCCAAACAACAACAAACAATAAAACCAATGTACTTATTATTTGCAATTGTGGAGAATGTTATTCCTTATGGCGTCGCGGTAACGGGAATATATTTTACAACTAGAACAAATGACGTGATTTGGTTAAAATTGATATTACTTAGACTTTTACGTTAAATTTAAAACGAGCAATTTTTTTTTTAATTTAAGCAATCAGTAACACAATGTTAAAATATCGTGGTCATAGTCATACGGCACGCATGAATATATGTATGGCATGGCCGAACTATTTAATTTCACATAAGCAACAGTAAATAAACAGTGGAAAACATAATGTAATGACAAATTAAGCGGGTTGTAAAAAGCATTCCCGTAAGGTTTAGTGGCATCTTTAATGCCCTCTAATATTTCACATTGATATAATTTCCAGCAACTCTGACATGGAATCCATCTTTTACGTAGCAGTCAAAGTATGAATAGTTAGAATATTATGAGTTCTGCATAATCGACTCACATTGTTGTTTTGCTCCCTAATTTTAATATAATCGGAAGACACCTTGTCCACATATTTTTAAAAATAACTGGATTGCCAAAAACGGCACACGATACGGGTGCAAGCAGAAATGCAACAACTATTACATACGGCGTTGTGTCGAAATTTTATAAAATCTTTCCAATAATTGATCAAAGCAAGTATCATTAGCATCATCCACACAACATCTATATTCATATGAAGATTTTGTTGAAAACAATACAATTGGCACATATAACATGTTCAATAATTGATAAGAAATTTATATATATTTTTTTAGGTTCGAGAAAGATCTGCTGACTTGAGTTGACTAAGAAATTCACGATAGTTCCCGAACGTTACGCTACTCACGTGCATCTACATAACCAAACAGTATCTGTCGGATTGACAACACACAGGGCGCTATCACAAACGCTTTTTTACTACTCCGGTGTTCAAAACCGTATGTAGATTGCGCTGATAAAAACCACACAAATGTTTGTTTTCATGGTTGCTCGGATTTTGTTAGCACGGTAATATAGCATAATCTCTTCTTAAAGTGTTACTTTGAATAAATACTATTACAGCTGGTGGTGCTTACTGTGGTTGCGAACTGCAATGCTAATTTACACGAATTAAAAGAAGTCTTTGTACTTCAATTGGAAATTATATAATTAAGTTAATTAGAATTTTGTACGCAACAAACTAATCTACATATGTTTTCAAAAAATTGTTTAATAATTGTTTGATTTTCTTCACCAAATAAATCCGGTGCATACCGAGCCATGCGCAAAGGGATTTTGTTTTTGCTGCCAAAAGAACTACTTTAAGATGAACAAGGACCGTCAAGTTCCAACTTAGTCGGCCACAGCAACAATTTGAATATTACCAATATGACTAGATTAGGCGTCAATACGCAGTATATGGACCTAGGAGCAGCATGTGCAGAGGAAGATGCAAACTTGGGCCAACTGCTACGTAGAGTTATTGTTGCATCTGGCGGCCAGAAAACTCCACCGATCAAACCGGAACCCGCATCAGACGTAATCTCATCATATATACATTCGAAACTGTTTTTATTTATGGTATGCAAACTGTCCCATTCGTACCTTTATTACTCAAGTGCAAAATTAAAAAAGTCGAAAACAAAAAGTAAACTATATCACGACCCTTCTACCACCGCAATAACCTCCAACTACGCATATTTTGCAACCGCATCCTGGGGAAGCTTAATTTGGACAATTGGCTAAGGTTTGCTTTTGTGGCGTGGTAGGAAGAAAAAGATAATTATTGCTGAACTAAACAAAATCGGCTTTAATTGTTTTGCGGAATTGCATTTTGTTCCGGGTACTGCTTAAAAAGGGATAGTCGACGTAAGAGCAGCATTGTATGCGAATTCAACAGTCAATGACATGAATGTTTGTTTGCAACATATAGAATTGTATTGTCCAAAACATCTCTCTTATTTACATCTAGTGTGATTTTCTACCGGCACAAACTTTCAACGGAAACACAAATCAAGGGACCACACATTTGTAGATATATGTCTTGATATTTATATTTTTATGCGCCACTATGAAAATGTTAACAAGTGCATTTGTCTTGTTAAATAGCTGATACCTTCAAAATGCATTTCAAATTGATATAAAGAGTTAAACGCACGTATGCCCGCGAAATTAATTTGTACATTATTTATAAGCTTTAGTCAATGATCACACGTACTTATTAGAAAAACGCACTCAAAATAAGGGGATGTTTTTCAAAAAAGAACATCTGTTGTACTTACGCATTTTGTAATGTACTGCCAAATCAAACAATGTAAATATATTTTGCAGTCTGAAAAATGTTTGTACAACAATTTCATTCAAACCATTGATTGCTTTTTACACGCGGCACGGTATACATTTAGTGGCCTTCACAGAAGTAAAGTACAACCACTGTACTGTATTGGCAACTTTCGTTAATTTATGTGCAAATCAGTTACTCCACATTTTCATATTTATTTCAAGTTTAAGTTTAACATATACTGACTTTGAATGATCACCCGCAAGTGCCTCGTCTATTTTTATAAATTCCAACAGTCTACGAATCTTTTCAACTAGCGGCCGCCCGATGTTTTGCCGCTCCATCAGCTGCAAGTTTTGTTCACCGCTCAATGTTTTAAACTTAACGGGAAACTCGCTCCGAAAATCTTTTAATCAATCGAATGCAATTTTCTTGCAAATAAATGACATATACATCTATTAACTTAATACGATGGTAATGCCAGAAATCGCTATTGTGGCGCCGTGCTTGCAGAGACATCCTAAGAAATATTAAGTGGTATTGGTATTCATTTATATCCATCTCTTGTACAGATTATCCACCAATGTTATATAAGAGGAGATACTGGAATATATAATGCATCCATATGTGTCCTGAAAAAGTCACGTGACACTGGGTGTTTCTGTGAGCAGCTGAAAGCCAAATGGCGCCAACTTACACTGATTTAAAAACAGGAATAAATATTGCGAATACGAATTAATTAGCATATTTGGTAACAGCGAGAATATTTACTACAACGTTTACAACTACAAATTACATTCAGCGTATCATCAACTTTTAATAAAAACATAAAGAGTGGCAGTATTTTCAATGCGATACAAAAATATAAGGCAAGACAAATACATGTTTGGCTGTATTCATTAAGTTGCGATTATGTATTAATATTAATTGCACTAAATAGCGTAGTCAGTTTGAACTTGTCAGTACCAACCATTACGTTGCATTTGACTATCTTATCCATAAACTTTTATGGATAAGTAGAAAACTGCATACTTGCTTACGTAACATTAATTAGCAACACAAGCCAGCATACATTAAGATGTAACGAGTATTTTAATAGCACAGATGAGTGCCGTGGTCACGTTCCTTGAGCAAAATAAAGTAGGATTTGCAAAGACGATTATTTTGAAAATGTTATTTTACGAGGTATATTGAGAAAAACTGATTTTTTCAGTGAGAACAGTTTTTCTTACACGTTTTTCAGCGGAATTGGTTGATATTTGGCATGAGCATTTCGCCATACGTTCCTCAAGAGGTTCAGAAATCAAAATGGAAAATTTTTCAACATATTTATTGTTGGAGAAGACAAGAGGATAAAAACTTCAAATTCGATGAAAATGTATTTGCAAGTTCTATTTGATGAAAATGAGCATTATTACGGCAATTATTTCAAAGACTTTATGATTGTACCCTATCTTTAGATGGTGTCAATTGCATACCTAATCATTGCAGGCTGCGCGCAACAGCTGAAACAATAGTGTACAAGTTCTCAAGAAGCGATTGATATTCGGCAATACAAAGCCTTGGGTCGAAAAATGATATTTTACCAATTATGTGCACAAAATGAATTAACAAATTACAACGCCACCTTTTACGAACCAATGCGAAATACATCACTTACAAGATAAAATAATTGATCTGTGTTGTTCTGAGCATTATTGCTCGGTAAAGTGTTTCTCTGTTCCCTAAGCTTGTAGCGGTAATTGATTACAGCTTTTATCAAAGTAATTGTCCACAAATTTTGAAAAGTTCCACAAACTATCTGGTAAAATATTAAAAAACACATTAACACAATTTCCAAGTCTCCCAGTTGACTGGGACATATTTTGTGAACCAATCTAGAATAAATTTGAGTGTTTTATCAGCCTACGTCAGTATTCGAGATTAAATTGATGAGTTGGATTGATTAAACTGAGTCCTGCACATGGAAGTTATGAAACAACATTGAAATTGGACACGAACCTATCTGAGTTAATATGGTTGTAATGGACATTTTAATAATTTTAATCGTCCAATACACCCATAAACCTTTGAACAGAATGAAAATCTTTTAAGCACAAATGTCAAATAAATCCACTTTCCATCCCTAGTGAATCCGATTCTAACGTTATACGAATATGCACCTCTTTACAATAACAAAGTAATTTTTTAATCATGTTAACTCATTTTGTAATGCCATACTCATATTTAACTTAACGGAGACATTTTTATTTCAATTAAATTAGATTATGATCATTACTGTAGTGTATTTGGATGGACTGCTTCCATCCAACCCACTTTGTACGATATCTGTAGATATCTTGTCTGACTGAAGCCATGCCCAAGCCTTGCTCTCACCTCAGCCAAAAGATATGACTGACTGGATCCCACAGACCATACTTGCTTCTTGTCCAGAGCCGACGTGCTCTCTAATTTTTCTTATCATTTTCTTGTTACATTGAACGAACTGTCCTTCTAATAAAAACTAATTTTGTAAAAAAGGCAAACAACTCACGTGTAATTAAATATACATTTAGTTGTCGGTCACCACACATCATAATAAGTAAAAGTAGCATAGCATTTAAGAGTGAATAAGAGAGTAAGAGTATTAATAAAATAGCACATTTTTAACGAGGACAACAATATTAAATAACGGAAAAATAGTATCCTTAATACATTAGTAACTCTCGAACATAAATGTTATTTTCATACCACGACTCTAAAATCAGACGACGTATAGCTTTTATTACAATCTTATTATCTGGCATTTAATATTTTTTTAATCGAATCAGCAAATGCAAAATAAAGCTGGAAAATAATACGAAAATAGGTTAGGTCAAATTCGCAGCCTTGGAGTATTGGAACCGATACGATATTTAGCAAATTAATGAAAAATTCAGAAAATCAAAACTCGGCAGGATGGTTTTGGTTATTCTGACGTCGGAACTGTGAAACTGATAGCGCGGCAAAAGTTTATGTTTACCATATAGTGGCCATATATGCGTTTGGTATGCAGACTGAAGTAATTTAAAAGTTGTACAAAACTTAAGTGTTAAATTTGTTAACTTTCAAAGCTTCAGATTATTTGTTCCCTTCAAATATGTACACTCGTCTAGAATCCGTCCCACCTCCTCTGAAGTGAGATGGACTCTTCCTCACTTTTGTCCTCAAATATGCTAATTAGCTGTACTGAGGACAATATCCTATTCTGTGTGCCTATACGTCTTTGAATGGTGATGATCACTGATCACACAACCAAAACTACAGGCACGACAGAATGCTTTTTTTAATCTTTTTTTTTTCAGCAAATAGTTACTGAAAAAGAATCGGAAAATCGTACAGTGATGACGATAATGATGACGCGTAATGTTGGCGTAATGGCGTTATGGGACCGCCATCGAACGACAAAACATCACACGAATCACCAATACATCACAATCGCCGTTTATCAATGTGGGCGGCGTATTATTGATACGCTGCTCACAATCACTAAAAAACCATCACTGGCTGTCAATGTGAGCAGGCACACAAATACTTTTTTTTCCTGCTCACAATACTCACATGCACACTTGTCTAACCGTGAGCTCATCAGCTGAGACAGTGTTTACGTTGTAAACACCGCACTACAAAGCCGATGGTCAACAGTAACGTCAAGCAGTAACTAAACTGTAATCTTTTGTCAGTGATCAGTGCTTAATAGGTTAGAGTTCAACTGTGCGAACTCAATAACCTAAAGCACTGATCAGGTCTGTCGAGAAAATTTATTTTTAAAAATTCTCTAATCAGAGAGAAGAACAAGCATGTGTATGCTTGCCTCTCCTCCTATCCATATAGGCGCTAAGTATACTAACACGTTATTGTTAAAGCACAACGGCGTTCAGCTAGAAATCGCTCAAATGTTCCTAGCTCAGATGATCACTACAGTCCAATCATTCATGAAATTACGTGAAAAATGATCATGTGTTTGACAAATATCACATTAGGATCAGTCCCGCTGTTGGTAAGAGTTCCCGTAGTAGAATCTCTTCCCTTACTTCCCAGGAGAATGCACTTCCCTCAACTGTGCACTTACTGCGATTAGTGTTGAAAGAGGAACTACCTATACACCATCATTCTACAGCATCAACGCGTGTTCTGAAATGTTGAAAACACGAAAGCATTAACACAATTAGGGCTTAGTATAGAAGAAAAAACTCATTACTAATACGGCATTTTATTTCAAAATTACGATTAATAATGTCTGGGCTGACAGTGACGCCGAACGAAATGACCATTGAGTCCCTGTATCATATAGATGTTGTGGAGTTTATGACATGTCATATTTGTTTAAAGTTAGTTGAAATTAGTTGAAGTCAACGAAAAAGTTAACAACTTCATATATAATCATTATGAATTAATTGATGCATTATTAGCATTTTTAAGTATGAACCAGCGATGGGCACGTTCACGGCAATAGCAAATGTGTGACACGTATAATCAGTTGCATAGCGATTTCATTCAATTATACGTAACAAAAATACACGATTCTTTCTCATCGTAAACAAAGAATTGTTAACCGCGTTTGGTGACATGTTTTAAAAGATTGTTTTGAAGAGTGAAGGAAGATAATGGATATGTTAGGAAAATCAATACACTTTAGTTTGGATCATCACAGTACATCACATAATTCAATGTTGGAAGTTGCTGAAATACATGCATTTATATATTTTGCTGGAGTGTCGTTTAGTTTCAATCAAACTAAGAGCTACGAGAGTCGGTTATATTGACAGCGAGCATCAACTTGAGTCGAATGCAAAATGACAGACAATTCTTCTCTCATATAACGGCGGTTGGTAACGTGTTTCTTTCATTCCTTTCAAGTTCCAACCACGTATAACATATTTGTGTAATCACTCAATGAATTTTAGAAACGGTTCTGCTTGTGACAGTTCTCGGAAAGAAAGGAAACAAGTCATGAATTTCTCCAAAGCAAAAAAGTTCTTTTCAACACGCCATAACGAAGCCATTTTCCCACTTTTCATTTTCCCACTGATGTGCTTGGTGTCATGTGCTGCCCCTGCCGAGGATGTGAGAAACACAAATATCGCTAAATTATTTGACAATTATCTGACGCAAAAGAATCTAAGCAGTTTGGTGACCGTTACAAATTTTGAGTTCCCTCAACATCACGCGTTAAGAGTACCAGTAATATCCAGACATCTCGTAGTGACTTTCGTGGATAACGACTTTGGTGTCTATTATCACTGGCTTCCGTACACGACTCAGCGCAGAAACATCTCTCAACATTTTGCGCATTGCCTGCAAACACACAAACATAATTACTACTGTAACAAAATTGTTTATAGTGATTTCGTTTCAAACACGAAACCGTGGAATGTCCAAATACACATTTCAATGTTTCCACCGCTGAAAGTGCTACTTGGCTCCAAATATCGCAAAGTGAACGTGGAACTTCCAACGATATGGAGTTCAAAATACCCACTTACGAATGAAAAAAACAATTGCGTTCTTCCTGGGGTTTCGATCGACACTATTAATGTTTTGATTTTCTCAAAGTTCATGAATGCCACCACTCGTGTTGCCATATCAAAGCAATGGTTGCGTTGGTTTATCTATAACCGACACGCTATCCAGTCAGCAACAAATTCAGTTTTCATGTTTGTGGAGGTAAGTAGCCATCCTGTGGTGAAATATGTAAGCCCTTGTTACAGTTCAACGATAAGCGATTGTGGGACAGGTGTATGGTTTATCCCAGCAGGCACCTCTAATTCATACAACACCAACGGTGTCACAAGATTACAAGTCTCTGACTGGAACAATTTTGGAGCACAAGCTCGTCTAATGGAAATATTTGGCAACTGTCGCAATTCCGAAATGAGTCCCTACGAATCAAGCCAAGTATTGTCCCATTTTCTTTACGCATTGTTTTCAAATCACAGCTACAGTACATTAAAATTAGGCGAAGGTGTTGAATGCATAAATGGAAATAAGGTTAAATCAAACAATCCCAGGTTTGCCACTACGCATCTTCGAATTTTCAAGGTAGTACAAGATTTTAGCACCATGAGCCCATACATGTCAATTAGAGATCAACAGGGTTCATTAAGATTCGTCAGTTGTGGTCGTCCTAAATATAGTTCCTTATATTACCTGGACATGGTGAATATATTCGACACTTACACTTGGTTCTTAATTGGAGTTGCCATAGCTGCAATACATTTATTCACTAAGGTTCTGAGTATCGTTGAAGAGACAGCCATCTCGAACAATTGGTTAGACTTGTCCAAAGCATTGCTTGAACAGGGCAACATTATTACAAGCACACTTGAGCACTATACATCAATTAAAATGCTGTTAGGATTATATATGTTTGGTGCCCTTGTACTGAGTAACGCATACAAAAACAAGAACGTTGCAAATTTGATTGCTCCAAGGCAAAACGTTCCTTTTGATACAATCGAAGAGCTAATTAGCAATAGCTTTTCAATCTATAGACGTACGAAATTCCGTGATACTAATATGGTCGCTGTTATTCGAGCGACAGAAAACATAATACGCTCTGCCGTAAGAAAAGATCTCATCCAACATAGGCATTTCATCGATAGCAGTGTAGCTTCTAGCGAACTCGTTACTGAAATTTACATTGCTCTTCGAAGCGTTAGTGACATATACATGGAATCCAGAATCCGGAATATTACATATGCGTCTGGCATCATTCCTAATGTTCCAGAAATTCTAAATACCTTTGCAATCAAACTAGGTTATTCGACGTTAAATTTCAGCAGCTATGTCGAGAAGAAGTTGTATTTAAGAGCTAAAGCTGAGGAGATTGGGATCGAACTGGACGGGGCCATGTTGAAAGTTCTCCAGAAATGTCAAAACACTGCATTAATTCTACCACATGACATGTCGATTGAGTACGCAAAGTCTTGGACAGGTTCAAGAAAAGTCCATGTAGGATCACACCCCGTTGTTGAGTTTGCAATTGTTATATATCTGAAAGGACTTGTAACCTCAAACGACATTCGTCGTGTTGGAGGGTTATACAGCTCCGGACTATGGAGCCTCTGGAGTCGTCTTTTGAAGAACACATGGAGGCACGAAAAACCTTTTGAACTCATCAGACCTACGATGAAGGGCAACTTTCAAATTGTTTTCCAAATATTGTTCCTGGGTCTTCTGATTTCAACTGTGGCAGCAGTTACTGAGTGCGTAATTTCAGTTTTTGGCTTCCTTATTCTGGGAAGAGTCAGAACACAAAGTAAATGTGCTCTCGAACACTGCGTTACGCACGTCATGAAATAAAAATGCCGTTGCGGTGTCCTTGTTGCAAAATTAAGAATGGGTCGATACGTTTTTTCATGTTTCATTATCCCCGTGTTTGACGTTCCTTTGTTTGAAGTGCTACAATGAAATATGTAAGTAGAGTAGAGAGAACCTATATAAAATAGCAAGCCTGTTATTCCAAATCACCTTAGCAAAATAACCCAAATTATAATTCCACACATTCAACTCTGTTCGTTGACTTACGTTCCAGAGGACGTTGTACGTGATTGTAAATCTGTTGCATATTCGTATTCCAACTTCCTTGTTTCTCAACTCCCCAACAACAACTTCAAATTCGTCACGAGGCACAAGAGCTCTGTTTTCGTCTCGCTGTAGCCAATTCTTCAAGGTGTCCAGCTAAAATTTAAAAAGGTAATTTTTAATTTATTTCATACTGAATGCTCTCTTATTTGCAACAACAACAAAGAAAATATTTTTAAAACTATTTATCTTACATTTATGACTACTTCCGCAGCCAATACAAATGTTGTAATTAATACAGTTGCGTAAATCAAAAGAATCATAATTGTACGCGCACCCACATTGAAAATCACGAAATCCAGGTTAGCCGATTGCAATGTCACACCAGTCACCAAGTGACACATTAGCATGCTACCAAATGCGCTGCTAATAAGCTTGCAAAGTGTCCGTATTGATTTATAATCTGAGTATAACTGATGCCATTGCAATCGCTTTGATAGTGCTTGTGTTGATCCAGAAAAATTTTTGGCCACCCCATCGCAGTTGTCTCTACAATTGATGTCCTTGATATATCGCTTGAATTCTGTCGTGACGGACCAGGCACTGATAACAGCCGAGAATAGCAATAGGTGAGTGGCTGCCGTGCAAATCAAATGACTTGATACACACAAGGCAGTAGCTGCGGCCATGAAATTGTCCAAATCAGTCGGCTCCACAACAACTTCAGTTTCATTGCGACCAACAAAAGAAAATATCTTGCGGCTCAAAAGAATTAGTGTAACTGAATGTGGAAGGGCAGAGTCGGACAGTATCCCAAAGGAATATAATCCTTCGTAAATGCCCATCACCAGAAATGTTACGTGGAAACTGTTGCAAAGAACTTTGGTTGGCCGACGTCGAGCACTTTGCTGAAGAAATTGTGTGGCAGCATTAGATGACAACATGTTAATTATTTTTGTAAATTTGTCAGAATAGAACCAGTAGTTTATATACTTGATCAAGACAAGTATGATCTGTGAGGCAAAACCAAGAGCGGACATGTACAAGGTGGCATCTCTAGATTGTAATGTTGACGAGAAGAGTGGGTGAATTCTCAGATTTGTAATCTCTATGAGTAATCCAAGTAGGGTGAAAATCGCACAGAGAATCTGTTGAAGTATGCACTTTGAAAGTTTGTAAGTTTCGTTGCCATTTTCAAGCGGAACAAAACGAATTGGGGAGGCGAGAACAAAGTAGGCGAAATTGAAATAACTGACGAGAAAGTTTGGAAAATAGTTCTGATTCGTGCCCATGAGAAGCGACATTGTATTTATTATATAAATGCGATGTTTAAGCTTTGATGTTAAGCTTGCTTCTTGGATCAAATTTGGCTTGGAATGTGGTTTGCACCATTTACAAACGCGTGCTAGTTCGCAGATTATGTACCGACGACAAACGCGCAATATCGCATAGCGTCACACTGTCGCGTCTTGTTTGTTGCTGCTTTGCTGGCGCCAGGAATCAGTCTCTATAATTTACGGTCTTGCGTGTCTAGAAATGGAATAATACACTGAGGATAATATGACGATTTAGAAAAGAGGCCATTGTGTGAAAGACATTGTGAGCAAATAATTTATTTGGCAACTATGCATGGGAACCATTGTTTGCTTCTGTAATTCATATAAAACTTACAATTAGGAGTTAGCGTTTGTATATCTACAGCATACAAATATTGTGTATCACCATGTAATTATGGTGCTCGTTTATTTGAAGGAATTGTGGTTATCGAAAATAATAATCTGTTACAAAAGTTAAATCATGTACCCCAATTTAATTTTCCACGGCAGCGAGATTATTAAATCTTGATACCAAAGTTAATCAATGGTTAAAATAGTTTAACTTCAAAAGAGCTGCAAATTCATCATAATATATGTATTTTTCAAGCGACGTTAGTAGCCTGGGATATATCAAACAGTTTATCCGATCGTCTCCACCAATCGTCTCGATATTTATTGTGACCACCAATAACATTATAAACCCAAGAAATTTCAAACACCTAGAATGTAACTATTTTGTTTGGACTAACTTTTCTTAGAAGCATAATCTTCAAAACACTACCAAGTAATTTCTTCATGAAAAGTGTAATAGGTGCTTCTTAAAGCACGATCACAATTCGAGACGAACGTCACCATAACATTATTAACCGCTGTAGGAGACATATATATGCAGAGTAAGCATATCAAGACTTATTGTGGATGTTTTCCAATATTTTAGATTGCCAATAATGATTAATGCCAGAGCTCCACGGCCACGGTCTACATTATTAATGTGCTGAACACGAGAGGAGAGTCCACAATAATTGGGTCAGGCCCTAAACTACGATGGTGGCAGGTGGTGAAGCTCACCAGGGCCCACGGGCCTAGGGGGCCCAAAATTTTAAAAAGAATGTTGCAAATTTTCAGAATGCTCAACATTCAGGAGGCCCTAGAAATATCTGGGCCCCTACAATTATCTAGGCCCCTACAATTATCTAGGCCCCTACAATTATCTGGGCCCCTGCAATTATCTGGGCCCCTACAATTGTCGGGGACGCTTCAATTATCTGGGCCCCTGCAATTATCTGGGAAGTTTTATGGCAAAAAAACTGTTTGAGTCTTTAAGTAACATACAATCCTAAATTTTGGAAGGTACACATGATTCCGATGAACCGAATTTAGTCGGCTTCTCAATAGATATGTAAAACTTCTGAGGATATAAAATATTTGCAACATGCAACCGTTCATGGATATTATGATGCATATGCTTCATAGTTTCAGTTGTCATTATTTGAAAGGATATGAGAAAAATATTGATATGAGGAAGCTCCGTCATTGTGCTGGTGACATTTGTGAGCTCTTCAACTCAATTTCTTTTAATATTCGTCATTTTGTACGTGATTTCCATGATATTGGGGAAGTTTTGGAAAGCATATGAATAATTGTGTACATGACATTACTGACGTCAAACAAGAAGATAGTTAGTTCCACCGTAATTTACGGTGTTTAGCTTTACGGTCCATAAAGCTAAAAACAGTAAATGTCGGTATTTTAAGGGTATCGCAGTACAACCAAGCAAATACTAAAATGGTTTTAAATGTCAATATAATCGGTAAAAGTAATGAAATGGATTCCGAACGTGAATACCAGTTAATGCTTGCTATATAGTTTAAATTTATAATTGTTTAAATTCATATTCACGGATACACAATTCCACAATTTGGATTGTGACAAGAAGTACAAAATAGTTTATTTGTTCCAAAGATACTTAAGTAATACGTGTAGTAAATTGGGGGTTTTTTGTAATGAGAAAATTTTATTCTGCCCTAAAAAATCATGACTTTAGTGCTAATTTTTCATCAAAACTTTCTTTGAAAAAAAAATATTTTCTTTGGGTAAATGATTATTTTTTAGGACCCATTTACTATTAAATTTGAGGGCTAACTGAATATTTTTAATCATGGGTAATTTTATTGAAAATTGTTGGCTATGTGAATAATTTTTATTACAAACTCATGATTTTTAGAACTTTTTGTGTGCATTTTTCCAACAATGTAATTCATAGGTATTCCATATACACCAAGAAGCTCTAAGCTTTTTCGGTTAGACGGTGTGCATACTTGTAATTTAAATTCCGTACGTAGCCTAGAAAATAAATTAAATTTTCAGGCGAATCGTAAGGAAAGGAGAATGTGACTATAAGCAAGTTAAAAAATTAGTTTAGAGCTTATATGCCCCAGTATTCGATCGAAGTAGGCAATAGACTAATCAAGTCTTAAAATTGCTCACATCAGCTAATCAACTATGACAAATTTCTATATTCCACTGGAAGATGATGATTCATACTCTAAAATTTAGCTGCAAGATTAACTATCGTGTAATACTTAATGTCATTTTCCGTTCAGAAGTTAGCTACAATTGCTGCACTTGATATACAAAGCAATCAAAATCACAATGTCGTTAGTGTATCCTTGTGTTGACCTCGAATTGCACTTTTGGACATTTATTAGTTTAAATTTTCAATTTTTGAATGTATCATAAATGCATCATTTAACGTTTCACTTAAAGCTACCATATAATATAATTACTAGCACGAAATAACATAACCAATTTGTCATATGGTAATATCTTATCTATGTCATCCAATAGAATACAGGTTCCCAATATTAAATTATTTTGCCATAAAATATCATACATTTATATGAGAAAGTAATTATTCTTTAAACACAAGACTAATTTCTCATCCAAAGAAAATAATCATTTATCCAAAGAAAATATTTTTTTCATAGAAATGTTTGATGATAAATTACCACCAAAAGCATGATTTATTTTGGATGAAAAAATACCTGCCTTTTGTAATTCGTTGAAATACTAGCGTGAAAAATTGGCGTGAAATCTGAAAGATCCGGCTTATTATTTATGATCGGGTGAAAAATCTTCCTAGATCTATAATTGCAGCTATTGGGGTTTCATATAATAATTTTATTTACTTTAGTTGTTGCTTTGCGTTTATAAATTATTTGCGTTCGGTGAATTAAAGTTTCATTAAAGTTGTTGAAATTTATTTCATATGAATCTCAACGCCTTTAGCTTTAATTTTTGGAACAAAAGGTGCTTCTTTCTTGTATGGAATGAAAGCCAGTTCTATGCAAATTTGAATTTATTTTTAAACCTATTTCAACGAATTATGAAAATTCCTGAATTTCCTACAAAGATACTTTAACTACATGTGGGACACAGAAGGGATTTTGGGGTTATCTTTTAAAACGTGTAATTAACCGGCGAAACTGAGAAGCGAGTTTCTAATGTTATACATCATCATAATTCAATGAATAGAAAATGAGAAATATTTACGGAAACTGGTACAATTGATTTAATAGAGCGGTGTTATCAATTACCAAAGACTAAATTTTCCATTCGAAATAAGTTTAAAGAAGCTTTTTGGTTAGTCGAATTACAGCTCTTATAGGGTCAAGAAATATTTTGTCTTATTTTTTCGTGACGTATATAACTCCATTAATTTACCTTAGTCGATAATATTTGCTACCACCATATTTAGATTTAGTTACACACAAATAATGTAACTATACGTAATGGTATGCATGCATTTATATAGAGTATATGTTCGAAACGGTGCAGGGGCCCAAAAATCAAGGGGCCCACCAGGGCCCCCAAACCCACGGTGAGGGCCTGATTGGGTGGAGAATTTACACAATGCTGATTTCTTGAAAATTTTGCCTGACTCTCACAGGAGTAAATCTTTAAATTGGAACTCTTTGGGGGTTCAGGCAGGGGTCATCCAAACATCTCCTCTATGAATTGTAATTGAGGTCGCGTCTATATCTAATATACATCGTTCCGTACAGGCCATCTGCTGCTACATATTTTAAACAGTTCACTCATAATTCTATTTTTTCATTTTTGTGGCCAAATTGTTGTACCGACTGGATTATTTGCACACATTCTTTCTGGAGAGACCTCTTCCAAACCAATTGCTGGAACGTTCCGAATGTATAGAGAGCTACTGAAGAGCGGTACGACCACGTATCTCTAAGATACATTCTTCTGATGACGTCGGATTTCAGATTTGCGGCGTCGCATGAAAAAATAATGTACGAGCGCAATGCAATTGTCACATTCCATGAACACGGTTCTATTTGTTGTATTTTTTAACCAAAATAAAAGAACAACTGCAAACCCTTTCAAAAGAAACAACAACAGCAACACGTTCTTGCCTGTTCTAACTTGGATATGAAATAAGGGACAATTCTGTGAGAAATGTGTAATTATATATATGAGAATGAGAATTAAATAAATAATAAAATCTCTTATTTTCTCACGGATCTCTAATCGCCATATAATCAGGCATTACCAGTGCTTCAATAATGAATAAAAATGCATCACAAGTTTGGAGTTTTGCGGCCGTGAAAGATCATAAAATTTTGCAAGATTAATTAGTACGATAGTACGAAGTGTGTATTATTCCCTTATTAATAATTATTTTATCATTGTGCAATTTACAATCCGCATTTAAAATTTTCAGCCTGCGAAACCCTGTTCACCTACAATTAGATAATCTCTTGCTTTGCAGTTCTCACCATTAGTGGCGTTGGAGTTGATAAATCTTTTGTAAAGGAGGGTAATGTAAAATATCTTCGATTGATAAACGTGATATGTATTTTACGTTAAAACAGAGTCGAGTTGACAACCACACACAATTTCAAATTATCCCTTAAAACCATACTGTGAACAGGATACTTTTATTAGTAGGATATGTGTTAATTGATTAACCTGAAGGTGGTCTGATGCCCAAGTATTTTGTTGTGTTATCGAAAATAATGGTAAGTTATTTTTACTTTATTTACAGCAACGGAAGATATGCAGTAACACTTTAAGTACAACACCGGTCATGATTTGTGCGCACTAATGAAATTGTGGCTTGTTGAAAGAAACGAACGATCATTCCTCAATATATAACCTTTTATTCCTCTAATTCTTGTTTGTAAAGTGTGGACACATTTAAAGTGAAACGAAATGGTAAAATAAAATTTAAAGTGGCGAGGTTGAATATCACGCTCGAAATCTTTACTTACTTAATATTTCCGTATCGTGTAGTTATAGATTGTTTTTGACAAGGGACAACAAACAACTAACGTGAATTTACAATTCAACGAGATTGCGTTCCGACAACCCGAAAAATTACATCCATAATTATTGGCATTTAGAATCTCATTTTAAAAAGCTGCCAGCGTGTAAACAAATATTTACAATATATAGCGAAGTTAGACGATTTTGATCTGCTACTGTGAATGAATGCTTTCTAATTGTACACAAATCCCATTATTAACGTCGAAAAGACGCAAAGAAGAAGTTCTATAAATGTTAGCCTCGTAATAATAGTAGTGGTTAAGCGGGTATCCTGCCATCAAAGTAGACATTCTTCCATTATATTCGATAACAACTATTACAGCGTCATTAAGTCGTTAATGGAAGATAACTTCGAAGGGTCAAGGTCGAATATCACATTCAAAATATTCCCTTGCAGAATATTAGAATATCGTTTAGATCTCGATTGTAATCGACAACGGAAAGTAAAGAATTCGTTTGAATTCAACATGATACCGCTCTTGATACCTTCCGTCCGGAATTAGTAGCATTTGCATTTTAAAAAGTTCAATATTAGCTACAAGAGTGTAAAGAAATATGCAGTATAATACTTATTGGCTCTTATTGTTAGTTACTATCGAAATTAAGCAGTTTGTTGAAATGAATAATTCAAATGCTGACTAGAACGCCGTTCGTTTGTAATTGTAGGATTGGCTATTTAAAATGATGCACATGTACGTTTCAATCAAATGTTGCTCATCTCAACAATATTTGATCGAAACGTACATGTGCCTTATATTAATAGCCAATGCCACCATTAACCGTGTTATGTAGTTTTGGGTGACTTTCGGCTGCCAAATCTCATCCTAACTTGAATTTCCGCCTTCCTCAGCGTACCACTTACGAAAGTTTCCAGGTTTCGTGTTTCGCCAGGAAAAATTGGCGTTACTTCAAATTTTGATTGATAGAGTTAAGGTAGAAGTCCATAAAATGGGATTTAGTGCGTCACATCAACGTGAAGGACATAATTAGTAGTTACATTAAAGTACATTTACACGTTACCCAAGAAACAGACAATTTAACCTGACGAAATGAAATACTTCAATTAGACTCTAGTTTATCTTGGATTGAATAGCTTGTCCTATTATATGTATGTATGTATGTATTTATGAAAGGGAATTAATTACATTAATTGTAAATATTCACGCTACTCAAGCACTAAAATAAGGCTTATTGCAGTCTCTTTCAGACAATTACACTGGTAGTTGTTTTATGGCCGTTGAGCACTCCGTAAGACATAGGCCTGATCATCAGATGATCTTAGTCTACCAGAACTTTTGATGAAAAACAAAAGACTGGCTGGAGTTGCTTGGCGGATGGATTCAGGGCTGAGGAGTTGACTCTCCAGCACGTCACAACGTGTTACCACGAATTTGTCGCACTTCCCGAGGAAGTGCAGGCTTGTCTCCGGTTCCATCTCACAGTAGGGGCAGAGATTGCTGTCTACTACCCCCAGCTTGTACAGATGTCCCTTCAGCACAGAATGTCCAGTCATAATTTGGACAAACTGTCTTATATTGCCACGAGGACAGTTGGTTAAAAACCGACTGACTCCTCTTGATGGCAGATCAATCAGCAGTTTGGTCTGCTGACAGTCAGTACGATTTCGCCACAGTGAGGCGTGCTTCTCGTCAGCCCATATCTGGGTCGATGAGTGCACTACACTCACGGAGGCTGGAATTATCGGCTCAGGGCCGACTGCAATGAGCTCAGCGGCACTTTTGGCGAGCTCGTCTACCATCTCGTTTCCACAATAGCCAGCGTGTGCTGGTATCCAGGTGAGCGTTACTGAGTGCCTTGCAGCTAACTGCCGAAGGCTCTCAAAGCAATCACTCACCAGTGCAGTCATGAGCTGCCAACTCAAAAGAGCTGCCAGAGCACTCCTGCTGTCGGAGTATACGAATATACTCCTTGGTTTGTCAAATGCTTCAAGCAAAGCCCTTGCCAAATTATTAATGGCAAGTACCTCTGCTTGAAATACAGTGGCACTGGTACCCAGTGCTATTAATTCTGACGCGTGTTCGCCATCATACATTGCTGTATAGGCAGCACCGGTCCGTTCGTTATGGCGTGAGCCATCTGTGTAGCAGACCACATCCGACTCATCGTGTTGTGGTTCTCCTTTCTTTTTCCACTCGTCTCTCGTCGGTAGGGTTACTTTGAACCCTCCCTCGACGAGTGGTCTGCTATTGCGAAGGTCACATGGCCACTCTAAAACAGGGAGCCGTTTCCAGATTTCTCCGCAGGCTCTAGTATGGGTTACCTGCTTAAGAGTTGCTCCTCCGCAATCTTCCATCCAAATTTTGTTATGTTTAAGTCTGTGCATCGTTCGTACAGCGATTAATTCAGCATGTACGTCGACGGGCAGAAGGTCAAGCATGCCCTCCAACGCTGCCGTTGGGGTTGTATGCATGCATCCTGTGATGAGCAACATTGCCGTCCTCTGTACTCTTGCAAGAGTGGCAATGTTGTTTTTTGCTTTCATCGCCGGAACCCAGACTATCGCCCCATAAAAGATAGCCGGTCGGATGATAGCAGTATAAATCCATCTCATGACTCGGGGTTCAAGACCCCAGGTTCTTGAGACGGCCCTCTTGCACTGCGCTAAGGCTATGCGCGCATGTGTTGCTCTTTTTAGCGTATGGGTACGCCAAGTCAATTTGTGGTCCACATGAACGCCAAGATACCTGACTGACGTCTTAAAAGGTATCGGTTGTCCATTGAACAGTAGAATCTTACGGCAATCGAGCCGTTTTCTGTTGGTGAACACGACGGCCTCCGACTTACTTGCGTTTACCGAGAGGCCTACTCGTGTACACCAATCATGTATCACTCGAAGTGATTGTTGCATGATGTTTTGCACTGTGGCGTAGCATATGCCGCTCTGTAGCAGTGCAATGTCATCAGCAAATCCTTGTGAGTATGTGGAAGTGGCGTTAGCCATTAGCTCAGTGAGGAGCTCATCCACCACACAATCCCAAATGAACGGAGACAGAACTCCGCCTTGTGGGCATCCAGCTCCAACGGAAGCGATTCTGGTGGAGCCGAATAAGTCAGCCATGACAGACCTGTCACGGAGCATAGAGTTAATCCACCTCACAAAGAGAGGATCCACTTTAAGTCTACTGAGGCTGCGACTTATGACGTCGTAGGGGACCTTGTTAAAAGCCCCCTCGATGTCCAAAAAGACGCCCAGTGCCACCTCTTTGTTTTGGAGTGTCCTTTCAATCCGCGCAGTCAATTGATGAAGTGCGGCTTCAGTAGATACTCCTCGAAGATAGGCAAACTGTCGGCTTGCTTTCAAACGGGACACCATTTCGGCGTCCTTCACATGCCAGTCTACCAGTCGTTCCAATCCCTTTAAGAGAAAGGATGTCAGAGATATTGGGCGCCAAGACGACACCCTTTGGTAACTGTCCTTGCCTGGTTTAGGCAAGAACACAGCTTTAGCTTGCCGCCAGGATTTCGGAGTGTATCCAAATTCGAGGCAGGCCGTATATATTGGTGCAAGCACCTGAGATATTTTTTTACCAGCACTTGTAAGGAGGGCTGGAAATATCTCGTCGGGTCCAGCACTTTTAAAAGCACTGAAGGTCTCAAACGCTGCTCTTATTTTGAAGGGTGTTACAACGCCCTCCGAAACTCTCATCCTATTTGACTCCCTGTTAACAGAGGAGCCGGATGTTGAGTTGGTGAAGTTCGTTTGCAAGAGCAGGTCAAGTGTTTCGACGGCGGTACTTGTAAAACTGCCGTCATCTTTTTGAAGCGATCCCAATTTTGCAATCGGGTCGCTTTTGAGAATCTTGTAGAGGCGCGCTGCGTCTGACAATTTTTCCATGCCAGCACAAAAGCTGCGCCACGCTTTCTTTTTTGCGTTACGAATTGCCTTGGTGAAGGCATTTCGTGCTAGCTTATGTTTTTCCCAGTCTTCCTGGGAGTTAGTGATAAGCGCTCGTCTTAATAGACGGCGTGCTTCCTTTCTTTGAGCCTTAAGCTCATCAGTCCACCAGGGTTCCAACTTCATGCCTGGTCTGACCCTTTTGCGGGGACAGCTGGCATAGAAGCCTGATCTGATTATTGCGGAAAGCTGTTCCGCCCGATGCTCAAGCGATTCAACCGAGGTGATTTCGCTCGTTTCAAAAGTGTCTAGGAGAGGTTCAACCACTCCTCGATACTTGGCCAAATCGGTCCTTTTCCGGTTGTAATACATTACCGGCGGACCGAGATTGACTCCAAGTTTAAATCGGATTAAACGATGGTCAGAGAATGAGTCTTTCTCATCTACCGCCCAATCTGTTATTAGGCTGAGTGCATTCGTTGATGCAAATGTTGCATCAAGAACCTCTCGGCGTGTGGATGTAATGAAAGTAGGAGAGTGGCCTTGGTTTGCAACATGCAGCTGTGACGCTGCTACGTAGTCAACCAAGTCTTCGCCTCTTTCATTACAGTCAGTGCTCCCCCACATCGTATGATGTGAGTTAACATCGCCGCCAACTATAAGCTTGGCATTGTGTGATTCACAATAGCTTAGCAGCTGGCGAAATTCTTGCGATGGATGTAGGCTGGTGTCATGTGGCATGTAGACCGATGCCACTACCAGCTCATCCTTGTCGAGTTTGACTTTGGCCACCGCCAAGTCTCTGCTAGAGAGTTCCGCTAGTGGCCAAATGGTCAGATTGTGGGACAGTAGTAAAGCGGCTCTGGGGGGCTCCCCTTTCTGTACCGCTACTATTGTCCCCAGTCTGGAGAACCCCGTTACCCGTGAGTTCCGGGTGTGGGGTTCTTGCAGGATACATATGTATCCCTTGTTATTGTTGTTGCAAAGAATTTTGCAAAGGTTAGCCTGTGCCGCAACGGCACGGTGCATATTCAGTTGAATGCACTCTATCATGACGATGTTGTTGTCATGTTATCAATGGCATGCGCCGTCTCAGCAAGTCCAGAGTCCTGCCCATCATCTATTGTCCACATATATTTCAATGTGTGACGCGATATGGGAAACGGGTAGTCCGGATTCCCTTTACTTTGACCCATGCTGCTCGTTCCCCGGCAGATAGGGGCGGCAGCACGTGAACCTGAGTAAGGGTCGTGGGTATAGCAAGATTCCGCACGTATACCATGTTTCTCAATGGTATGCTGTAGATTCTTTGCTGAACCCGGTAAACCTATATTTAGGTTTACAATCTCGGTTGTCTTACTCTCACTGCGTTGCAGTCCATGAGATTGCGTGCTGGAGAGTTCAGACGTGTAATCAGCCACCACAAAATCAATGATCAAAGTCAACTGAATTAGTGGTGCTGGAGGGTGTGTTTTATGTCCTGTGGAGTGCTCGCCCTGTTTGTAATGGTAATGACGATCACTGATCACAACTAACAAAACAACAGTTGGAGCACTAATGAGGACAGTATTTCTCATCAAATTATCCGTGAAATTTGCGCTATTGCTAGCAAATCTCACTGAAAAATTCACAATATCGCTTACACATGCAATATTCATGGTTCTTGTGTGGCGTCGTGGAGACGCCATCAAGCACCAAATCACTTCACACATGTCACTATCATCATCACCCCCAGGGGAGAGCAAAGCATCATCCTCCATGGGGGTGGCGTCCTTTAATTTGTTGCCGTTTTTCGCCATTTGGAAAAAGGTAAACAAACACAGATGATTACTGTGTTACCTACTTACCTTTCAACTGACGAAAAACTGGCGAATATTGGGGTGTACCTCCATCCTAGTGCACTGCCTAACTAAAGGAATGTAAGGTCCACTAAACAGTGGTCCTTGACCTTAGTACTGGCACTTGCACTGATCACTTTTAGTTTTTTTTTTCAATTTAGTTTTAGGAGCAGGTATGCACACACAACCGTGTGGTTCGCCTGCTCGATCAGGTTTTTTTTTGTTGTCCTATTATAAGTCAAAATTGAATTTATATAACAATATCGAGCACTTTTCACAAACTGCAATATTAAAAATTATTACACCAGGGGGACAAGTGTACCTAGCATTAATGAAAACAAATAAATGAGGGATTTCATTCAAAACGTCGTCGTAATTTAACATTCATAATATTTTGATTGCGAAGAATTACATTTTTCTTTGTTTTTCTACTCTTGCTGCAGGAACGTCAAAACTTTTCGTCCTACATATTAGAAAGTGAACTTGAAGATAAAATCCGTCGCATGTTGGAGGTTCTAAATATTACGCTGTTGCGATGACAAGAAAGTATTATTGACGCAACTACAAAATGGGAAGTACGGTAATTAAAATTTCGTGAAAGCATTTCAATTCAAAATGCAAATGATGGTTGAACAAGTTTTAAAATATACTTATCGAGGGAACGAATCAGGACAAGAAATGTGAAGCCTTCAGTGGCCACAATGATGATATGCATATCCATATTATTTCAATAAAGTAGCGACGGGGATTGAATTAAATGATTTTAGCTAAATATGAAATTTCCATTTGATTATTGTCGATTTCTTTAATGCAGCCTCATTCAACGTTGTGCCGAGTCGCTTTCAAAGATGCATTGGTATTTGTAATGATGTATTATAAATCTATATAAGCATGTTTAATTATTCTGTATCCAAACAAAACGGAATCTTCATGACACAAACTTTCTTAATTCACCAAAATTTGATGGCGATTTTACTTGTGAGTTCAATCCTGGAAGGAGAACATTGACCAAACAACCAAAACTTGTCAATTTTTTTCTTTCGACTTGAATGCAAGAAAACACCAACAGTCGTTGTAGATTTTAGTCAAAACTCAACCGTTGCCTTCGATTATCTCTATACATCTATGGCAGCGACGAATCTGTAATCGTAATTAACTCGACGATAGTTAACTTGTACTTTATGGCGTCTATGAATTTCTAATTTTGGTCGTACTGACATGAATTAATTTGAAACAGCACTTTCACATCATGCAAATTATGTATTGTATTTATAATTACACGATATACATTTAAAATGGGTAATTTAAAACTTGAAAAATACTTTTGCATTTTTTGGTATTAGCCAACTAGATCAACGTTTATTTTTTACTGAAGTCATACGCATGTATCCTTCTCACAATAATGATCCTTGTCAGAAATAATGAAATGGATTTATCAAGTGTTGTAAACAGTACTATGGAGATAATACAGACGTTTATAATAATTTAAACTACCTTATGTATCAATTATGATAACTGGAGTGGGTGAATATATTACCTAGAATATTTTCATCCGCATTTATGTTCGATCTTATTTGAGTAAACAGGAAGCTGCTGATTGTGAGACCGGCAGTAATGTCGAATGTCTATCGACGAGATGCATTAGATGTGTTGTGATGTAGTCAAAATTATACTGCAAATATGCAGGTGCAGATATTTTAATGAGTACTATACAATACTGTTTGAATGATATCTATCGCAGATTGTATTGGTTCACTTTTTTTCCTGCTTACCAATGTGAAATTCTTGATTCAGCTTGATGAAGTCGCTATGTTGAAAATGTTAATATATTTTGGAGACGACGTCAAAGTATTTATTTGCGTATACTTATCTCTGCATTTTTGCTTTTAAAACTCACTCCTCACTAGCTTCCAGGCAATAATAAGTATAATCTTCTTCCGACTTAATCTAAAACCACGGGCAATTTTTACAGAAGGGCGTTAAAGAACCAAAACCACCATTAACTGTGCATATGTCTTTCCACTAAAATGATATTAAATGCAATATTTTTGTTTGTAATTAACTTGTGATCTTGCTAGCCATCAAATCAGCATGGCCTAAGAAGTCAAAAAACTTTAGCGGACTTCAGTAAGATTTGATGCACAAATGTAACGGTAAGCAAATTAAACCAAAATGCATTGATTTTTTAGCAAAAAAGTAATTCCTCACTAATTTAAAAACAAGTAGCTTATATGTAATTATGAGAAGAGCTTATAATTCTCCCAAGTTTGTTCGGCAATGGCGTACATACAGGTCGAGTGACAGGGATTCGAATGCCGTCACGTATCCGACGTTACAAGTTGCGGTTTTGAAATTAGTAGAACCAGAAACAGTCTTGGTGCATCATTTTAAATTATAAAAAACAAATCACTGAAAAATCTGGGAAAATGAATGCTTTACATATACATTCAGCAACTGATTATTACTGTGACTGGATGGATTAGTCATTGAAGCGTTGTAAATTCCAAATTGGAATTGCAGTTCATGTAAATAAGCTTGCACGCATCGACACAATTTCAGTTTTCTTACAACGCCACACTTAACAACGAGTTACTTACTAAAGTTAATTTACGTGCAGCGACCGTTTTATTACGTACAACGTCACGATGTGAAATTTAAAAATAACTTATCAGTTATCCTAAACTCTAAAATTAGCATCACTTGTCCGTTTCCACACTGCATACTCGAATCAATAAATTTCACAACATCTCAGATTGTTAAGAAAATCTGCACAAATTATAAAAGTAGGTACTATTCAATTTATCGCAACCTGAAAGCTATCAATTCATCATTCTGTATTTTGTTTTAATTCAATAGTTTCAGAAAAGTAAACTAAAATCTGTAAATTTTCACTACTTTGACTATTTTAATTATTTATTATAACAGCATTTCCTCCACCAAAATTTAACCATGGGTATGGGATCTCCCGAAGAATTTCATCAATCGAATCGCAAAATAAATAATGAGTGTTAACTGACCATTGGAATAACGATGTATGTAGATTACAGATTTTCTACTGATGCTTATTGTTTGCTTATAGTGCCGAATGCATTACATCTTCCCATATTTTTGGAACTATTATGGTGATTATTTGGAAAATGCTATCTTGTAGTAAATGCATTGAGTGGGTTTAAATGGGTTAAATGTGCATCGTATGCAATGAACATGGGTACCATTTCCCTTTGAACTACTTGGGTTCTTGAAACGGTGAATGTCAATTCAAGTGACAATTATTAAAATTATAATATTCCTCATTGCATTTGTGAATAAGAAATCCTTTGAATTTTGTTTTACTTAGGCCAGGAGGATGCAAAAAATAATAATAATAAGTCATTCTTCTGTAGCAGTTAGATACTCCAACATTATCTGCTTTCATGGTATTACTGATAGTGGTATACAATGGTAACACATAGTGGGGACCGGATTGTCAAGTAGATGTTCCAAGGTTTTAATGTTCAGATAATTGTATTGTTTTGATGAATTGATGTACTGATGTTATGATGATTTTAATTAAGGAGGCATATGTAAATACTTATACAGAGTGTTTCTCAGTAGTTGAGGTACTGGAATTATGTAAATAGGAACGCTGATAATTGAGGTGAGTTGTCAGGTAAATAATTGACTGGATAATTAAGTAAAATATGTTGCTTAAGTTGACACAATTCTTGGTACATAAATTACTACCTATTTTCCCCTATTCTTGTTCATATGAAAAACATTACACTTCTATAAAATGCAGCACACATAGCTTATTTAATTGAAAGCATCTCATTCAGAAACATATCGCACCTTTAAAATTATACAACTAAATGTTGGTGGTGCGACGCTGCCGACGACGTCGAACTTGTACATTTTCAACTTTTAGGCACTTACGTGTTAATCTGGCAGCTGGCTAGTTTCTGAACATAAACTATCCATTACGCTGACCTAAATTCATTATTTTGCCCAGTAACGTCCTCTTTTGATGGGAGTGCGGTCTGCATCCAGATACCTCATTAAATGTTTCATGCAATTGTCTCTGTCAACAAAAGCGGCATATTTAAATGACCCACAGTTATATTGCGAAATTTCATAATACACCAATCATAAAAAACTCATTAGATCATGCTCCGATCAGGACTTTAAGACATCTGTTTACGAATAAGGTCTGACAGTGGCCAGTTTGCGTCACATGGCGTTTAAAATGTATTATGCACATAAAAGACAATGTTATACAGGTGTTTTATTCACGACTTGTTATTGCTTTACAACAGATTTACGTCCGAACAGGTGACATTAGTTTATCAAAAGTTGTACTTTGGGCGACCAAAATTTGATGGCAAGCAACATCAAGATGTACAATTTGTTTTTATTTATATTTCCAGATATCGTATACGACCATGATGTGATATGAAAAACATTTTACATTATCATCATTAAGAACATGTCATTTCAACAAATTAGCATATGTAATGAATGAGTGAACATTTTTGACGACATATAGGGCTGAGGAATCCTTCCCACAACTCACCATCGTAGTGACCGTAATACAACAAAAACGTAACGGATGATCCTTCCCGGCTGACGGCAAATTGCCAGGTGACAAGTCGAGACCACGCACGTCGCACCTTGTGCAGAAAGTGCAGTTTTAATATTCGTGCTTAACGAGCGGAACCGTCTTCAGTGCCATGCATTTCATGTCATTTACGTAGGGATTTCCAAAAGTAGTGAGACGACTTTATTCTACTTTCATTTTAAAACTGGTGGGCGAAATCAATCAGCGGGCTCCACATATATTCCCTGGACCCTTCCCCACCGTTTCCACATTGCACCAAATGTCCAGATACCATTGGGCTAGAGTGCCGTGCTTCTATGTTCAAAAATCGAAATTCCCGTTTTTTCACGTTTTTTCGTTATTGCATTTTAAATGATGCTGCAGATTAGCCAGGACTCGTTGTAGTGCATGTTTTTTGTACATATCTTGTCATGATGAGTCCATCGTTCATTTCCAGTCACCATTTCGACGCTTGATAAACTCTACGTCCTTTGAGAGAAAGGTGCTATTTTGCAGATTTGCTTGCACTTAAAATTTGCGTTCTCAAACGTAATGTCTTCGGAAATGCACCCACGACGGCGACACAAAGGTTCAAAATTGAAATCCAAGTACCTCCACACATTCAGGGGGTTTATGTGAACCATTTATGATATTTCTCACCACTGGGATTGACTATCTAAATCGACGACAGCTATCCTTTTGGTTACAAATCTCTCATCGGTAACACTTAGAGTTTGTCTTAACTTTGGCCTGTTTTACAGCGATAGACTAGCTCTTTTAAGTCGCCGACGCCACCGATCGATTGTTCTCCGTAAAACACGGAATCTGCAACATATTTTGAAAATAATTGTGATTTGTGCTGGTGGAAAGACCGTCCACGAAAGGTTATATCACTTTCGCACGAACATCTTACGTAAAGAAAAAAGATAATTTCAGGTTTAACAAGCTCTACCTCTGTATTGGTAATATCCATCGCAACACGTGGCATGTCAATCGAAAGACCAAACCTTGGTCTACCTTTTGGTATGAACATGGTCTGAATTGATAAATCCGCCATAGAGATATGCCTTGTCAAAGTCGTCTCATTACTTTTGGAAATCCCTCGTACAAATGTGCTCAGCGACTCTTTGATCCACTAAGCGTTTTGGGACCTTTCTTACGTAACATGTCACAAATGAGGCTCCTAATAACTCAACGCCGCAGAACTGCACTTAGCGTTCTGCGATTTAGAGTCGCAGGTAATTAGGCGTGGTTACAGTCTAACTTAATTATAGCAGTATTTGTCTAATTAAGCTTTTGTCACTGATACAAGATCTACGAAACGTTTGATATACCGCAAGGATAAAGTAAATGCATTGTTTGCTATTGTTGGAATACAAACCACGTTTTGCACTGAATCCTATTGTTTGGTTATATGACGAATGTATTGAAACCGTCCATATTTTTGGTGGGATTCGTAGAAGGTGATCCGTGTGCAGCTGTGTCCCCACAGGAACCAAACCTCCTATCAGTTTCGCCGTCCCACATTGTTGATCTTGATTCCAATTATAAATTGAATCAAAGCACATAAATTAAGTATTGGAATGTTGGAATGAAATAAGCATACATATAATTGGAATGTTGCTGAAGCAAAAATGGAGGCATTATTTCAAGCAAACTTAAACATTCAAGATTCAATTCAATTCAATAAAACATTTTTATATTTTGCGTCAAATTACATGGATATAATTAAATATATGTGGATTAGACCAACCGCATAATCACCAGCGTACCCAAGGGGGGGCACAGGGGGCACGTGCCCCTCCCTGGAATTTATTTGACCAAACTAAAATGTAGCAGAAAGAGTAAAATACTGTACAAAATTCAGTATTATTCCTTAGCTAGAGATTTATATGCGTCCTTAAATATCGTCACTTTGGTAGGGATTTATCATATATAGAAAATCTAAAATATTCGTTTCGTGTAAGTGATTATTCTTTATGAGTATGTTAATATTTAATAGCAAGCGGAATATTTTTCTACGAAAATTTGATTTTAAATTTTAGGCGATATGATATGAAAAATTTGCTTTTCAGGATATTTTTTTGTAGCTAATATCCGTTTCAAGAATTTGTTAATGTCAAACGTCTACCTCTATGGTGTTTTTTCATACATATGGAGTTATAAATATAACTATAACTAAATATAACTTGCCCCTCCCTCCCGTCATCGACTTTGGTGGGTGTAATGAGCTTGCTTTTGGGGCCATATGAGAAAATTGATTTTAAAAACACGATTGTGAAAATTTTGTCAAAGTAAAGAAAGTTCTACTTGCGCAATTCTTTCCTGAATAATAACCAAAAAATATTTTGTATGCATCTTTAATCCTGTTAGTTGTAGGACGGATACATCGAGGACAATTTTTATGACGGTTTGACCTCCGACCCGAATACGGATGCACATAGGGCCACCAAACTTTACCAGTGAGTCTACCTTGACAGTTGCTATGTATTCGTAGTAAATAGATTTTGCATCAAAGAAGTCACAGAAATGATCTTCCGGTTACGCTAATAGTTGCTGTATTACAAAATCTGAATACATGTGAACTTTTCACTTTTTGATTATGAAGGAAGGATGTCATTACTATATAAACCGATGACTAAATAAGTTAACAAACATTTAGTTACACGGTTTTTTGGAATGAATGTTCAGCGATTCCTCGATCCTGGAAATTCAAGCGTTCGCAGAATATTCTACTGGATACATCTAATATTTATGAAACAAGAGGTCCCACTTCACTTAAATATAATTTCAAGTTCCGCAGTTGAATTCCATGACAATTGAGGAATATTTAGCCAATAGCAATTTCTTTATTAAAGCATTTTACAATTCTGGATTGAATATGTGTTGAAAACAATGCCATGTTTAATCTTGAAACAATTAGTCAAAAACATGTTTCCAAATATTACTTGGCCATAAAATGTCATTATTTTATATTCAAAAGCAAATATTTGAAAACACATTGAATCTGTGGATCCATAAAACCCGTCTTCGAAAGTAAATATTTTTTCTATGAAACGTTTCATGAAAAACGCCACTAATTACAATATTTTCTTGAAAAGAAATTAAAAAGTTATCGGTTTTTCTGAGATATATAGAGTTCTGTTCATACATGATTCAGTATTCGAAGATTTTGAATTTTGATAGCCATTTTTTCAATGAGAAATAATATTAAAGATCTTAATCTGAACATTATTACAAAGTATTTTGTAATATAAATTGCTTAGGATTTCAGTTTACAACCTAAAATATTGAAAAATACGCATACATTCAACATTTACAGAAGGTCATCTTCCGAAGGGTTATTACTAATCGTTAATTCACTTCATCTTTTATTCTTATCCAAAATGAACTTCTGAAACTGATGTCGTAACTAACCCTGACGGGACTTGTTCCACCTACATGTATACACGCAAGTATTTATGTACGTCTTTACACTACTGCAAATATGCAATTTCCTGCGGTTATAAAATCATCTACAACGTATACAGGCCGAACAGATGCAGCCATAATATTAATATTCCCTTTCCAATTTAACAGTACAAGCGAATACATTTTCAAACACTTGGATAATTCTGCTCGCCGTCAAAACAATATCCATAAAACATATAGACCAAGCATCAATTTGGCAGCTGACATTGACTCTACTAATGTTTTTTTTCTTCCAACTTCCGTCGTCTATACATACATTCATGTTAGGTATTTTGAAGGTCGTGCCCCTCCCTGGCCAAAACGCTGGGTACGCGCCTGCGCATAATTACATCAACGAGAGCAAGTGAATTATGTCTATACTGTTTTAAATAACGATTGACCATTAAAAATTTGCATGATCTAATGACAAATAATTGTATTCATGTGTGTATATACAGTACTCAAATGACACTGATGCTACATTTATCAGCACATCAGCCGTATTTAATTGCAAGTAATATAATCAAGCACCAGCTTGAGTGTTCAACAACATTCACTCTCTTGACGATCTCACTTAAACATCTTTAAACTGTTTCCTAAATAAGCATTCACTACAGTTATAATTTATTTCTTTAAACATTCTTTCCGGGAACATTCCCATAATTTTATAAAATCTTGGCAATATGCTTACAATATTAAGCCCTCCAATAAAACGTAATATTATCTTAAATTAGGGTATTTACTTTTGGCATTGATTGTACCCATAAAACTATTAAGTTGATTAAATCCCACGTAAAACAAATTACTTATTACATGTAAATTTCAAGGCCAGAAGCTACATTGCAAATCAAGGGCAAACGACGATAAAGTTTAGTTTTATATTTTATTGATTTTATTGGAACAGCTATATAAAAATAGAAACAAAGCTTGAAAATACATAATTTACATTGCGCCCAGGAGCAGCAAAGTAACCGTATTGTCCACAATGTCATCACAAATGAGCAGCCCAAGCTTTGCCGTGACCACGCCATAAGGACCCATCTGAAATCCAATGACAGGCGCTGCACGCAACAGTCTCCTCGCATGCTTATCTCGCAGATGACTCTTCCAAAACTGTTTGAAAATCTTGCCATTCTTGTGCACAATGTTAATCATATATGTGAGAATATTGGCCACAGCGAAACTAATAATAGTTGTCTCGGGCATCATTATGTAGGTTGCAAGTGGTAAATGGTAGTACAATTTGAGAGTTGAATATGAGCCACAAGTTGCATAAAATATTCCAACGAACGTTATCGTTGTTAGAAACAAGGAAAACGCTTCGCCACAAATGGTAAGCAGAATTCTCGTGCGTTCAAACAATCTGTGGCATTTGTAAAACTGAGGTAACGTGGTAGCTGATTTTAGCACGCCGGTTTGTGCTTTTGGTGATCTAAAATACAGTTGATTTGACAGGGTGACTGTTCCCTCTATGAATGCAAGTGTAAGCAAAACAAGTGAGCAATTCAGCACACCGCCGTAAAACATTGTTGTGGAATATATTGTAGCGGCGCATAATTTTACGGTTAAGCTTTCTCCAAAAACCAACTGATATGGTTCGTAAGGGACAGCGAATGGGAGCACTGCAAAGGCGACCAGGATGAAGAATTCTAGAGCAGCATGGCAGTAAACAAATAATAGGAGGGCTATGTCAGTTGCGTTTTTGCGTCTGGTCGGATGAGGAACCTGCGCAAGTTGGTTGATGACGTGCCGAATTTGAGCACTCTTTGCGGGAACTAGGTAGCAACCGACATCGAGGAACACCATGCTGGCTGCGGCGCAACATACCAGTACTCCTTCTTCTAGATGGGAAATGGTGTAGTTTTTCCAGTTGAAAAAGAGCCAGATCATTCGGTAGGGAAGGTATAACGATTGGAAGGTGAAAGCACACCAGACGAAAACTCTGAACAGTTTGTGAGGAAGTTTGCTGAAGTTGGGGTTGTCGACGAGACCTTTGTTCGATGACGTGGGAACGTATGGAAATGCCACAAATCGTCGAAAGATTTGGTGAACTCGGAGGATATGAATTGTTATCAACATTGTGTCGCGTTAAGTGTTGAGAACTTTCTGCAAATTGATTGTGACTTTGAGAGATCGGACAGGAAATGGAGAAAATCAGGCTATCTTTACTACAAGAAATAAAAGATACATATAATTGTTCTTCAAATTTAAGTGCCAAGAATAGATATTATGTAACTTTACGTATTAATTCCACGAGAAATAAAATAAATTTTATTTTTTAGTTAAGTACATCGTTCACGTATCCGAGATAATATATTTTATTGAATAATTTAAAAAGATTTAAATCGAAAGTTTGGCATTTGCATTGGTGGATAGAACAAAAGCAGTAATATAATTACATGTTCTTTAAATTATTAATAGTTTTAAAAAGGGGAAACTATGCTTTACGGAAAGTAAAACAAAGGTTAAAATAGTAGCAGAAAATTCCTATACGGCATGCGGCCACGAAACCCGATCTTGTGACATATGCCAATAAATATTTTATAACTGAACTAAATTGAAAAGAATTTTGAACTGAATATAAACGTATTCTATAATTTATTCATGGATTTGTTTCTGTGTTCCACCAGTTGTTGTATTGTATTGTATTCCCTTGTATTAAAAATTACGAATGTGAATTATTTAAAAGTTATTATAGAAATTACTTTCAACTTTTGTAACAGTTGAATTCAATTCGAATGTTGCAAGCATAATGGAAAATCATCGAAAGTCACCGAGAAAATGGACAATCTGCTTCGATCGCGAACGTGCTGGTTTTTTTACAAAGTATTCTTAACATGCGGCTTTGAAAATGCTTATGAAATTCATCTGTGCCATTCAAGCTCACTAAAGTGTTGTGTACGCACAGTACGCAGATAACCACTGAAGATAACCAATGTTTACTACTTAATATGTACATCCGGCATAGAGTGAGGTCTCCAGATTTCAAATGATATTTGCTGGAATTGAATGCTGTAATAGCATGTACATACATACATCAATCGCATTTCATTGCTACATTAAAACAATAAAATACTGACCCATGAGAATTAATCATATTAATGTAATATGTGTTAGCATAAATTGGAATTGTAACAAGTCACATTGCATGAAGCAACAATGAGACCTAACTTTATTCAGTTAGTTAGAAATGATGATAAAATGAAATTATTGTCGATGTCGTTTTTACTGAATTCTTGGTTACAATACATAAATGCAAAATATCGCTGCTTAAAGATTAAGTTCCTACTATTTGTAAAATACGTCGTACTCAAAATATGAAACTAACCTTTGAAAGCAATTATGGTATTTTCCAGATAAAGATTTGTAATGATTGCTAATCCAAACCCAATTTCTGTAGTCGATGATGGCAGTATAATTGTAACACGTACCACTTCAAACTAGTGAAGCATATTGAACCGTTGCTAGTGAACTTGAAAGCAATAATTGGAGGTACAAAGTGAAAACGTTCCTTACGTAACTTTGTGTATTCCATTCTACAATCTGCTTCATTATACCATTAGCCCTCTTCCTGCTTATGAATCTAAGATTCTCATCACAAGCGCGCAGAGTCATTTACATTTTGGGTGGCGTCCTGAGTACAAAAATATAGAAACAGAGTTGCACTACATTAGAATAAGATATTTAAACGAATTTTATCACGATTTTTTATTCGTCAACTTATTAATTAATTTACGTGAACCATCTACGCACATTCAATAGTAATTTTGGGATAATTTGACTATACGCTTTTACAGTGCTCTTTTAACTAAATAATATAAATAAAATACAATATACTAGTGTCGCAACAAGCTGCAATTAAACATAATTAAGCAGGTTAATAAATGGCATTAATTTTTATTCTATTTATACATAATTTTATTGCGAACTTCTTTCATCATGAGTGGCAATCACGTACGCTCACAGTTGTAATGAAGAGACTGAAGAAATTAATTTGTTCAAAACAAGTGCATTCATCATATTTTTAATAACCTGGTAGCTGTCAAGGCTTCTAATCGAGCTTTAACCTTCAGAGTATTCACGTGTGAGCATCCAATCCCATGTGTGTGAACGATAGTTTTGTTGGTTTCAAACATACACTTGTGCTGCTTTTGTTCTAACTTCTGTAAAACACCATCAATATAATTTATTTGACAACAACACATAACACACAACGGACAGTTAAATCTGTAATTATCCACACTGAGACATTGGCCTTGCGATGCTTGTGACAACGCCGAAGCTGTACTATTTTCAACTTTTAGTAAATTCGGACATGTACTGTTTTAATAGGATGCATGTATTGCAAATTGCAAAGAAACATGAAGCTAGTTTTCACAATTAAAGCAGTAATGTCTTTGCATTCGTCTCATTATTTGTGAAGATTAACTTCCACTGGGTAAACATATTTACACTTCCAGAAAATTATATACATACCTAGGTACATAAATTTACATTACAAGGCCAAGTTTTCTTCGAAGAACTGTTCTCTAAACTCGTTATCCAATTTTTCACTCCCAAAAAGGGAACCTATGTTGCCTAAGTTGATTGTCACGAGAGACCAATGGTTGTAAATATTTGTTGCTCCGAGCATACATATTGTGGCGAGTGACTTTTCTGGCGTCAACTGTGCTGCAATTTACTGCCCGCCTACTAAAGCAAGCACACATTAAACGATAACTATCCGTGCTTCTACGCTATGTAATTACTTCTGTGTCTGACGCTATAAGTCAAAGTATAGAATCAGGAAAAACCAATATTAATCCTTCACATAATCTATTTAAGAAAGTTAAATTGAATGGAACATTGAATTATCTGGGCGGAAATTAAATTAGTTCAATGCTCCATTAAAACACCAAAAGCAGCAGAAACCTACAGCGTTGATTTCAGTTTGACCATTTCAACACATAATGTTTCTCTGATTATTACAATAATCGCTCATGTTTTGTCTATTTTGTTGGTGAAATATAGGGTTCACTTCCTCTTTTTAAATTTCACAATTTCTGTAAACCCGTCGTTGCTCTCAGAATACCTGTAGCACTATCTTCAACAAGTACGACGCTTGAGGATTGATCGGTGTCGAAGTCATTGGTATTTTCTTCTGTTACAAAATTTGAATGTTTAGATATGTCGCCTTTTATTAACACTGGAAATGAACGCTATTGATTAAATTTCAATGGGTTATCTCCTGCACAATCGTTGTTTTTAACGCACTGTTAATCTATTTTGCAAGCAGTTGCAAGCATCTACTTTGATCTAAATTTAGTTCAAAGAACTTTCAATCATTTCATCGTCTTCGCTTCTGGGGAGTGAACTATTGGCGATTTGGGTAATTATTTTTGCTATTCATTTCACTATATTCATATTTTCCAGAATACCTTTTATCACCATTACCTTCGTCAACAAGAAGTTTAAATGGTATCGTACCGAGAAATATAGCCCGAACTCCTCATGATACAGTCTTCCGCAGAACGTTAGTCATTGTAGATTGCTTTAAATGACTTGAATCGAACACTACGGTACCCTTTCCAAAATTTATTTCTTTATTAACTCATCAATTATGTCAATTTCAAAGCAAAACGAAAAAGGAAATTCACACCTAGTAAAATACAACATTACATTCGAAACTACACCATCACGGTGCCAAAACCTGAGGAGCTGACGTATTCCTACGCTATCAGTTATGCACCGAATGGCTTCAAACATAATAATATTGGCAAACTGATTTAAGACGACTAGAATCGTAAATAAGATTGCTTTTTAGCAAAGGAATAAGGCAGTGACAGTACCAACAAAGATTTTAGGATTAATTCTCCATTTTGAAAGATGCTGTCATTTTACCTTTTGAATTTAACGCACAAAAACCTCTAAATTTTCGGTGAGGGAATGTAGTTTGCCATGTTTTTTTATTTTTTTGCACTTACCAACTGCGGTTATAGTTGCTGATAATTATTAGCACTAATTAGCAGTAGTCGATTCCATAATTCTAAATATAATTCTTTACACATTTGTGACGAAAATGTACGCAACAACTAATTAATGTAAATATTTAATTGAAAGAACTAAATTGACAATATTTGCCATACATCAAACAAGTTTACGGTAAAATCGTGCGCCGCCTTGTATGTATGTAAAAGAACTTTTTGCTGTCGGTCAGTTGGCAGTATTCAATAAATAGCGATGAATTCTGATTAACAGTTCCGAAACTAAATAAAAACTTATGGAACATGATTCTACTAAATTGGAATTATCTACGACATGTTTTATGAAATTAATAATAGCATTAAGGCAAAGTCATATTTGGTTCGACGACTCCAGAAAGATTACTATCGTCATGTTTGGGATAAGAAATTAAGGTGATTGGTCGGTGTTATAGATTTTATTGAAGAGTCTCTGATTATGTGCCTTTCAGGTGTAATGCGTACGTAGTCCGTCTAATAATAGGTTCCAAATTAGGAGCCAGTATCAAAAGTTCTGCAATACATTTTACGCAACTTTTTTGTGATCTGAAATGTTAACTTATCCATTTTGTTTAACCACATAGCTGAGGTAGGGTAAATGCAGGGACCATAGACAACAGAAATCAAACATATTTTGGTACACGAGGCTTATTCTTTTTATATTGCACTGAATTGGTTTAAATCGAAAACAATAAAGTGGAACGTACATAAGTAAGAGACTAAACTTTGATTTTGGTGCATAGGATGTAAACTTTACTTTACGATTGTGAATCAGCAAGACAATGTTGCAATTTATTATCCACAGCTACTGCTAGTCATTTAAAAATATTAAAATCCCATATTAAAATATGGGATGCCATACTACTGTTCTATTTTTAATGGTCATATCAGGAAAACGGCAATTTAAAAAATAGTGAAGAGGTTATTCACTTTTTGTTTCTTTGGTAGAAAATTCGCTTTACGGAAACTATACACCTCACCTTAAGTAAAACGGAAGCATCTTTGCATCTGAAATCGTTTAGCAGTAACGCGTTAGATAAACTGAGCGTTTAGAATCAACTAAAAGAGATGAAAGTAAACAAATGACAATAACAACAGGAGTCCATTTACAAGAAAATTACACAATTTCCATGACGTCTTTCTTTCATCACATGTATCTCAAACCAATTCCTCGTTGTTTAGGTACGACGATGTTACAAATCAAACTGTTAGCACTATTTCTGTTAATAAAATTAGGTGCATGGTCCATATTAAAGGTTTTCTGCTTAGGACATTAAGCGGGAAAGATTGAAATTTTCTTGCCGTAGTCATGTTAAAAGCATATCATAATTTAATGCAATGCTTACCTAATATTAAAGATAACGAATGGAATCTTGGACTTTATGTAAAATTATTGATGAAAGGCGTTCAGGGACGACGTCAGTCGGGACATTTCGTATTTCTCTCAAAATCAATCGTTTTTTGATAAAATGATGAAAATATATTTAAAGTTATATATACGGAGAGTCTTGATCCAGTTGAAATGTCGTGGCCGTGGAAAAAATTAAGTTTTCAAAGCTCCCGATTACGTCCCGGTACAGCGCTTAAAAATCACCTACGTATACTAATTACATTTTGTGCAGCACAGAAGTACTTAGTGGCGTGTCCCATGCGAAATGCACAAAAAAGGGAATTTCATATCCGTTACAAATATAATACGTAGCCAAATAATTTGAAGTTCTATTAATTAATTCAATTAATAATTAATGTTTGCTGCAAGTTTATAGTAAATAAAATATAGTGTTCGGAAGCGGTAACATCCACCGCTAAACCAGTAAAAACAAAATTGACCGCATTGGTCATGTTCTCGGAGCATCTCCAGCACAACCACATTACCCCACAACATACACATTTATGCGACAGTTCCATTGCTTCTTTTTATTCTTCAATGATTCAAGTATGTAGTAGCTGCTGTCTTCATAGCGTAAGGAGCACAATTAAGTACGACGCAATTTCTAAGATTTAAAAAATTATATCCAAGCTAGTATTAAAGTTCACTCCTTTGTAAAAACAATCCTATGGAAATTTTTCTCCCATGAGGTTCAAGGAATTGAAGCCGATATAAAATATTCATGATGGTATGGCTGAATTTTGTCTGGGATGGCAGCATGTTTTTCAATATGATGCGCAATTTATCACACGAAAGACACTTAATTCTATGGCGTAATCACTGGACTAACAATTGCATCTGAAACTTGAACGTGTCCGGAACCGGTACAATTAATCACTATATTGACGGCGAAGGTTGTCATGCGTTGTTGTGCATTAATTGCATGCTTCTCATGAAATCTATGCTCGAGAAATTTAAGTTTTCGTAACCTCAGAATACCATTTTCTATTAATTTCATACAGCTACATAATTTACTTGGTTTGTCATTGTTTACAATATATATGCTCTCTTTGCGCAGTGCTTCATTATCACTTGTTCAGAGACAGGAAAGTATTTACGTCCATGTCACTTTAAAATGACAACATTTCTTTCATTCGAATTCATTTCAAACAATCTTATATACAACTTTCCATTTGAAATTTACACGACGAAAATCAGATTTTTGTAAGTTATGGGAAAATGAGTATCCATGCAGATACACACGATTTTTGACTGCAAGTTTTTCAATTGTGATGTTAGTGGGTGTCACTGGTTACCTGATACCATCATATCTAAAATAGTTTAAACAATTTATTAACGAAAGTCTATTTTCCGCTGGAATTATAGGAATCTAATGGTTTTAGGTGGGGCAATTTATAAAACACTGTTATAACTGCCATTGATTTGTTTACCTGCATCATGAACATAATATTAATGCAATAAACGCCTTTTTGCTAAGAACCGGTTGCTTGGGGGTTTCAAATGACTGTACTTGTGCATGTGTTTTGATTAAGTGAGTATTAGATAATTGTGTGATTTGTCTCGCTGCCAGTTTTCAATAGACGTTGCCCCCGTATTTCCATGTATGGGGTCACAGGGTAAAGCCAATGGTGTCAAAATGTTTCTTATAACCTATTCTACATCACCCAATGGATTGCATCCGAATTCCAGAAAAAATTACGAAGCATGTCGTATACCCAAATAGTAGTTCTAGAAAACTGTCCACCATGTCTAGACGCAGACCGGATAGGAAGAACCTGTTATCTGTTACCAATGAAATGTATAATTACACTGAATCCATTTTGGTTGTCCTCGAAATGAATCGCAAGGAAATTGAACATAACACATAATATATATTCAAAACTACCATCGGAATTCCTCCGTCAGTATCATGTAAAATCGTACAAATGGCAATTCAACTTCTAATATGGATTCTGTCGTCGATAAGGAACAAAAGCAAATGCATGGTTCCTTCAGTTTCAGTGTCACATTGTTTAGATAATGAATGTAATCTGCATATTACACAAAGAACCAGCATGTTGGGAATCACTACTGATGATACCACATGTCCTCACACAGTTGCCATTCTCAATGATTATATTTAAAGCCTACAATAACAGCTCTGACAAATCAACAAGGAGTTCGTGAAATTATTCCTGCTGTGCTCTCCTGCTTAAACATATAGGAACATTGGACTTATGTTTAATTTAATAATTCTCATAGACAGCCATATAGGCTACCAGTAACCATGAGAAATCGTTTGGAATATTTTTTTAAATGACAGCACGTGGGTGCATGCATAGCAAAGTTGGATCAGCATCATTTCAACTCGTCTGTTAACCTCAAGTATGGATCCCATGCCATTTTGTACGTAAATTGTAATGACATTCTCCCTTCTTCTGATATTGAGATTTTAGCAACTAGACAGTTTTCGTCGCGTAGGTCGCAATTTTACCCGTATCCCCAAAGTACTTTTCCGCCAGCCATTACTTTCTTACCATTAACTAAGGAATTGCGAATCACAATAGTTAATTTATTGTCATTACTTACACTCATAGGTTGAGAAAACACTTTCACAGGAAACATCAGCAGTAGCACTAAAGACTATTACGATAAATACCAAAACCATACGCTGAAACACTTGATCGTTGCCAGTTTAAGAAAAGATTGAATTTCTGTGTACATTACTACAGCCGTAATGCTGTGAATTCGCAAGTCGTTAGCATTTAACGGTCACGTGATCGAAAAATGATATAAAAGAAAGGTTCCTAGAGACAAATTCGCACCAAACTAGATTGATTTGGGTCAGAACGATGCCGAAAATAAAAGGTGTCCCATTAAATTATTATCTAGTATATATGTAGGTAGCAAGAAGGTAAATCTTCTCATTTTACGATTGAATTAAACACAGTCTGACGAAATTAATAGCGTGTAACAAATTTTGATGCTTCACAGCACGGTTTGGTATAATTACGTTAATTGCATTAATAACAATCACATAAATAAAAAACAAATAAAATCTTCAATAGACCGTTTCCCAAAGCGACAACACGACACGTTGTGTACTTTAAATAATGCCATACGTGTTCGTTTGCAGACAACAAGTTCGGTAAGGTTAATATGAGTAGGATAATGGATGCCTTATTCACGATGAACGTCTTTTTTAAACTGCGGCAAATATTAAAAGGAAATGCATCAGATGAAAAGAAAGTTTCTGATGTCAATAAGTGTTGTTAGTTTAGCCTGTAATAGTGTTGGCATATTCATAGCTTCAGTGCCTCAATATATCTTCATCCTGTCAGAGATCTTGTCGGAATAAATGCAAAATAATCACATGACGTATTGCTAATTCGATCTTTGATGCATTTCTACGTAGTTTACTGCGATAAATAAATAAAAGTAATAAATAAATAATCTTGAGATTTGGAATTTTTCCCAACAACAATGCACTTATTTAATTATTATCAGTATTTCCTTTATTTGAAGTGTAAGAATAGAAACAAAGTCCATGATTTATGATTTTATGATAAAATGTTTATGTAAACAACCGTACTTTTTATTTTCATTTATTGTTCAGTAAAATTATTAACTTAGCAACACCGCCGACAGTAATAAAACGAACCCCATTTTAGGAGTAGTACACTCGCAGGTCAAATTTAGTCGCGTCTCAGTAGTAGAAGGTAGATTTTAGTCAAGTTGATGCAAACTGATTCAAACAAAAGTTTCCAACCAAGAAATTTTAAAAATGCGCTGTATGACATCTTTTAGTCCGTTCATCAAATTTCACAATCGTTTCCGATCCAAGAAACGACGATTTCCATCAAAAAGGATACTGCAGCCAAATAGATTGACATAAGAACTATTACGAGGACTATCGCAAAGGTCATTATAGAAATTATGCTTGGAATCGACGTGTCCCTTCTGTATGGATACTGTTTAGAATGAAAGTAGTAATTTCGCCATAGACGCTCAGCAACAGAATACTCTGGATTTTCCGCACCCCATTCCAACAACTCTCCTCGAACATCGAACAAGTTGCGCAAGCCATTCATATCGTCATGAAAGCTATCCCATCTTTGATACAGCCCGCTCTCAAACAGCTGTCCAAGGGCCCGTTTGAATATCGGATAGAACGCGTTTCTGCTCACGGTCCATGGCATAGTTGTCATGAAATTTCGAACCGGAGCCACCGGTGATGTCCGACGATATGGAGTGAATATGTCCAGAATTTGCTTTTGCATTCGAATGTGCTTCAATAGATCAACCTCTCCGAATGATTTGGGCATCTCCTGCACCGCATTTATCAAGTGACAGCTGCTCATAATTGCCTTTTGGAAATACAACAGAGCCGAAAAGCGACGCATTGCGGGTAACCAATCATCCTTGTAATCGATTTGATTCAACAACTTGGGGTAGTAGTCAGGATAGCTTTTTGTATCCATCGCCTCTTCAAGATTCGCTGCAAGCAGAGACTTCCAGATCCCTTTGTGGGGACCACCCGTGAAGGTTTTCACTGCTAGGTCCGAGCTTGCAAGTTGCTCCAATGTCATGGTATACTGTGGTTCCTCCGAGAGGGTCATGAATGAAATCATGCTGCCCTTGTAATTCTGGTTTATGAAGAACAAGCCAAAATACCATATGAAGCAGTTGAACAAATGCATGTGACCGCATTGCCGATATCTGTCTTTCATTCTAGTACAATGGCAGTAGCGTTGCTCTAGCAGTATCCCAAACAATCCCACAGGGAGTCGTATTGCGTCCCTAATTCCCACTGAGGTCATCCAGTCTCCGGCAACCAGGACACAACATACGTTCACAAGGCAACATGTTATTGCAGTCCATATGCGAACATCGAACGGATTAGTAAGTGCACCGCCATTGTTGGAATTCTTTGTCAGGTGGCTATCGTCATCCTCTTCATAAATCACCATGTAGCCCCACTCTTCAAACTCAAAGCCCAGTTCCACAATCATTCGCCATCCCTCTTTGATCACATACAAGTCGTACATTGAGAGCCTTCTTCGTCGCGTCACTGTTCCAAGTCTTGTCCATCGACGGGTTAGAGTGAAGTTCATTTTCCTTTCCAGTGTGTGCATTAGACATGACTCGACTGTCGGAGAGCCGGTTTGGTGATAATATTCAGCCATATGGTCGCACGATTTGATGACGTCCTCTATTTCGGCATCTTCCAAATCAGTTTGAATGCGTTGTGTGTTAAGGTTTACTTTTCGATAGTAACTATGAATTTCATCCGACATTTTCCCGACATTGCTTTTCTTTACCATCATTTCATCCAATGCACACATGCAGCATATTTGGAATATTTCTTCAAAATTTACAACCGCGAATATCAGACCCGTTTGGTAGTATCCTCGGCTCAATTTATCCTGAAATGCTGCGATGATAGGGAAAGGTTTTGTGAAAATTAACACAAAATCCGGAATGCTATCTCGACTTGCTGTTTGAATCAATGCTTGATTTGGAAAGTCGAATGACCCTGCATCTTGGAGGTAAGCATGAGAATTGCATTTTATCCGTTGCGTCATTTTGTACCAGAATCTTTGATTCGTAGCGGCATATTTTGGTTGGAATCCGGATGACTCGGTCATGATGGAAAACACTGTTTTACCTTTTGTAAGTTTGATCAGATTGCTTGTGTCGATTTGAACATCTTTTGTCGCGTTTTGTAAATATGGCTCCAGATACAACCTCAAGTGACATTGGTCTAAGTGCCTAAATAGTCCGTCAACTGCAGTTTCCCCTGATTTCTCCAGTCCAAGACCACAAACTTGGTGAATTATATAAGCGACAGGAAATATTATGGCTAACGAAATTTGCCACATGTTTGCAAAGTATAAAAACTTTCTTTACAGTATTTCAAGCCACGTCAAGTAAATGATAAAAGGTATCTAAGGTCTTCCAGTCACACGTTATCTGTTCAGCTAACGTTTGGTGGTATTTTACTGCATTATTTTAAGTATTTCACAATTTGTGCCGAGTTGACAGGTTATCTTGAAATGAGTGGAAATGATTGACAAATATTATCTTAATTGTTCGTACAGCTTAATTTAATCGCCCTTTTATACACCTACCTCGCCATAAACACTTATTGCGACGAAGGCAGAGTCCTTACCATCTTTTATATTTTACTGAGCAGTACTGAGCAGTCCTTTATATTTAAGAGTTTGTGTAAAATTTGATGAACCAAGTGGAAGTCTTCGTGACGTTCGTGATGGGATCTCTCACATGTAACGAGCTTGATGTCACTGTCACCAGGCATCTGCTAATTGCATGCACCCTTTTCGTTTACGTGTAAGTGCGTTATAAACAAAAACACATGAATTTACGCTTAAATTTAATCCAGAAAAAACGTACACTGGATAGCCACATGAATACTTCATTTAATGAATGTTTCATTCAATCATTTACTGGTTCATTAAAGTTTACACAAATTTGAGTGTTTCTTTCGTAACAAGTCAGTCGTTTGAGTGAGTGCCTTGCATCAAATAATATTGACGTTGACGAAAAATTGAATTTGATATTTGAAAGTCGCAGAAAGTGATTACGAAGTAGATGGTTTATATGGGAGATGGAAACATATATAGAAACGGTATTACAAAAAGTATCTGGCGTACCAATGAAAGAAAATGATTTTGTACGTGCGATTTATTCTATTTAATTAACCCGTTTTCAGCACTACCTAATCACAATTTTGAACAATTAAAAATTCTTAATTGTGTTCAGCTAGGAGTTTGTTGGAATATATTTTGAAGGTAAGCAAACTGATACCAATGAACACATATATGATACGAAGACTTCCTACACATACATATACAGCTTTTTATTGAACAGTCCGATGGTATTTCCATTAAATATCATCTTGCTTAGCCAAATCGTTCAAACATGGATGCCTTTAATTTGAGGTATCCCTTATTGTAAGGGTTGTTACGCATCGCTTTATTATTATTTTCATTTGAACTAATTGTCGATTAAGGGAGTATTTAATAGCCAAAAAATATATCTGTAGTGTAGTACATTGATATTTATATTTGCCATTGAGTTGCTCAGTACTCCCACATTGTCATGCGTGAAACATGAATGTAGAGAAGCGTGCATTGCACACCAGAGATTGAGATCTGCTGGAGTTCTGGAGAATGACTCTTGTTGTAGACTTGGTGCTGAGCAGACCATATAAAATAACTACCTAATTAATTGTTATTAAATATTACTGACTACGTTAATAAAGTTATAGAAATTAAAAATAAACCTCTCTCGGTCATTCTAACTTCGGTCACATTATTTACTGACCATCATACATAACATTGGCGACGAGAAAATCGCTTTTTCAGTAAACTCTGAATTTTTAGTCAGTTTAGTCAAGTTCTTCTGTGTAGTGTATAAACTGTATATCCAGTCATTCCAGCCATTATGTCAGTGGGTAAACTCGAACAGTTTAACAATAATGGAGATGACTTTGAGTCATGGGTTGGCGTGTTTCAGAATTATTTAACAGCCAATGGAGTGAATTTAGTGGATAGTTCAGGGAAGCCAGATGCTGACGGAGTGGCCAAAGCCAGAGCCATTTTCCTGACGACGGTGGGCGTTCCTACCTACACCCTGTTGAAGCAGTTGATGTCTCCGGATGAGCCAGAGACGAAGGACTTGAAGGAGATAATTAAAGTGTTGAAAGAGCACTTTAGGCCAGCACCAAAAGCCATATCGGAGCGGTTTCGATTTTACAAGCGAGTCCAGCAGCCCGGGGAAAGCGTTGGTACCTTCATAGCAGAGTTGCGGAAACTTGCTGTGACATGCAAATTCGATAAACTGGATACATCCTTGAGAGATCAATTTGTGTGTGGGTTATCATCTGAGTCAGCCCAGAAGAGTCTGTTGATGGAAGATGACAATTTGAAGCTGGATAAGGCGGTACAAATTGCGACGTGTCAAGAAGCTGCCGATAAGTCTACCCAGATGATCAGAGGCAACGGAATGAATTCAGTCATCATGCAAGAATCACTGGAGAGTACGAACAAGATATTTACTGGCAAGCGGAATGGTGGGAATAAGTACAGAAAAGATTCGTCATCATGTCCTAATTGCGGTAAGGATCACTCCAAGAAAGATTGTCCTCATAAGGATGCAACTTGCCATAAATGTAACAAAAAGGGGCACTTTGCGAATTTCTGTTGGTCTGGAGAGCAATCAGGCAACAAGAAGAATAGAAAAGGGGGAAATGGTGTGAAGTCGGTGAATCAAGTTGGAGATTCAGACGACCTAATTTACATTGATGTCAAGATCAACGGTAAAGCGCACACAATGGAGTGGGATACAGCGTCAGGAACGAGCTTTATTCCAGAAGAAGTTTGGAAGATGATCGGATCTCCAAATTTAGAGAAGTCAGCCAAGAAGTTTAAGACTTACACGGGCCAAGTGTTCCAGTCAAGAGGGCAGTTCGATTGCCAGATTGAGTACAACGGTCAGCAGAAGACTCACAAGATGCAGGTAGCGGAGGGATCATCACTGTTTGGGCGAGATCTCACAAAGAAGTTTCAAATGGACTGGAGAAACATCCAGAGCCAGTGCTCACCTGTCAGTCAAGTTGTGGAGGATTCATCAGTGCAGCCATTACTGAAAGAGTTTAGTGATGTCTTCGATTCTCAAGTTGGTCGAATAAGACATTTCAAGGCGAAGATAGTCTTACGGGATGATGCAGTTCCACGGTTCCAGAAGGCACGTCCAGTTCCATTTTCCATAAGGGATAGAGTGGACAAGGAGTTGCAGCGTATGGAAGAACAAGGCGTCATCACCAAGATTGACCATTCCGATTGGGCGTCTCCACTAGTGGTAGTGCCGAAGACAAGCGGAAGAGTGAGGATCACGGGCGACTTCAAGCAAACTATCAATAATCAGCTTTGTGTGACGCAATATCCACTAGCAAGAGTGGAGGACCTGTTCGAGTGTATTTCCGGCGGAGAGACTTTTTCCAAGTTTGATGGAGCGGATGCTTATCACCAAGTGGAGGTGGAGGAAGCTTCCAGAAAGTTCCTGGTGGTGAACACACACCGTGGATTGTATCAATACAATGTGTTACCACAGGGCATCGCGTCGTCTCCGGCCATTTTTCAAGAAATGATGGATACCATGCTCAGAGGTATTCCAATGTGCGGCTCATTTGTGGATGATGGAATTTGTAGTGGTCAAAGCAGTCAGCAGCATGCCAAAACGTTAAGAGAAATTTTTACAAGGATGCGTGACTGGAACTACAAGCTTTCCCGTGAAAAATGTTTATTTATGAAGCCGAGTGTGAAGTTCCTTGGTCACGTTATTGCAAAAGACGGAATTCGCACGGATCCGGGAAAAGTGGAAGCCATCATGGCAATGAGAGCACCGAAGGATGTTCATGAAGTCAATTCGTTTTTGGGATTGGTGAATTTTTACGCAAAATTCATCCCTGGCTTATCAACAGTCAGCGAGCCATTGAATGCTCTTACCCGTTCAGATGTGGAGTGGTCATGGTCCAGGAAGTGCAAGGAGGCGTTTGATCACGTGAAGAAGCTCATCGTCTCAGCACCAGTCCTGAGTCACTTTCATCAAAAACTGCCAATTGGATTAGCTTGCGACGCTTCCTCAGTTGGAGTTGGCTGCCTTATCTACCACAAAATGGAGGATGGCAGTGAAAGACCGATAGCCTTTGCGTCGAAGACCCTGTCCAAAGCGGAACGAAATTATTCCCAAGTGGAGAAGGAGGGCCTTGCGATTGTCATTGGAGTGAAAAGATTTATGCAGTATCTTTTCGGAAAGAGATTTACTCTCATAACTGACCATGCTCCGCTCCTAGCGATATTTGGAAGAAATCGCGCTTTGCCACCACTGGTAGCAAATAGGCTACACAGATGGGCGTTGTACCTTAGTGGCTTTGACTTCGACATCCAGTACAGAAATACACATCATCACGGAAATGCTGATGCTCTATCGAGATTTCCGTTGGAGGAAAATTCAACAGCAGATGAAGAAACAGATCTGTGTGTGAAGCAAATTGTGGAAGAGAATCCAGTTACTTCCAAGAAGGTGAGGCAGTTTACCTCACGAGACCCGGTTTTGTCAGCAGTGATAAGACAGACGCAGGCAGGTTGGCCCAAGAAGCAGAAGATGAAAATGATTTAGGCAACAGTGCTAAAGATGAATGCTTTTTATTAGATCACATAAAACAATTCTTGTGGGAATAAAAATACGTAAGCCGTAACGATAAGGAATAAAATGAATACGTGCATAAGATAAGTCAAGTTTCGGTTTTTGGTAATTTCTTTTGATCAAATGTTTGGCCTCGTATCGGAGAGGCAAGTTCCGTTTGTGGCTTTTTCAACTTTCGAAGCATATTAGTTGTTCGAAATGTTCCTTTCAAGAAAGTAGTTCAAGTATTTCCTCCGGTAGCGTTGTACTTGGCGGTTTACTCAACCACTTGCAATCATTAAGTTGCTATTTTTGGTAATATTGATTTTGATCGTAACAAACGTTGGAAACTGTTTCACATCGGCTGTTCGTTAGGTCAGCAAGCAAATCATAGCCTTAAATATAAATAGAATTCATTACACCATTCTTGTACCAGGAGCATTACGGAAGCCCATCTAGCGATTATTAAATTCGTAAATCCAAGACAGTTAATTGTAAGGGACGTGAAACACGGACGACAAAACTTTCGAATAAGGCTTCACAAACTGTGGAGTTTTCATGATAACGTGTCAAGGGTGATAATGTAGCGATGCTAATAGAAGGAAATACATTAGATGCAATTGCCACATGCTTTTAAAAATAGCAGATTTTTATTTTTGAATCGTCTATCTTTCTTAGCATTCATAAATAAGAGTGCTTAAAATCGCGAAGCCGTTTCTGTACTTCTTTGCAGTTAAATTTATTTGAATTTTTGACCAGGAAGTTATTGAACAAATTAAAATCAAGAAAACTTTCTTCGTACTGGTAAACCAGCATGCTTCTTCGTTGCTGGTGATACAAATGAGTAAACTACATGTTCAAGGAGGATCATTTTATGTATCAAATTGCGATTTATCGTTTCCTCAAAGGAAATAAATAGAAAAACTCAAAATATTCCAAAGGAATTAAACAATCTAGTTATCTACTAAACCAGTGGAAATGATATACAATTTGTTGCCAAATGAAGAGAAAATCATAAATTAGTTAGTTGGAGAAAGTTAGAGTTATTAATAAGTAATCAACCCATTACCTTCAACCACCTTTAAATTTTATTACCCAACCAATCCAATTGCGACTCGTAATCCGCTTTAAATCATTTCAATGCGTTGTAGTCGAAACGACTTAATGTCGCTGTGCTATCACATTTAGTAAAGTTTGGAAAAATCACGGGTTGGTCACGCCACAAGAACCTACCTATATTAACAATTGATATTTCCTCCGTTTTCCGTACCTCTGTAGTTAGGATACTCTCCGTAAATATTGTTTATGAGATACAATCCGTAAAATTGTTATCCAAAGACGAAAGCTTAACTCTTATAACATAAACCTCATGATTTTATTTCTATTTTATGAATTTTCTCGTTAATTCTCATGAACATCGCTTGCATATACATATACATGCATATGTATATGTTTGACAGAAAATTTAATATAACTTTCTGCTAGTGGCTTAAATCGATACAAAAAGCATTACCAAAATTGGTTGTAGCATAACAGATGAAGCACAAAAATCAATTTCTCCACGTGCCGAAGTGGTTACTACCTCAGTTGTCGCATAACCAGATTTATATAAATTACTGACAATCCAATTTACACCATATATTATACATTATGGAAGATGTATTGATTGATTATCCAACTGGAGGACTGGATGGACTATTCTTGTCCACGGCGTAGTTTGTCTTGTGTGTAAGATTAAAAGAAAGACTATCATTTTGTCCAGATTGAATTAAGCATTTTCATACCAGATTAAAATTCATTTGATTTCCTTACCTCACAGCATTTCCGAAGAAATATTCCAGATAAAAAACCACTTTCAGTCAGTTTAAAAAATGGATCTGAAGATTACGGACGTCCGTCACACTTTTCTGGTGTTGCTTGCATTAATTACAATAACAAGTGGCAATGCGTCAGGTCTGAACCGGAGAGTGTCAAAATCCCTCCTTTTCAGATATTTTGAAGTTTTCAACACAAACATTGATCACTTTGAAATATCCTTCCATTCGTTTGGAAATGACGAAATGAGTTTCGAGTCTGTCAGAATTCGCTGCATGATATTCGGAAAACATTACCGAAAGCCAGTCCGAAGATTGTTTCCATTCAGACACACTCAGCCATCTCACGTGATTCTGTTCCCTCTCAACAAAGACGAAACGACACAGGACGACTTACTTGCCACCTTCTTCGACCCACTAATGCACCCTACATCACTCCTCATAATCATTGAATATCGAAGCTCTACAACTTCAAACTCGATTGAAATTATTGAAGCAATCGAAAATCTACCTGCCCTCAAACTAACTATCGCATTTAGCATTGTTTCAAACCGGATTAGAAAGGCGTATCCTGGAATAATTTGCAATTATTATTGCAGCCGTCGAACTGTGTACAAAATATATCTAGATGGTGTCTCCCAACTACTACTAAATCCATTGAAAGTACATAAAGAATATTTTTCAAACTCAAATAAACGGAAAATCTACACATTGCTGGTGTTTAGTCTGACCCATTCAAGGGTTTATTATAATTTCCGAAAAAAACCGTATTTATGCAACAAATTTCTTTTGAAACGGAAAAACTTTATTGATTTTCAATATTGCAATAGAAATTTAATGTCTGCAATTCTACTATCGCAATTCCACAACTTTTCTGCAAAAATACTGAACATACATAAGTTGGATGCCGACAAATTTGATGCTGAAAACGAACAATATGTTTCAATTGACGTACACTATCCGTCCATATCCAAATGGTCCCTGGCAACACATCACTGGAAATACACCAGTTTCTACTACTCCAGGAATATCAAACGGATTTTAGTCTATTGCCAGAATTCTTTGGAACACAAATCTAACAAAATGTTTGATACGTTACCATGGATTGAGCCATTTTCACTTCAATCTTGGCTATTGATTGTCGGAACAGTTTTGATAATTTTCTGCTTCACAAAGCATGCTTTCCATTCCCGGGTATCGAAAATGAAAGGTCTACTGAACTTATTTGGCGTGATGCTGGGAAATTCTACACCGGTCTATTGGAGCAAACTTAAGATGCTTGCTTTGGTCCAGATGTTCGGTTTCCTCATTTCCAACTGGTACTCGAATGGAATCCTAAATACCTTGATTCTATACGAACCTCCAAGCCCAATTGGTTCGATGAGAGCGTTGCTCGATGCAGGCTACAAGATAATTTACTACAACCCTTTGATGGACTCGCCTTGGATAGAGTACTACGAGACGTTTCGGTCAAGAGGCATGTTGAATGTGCTTAATGACAGCTTTGTCAATATGAAAAACGAAAGTGAGAGACAAGATGCCTATCCGAAATATATAGTGAATAAATGTGCTACTGCGGTGATGTCCGAAAAAGTTTATGATAATCTGTTGGTATACGAGGACAACATTAGAAACCGGAGTGATGGAAACGACAAGTTCAAGTGCTTCCCACTTTTAAAGGATTACTTATCGGAAGATTTATGGCTTACAGAGATGTACACGGTAAACAGATACTGGTTGTTTCAGACTTTTGCCCGAATACAGCAAAGTGGATTGCCCGGGAGATGGGGAGATTGGGAAAGTTTTGCGTACAGACTTTCAAGAAAGTTATCCCTTGAAAAGCCAAAGATTAACCCGGGGATACAATGGACAGATGATCAAATTGGTGTTTCTGCGATATTGGGTATTCTAGCTGTTGTGTGTACTGCATATTTGGTTAGCGTGATCATATTTGCAATGGAGCTAAGCTTTGAATGCATCGGTCAAGTGGGAGAATGTTGTTTTTCTTTCCGGTCGCTTTTTCATCCAATACGATTTAACTGGCGGGAGTATGTCGCTTTAAAATTATATTTTGTTATCGCAAAATTTAGATTATGCAAAACCGTGCTCTGGTATTGAATCAAGAATTTCGCGTGCATTAACGTAATCTCATTAACTTTAGAGGTATAAAATAAATAAAAATAAAATATTACAAAGCATCACGTTTACAATTACCAATTTTTAATTCTAAATTCCATGATGAGGTCAATTGATTATTTATTACAACCTTATTTGCAGATCATTAAAAGCAATTATTGTATTGACTTTTTTCATAGATTTCAAAGTGTTTTATCTGATTCCAATATATCTGCCTCAACAGAACAAACCATGATACGTGCGTTCATATTGAAACTACTTATAAATATACCGAATAATATACTGACTGGAGAAAAAAATGCTGGAGCGGTTTTGCGCCCATTCGTTTGCTCGGATAACAGTTGGAAATTGATAATTAAAAGGTTCCAATAGAGTTATTATTCAGCCCATGCAATCCCCATTTAGATGCGTTGTCCACAAAACTTTCACTATTTGTGACGTCATCCGGCTCATCGCACAGGATGCTTTGCTATGTAAAGCTTATGGGCGATATCAGGATTTTCTCTTCTTTTTATCATATTTCAAAATTTTGCGCGATAACCCCCAACTTTCTTGGGTGGAAAGGATAGCAAATTTAATGGGGATTATTTTACCATTGATAACTTTCCGTTTCGTTTTCAAATCGTTTCAGAAAACGATTTTAAACTTTGTGTGTTTTCATTCCATACAAAGTAAATGGGGAACTCAGAAAATTTGAGTTATCAAAACGCCAAATGCGAATCCACCGTACCATTTGGAATTTTTCTAGCTGAAATCGAGTGTGCAGGAGTACGTCAGTCAGTTTTGTTTACATTCAGCTTTCACTCACGTTCTGCGTCTCCCTTTTATAGTCTTTCCTCCCTGGTTATTATTAGCATTTATTCGAATTTATTTGCAACGTTGTATTAACTAACTGTTCTACATGGAAATTCAAATATAAACATCACCGTTACTGCTCCTAACTAATCCAACCATATTCACTCTCATTTCAAACATCAACTTCAGTTACATCTTAACCTTTGTAAATTCCCATTTGGTTATTTGACTTTCTAATACCGTTGATGTTTGTAAAACCATCTTGTAGTAACAATAAGGTTATGTAAATGCGATTTGAGTGAAACGGAAAGACATGTAGCTGCGGGAAAAAATAAACACAAAATAGGTTTAAATACCATTCTGTGGATAAAATGATATTTGAAAATTACTTATCGTGCATGATCCAGAAAAATATTAAGAATCCATAAGAAGCAGATGGTTATTGTTCAAAGAATTTGCAAAATAGTTGTCCAAGTTGGCTTTAACATTCCTGCAATTGTTCATTGTTTGTATCATAATTTTTGCTGTTTTGTGTAGTATGGAAGTCAATATTTCCATTTCTTTGGCAAACAAGCTTAGCCAACCGTTGATGTACCGTGCAAATAAGTTTACCGGAATATTGAAGATGAAAGCATATTTTAGCCCAAATTTAATATTGCTACACAAAAGATTGAAGATAATCTACCAGTTGAAATAATTATATTTTGAGTCACTTCAGTATATAAATATCAGCACCAGAAAAGAGCCAAATACTTGAGTATCTCAAGAAACCAGGGCATTCTGCAGAGTACCTGCAGTGTGTACTTCTTAAATGCAATTTATAATGTAGGTAAAGGAAATCGTATTAACATTTCGCAGCGATTCACAACATAGTTTTTTATGATTTCGTGTGAGTTGGTTGATTTTTAAGGAATTTTTATTGTACCAACAGAGCTAACTAATTTTCACCCTTGTAGCACAATTTTATCACGTAAACACAAAGGAGGTAAAATCTTAACACATCCGGCAGTCGGGGAGGGAAATTAATCTCTCGACTCTATATAATCGAAGGGTATGGATACTAGCTTATCGGCATCCAACTAGCAAGAAATTAAGCTTTTTATACATAAGGATAGATTTAAGTATTGGAACAGTTGCATTAAATGGACAATGATTTACTTGAATACCTAAAATGACAAATCGTATATTATCTCTCGTTGCTTTGCTGCCCGAAATTTTATATTTTGATCAAGGTTTCAATTTTTATTTTATTTGCATGTCTATGCGAATTAAATCAACATAATCAAGGTAACACATATTATATCGTTTACTGATAAGGTGATAACGTCTACAGTCTACACTCTGTTCATGTCTGAGCATGTTAATACGTACGTTAAGATTATTTGCTTAAATATAAGTTGTTCTGTGCCTTAGAAATTTTTGCCCTATTCTTTCTGGGAAAATCGCATAATTTTTTGTCGCTGGTTCCATCCGATATTTCTGCAAAATGAATCAAAATTAAAGGTGATCATATACTGAAAGTGCATTCGATTCAATGTTCATTTAGTTCTTACGTGACGGCCCATTAGTTACTCCAATCAAGAGACTTGAGGTAATCAACGCATTGCGCGTTGAAGTGTTCCGCCATTTTCAAAGAATTGTCACCACAGCGGTCAACCGCCCTATAATCAGCTCCACGATCAACGAAAGCCTTTACAACATCTGTGCTTCTATTCATCCTGATGGCCAGGTGAAATAGATTATCCTCAAAAGTATCCTTAGGACATATCTCAGCTCCAGGAAAACTTAAAAGCAAGTCAACAGTTTTACCGTCAATGTCCTTGTGATCACCACGTATGCGCTGATGAAGAGGAGAAACGCCCCATGTATTCGTCAACTTGAACACAGCTCCGGTGCTATCCCTTTCCAAGAGAAAAGCGACCAACTCGTGAAAATGTGCCTTGCTTTTGGATTCACGAGCCGCAATGTTGGCTACACTGTGGCCATCTTCGTCAACAGCAAGCATATCGGCACCTTGGCTAATGAGGAACTTCACCATTTCCAAATTATCATATGCCAACAGCAGAGGAGTATTTCCCTTATGGTCCCGATCATTCAGTGGAAGTTCCAGGGTAGTCAAATGTTTCATTATCTCCAGATTTCCCAGTTCCGCCACCAGATGGAGAACGTTTTTGCTTTCCTCATTTTTAAAGTTCAAGTTAATTCCCAGAGACACAAGCTCCTTGATAACGTCAACGCTGCTGTTTCCACGAGCAGCAGAGAACAATAAATTGTCTCCTTCTTGGTTTACCTCGTTAACATCGGCTTCAATGGTCTTAAAAATCATTGAAATGAAACCTGCAGGCACCTTGTGCCATTGAAGAATGAAGTGAAGAGGATGATTTTGTTGACCACCATTGGATTTGTATAGGTCTTTGGCCTGGCACTCATGGATGAGAAAGCGGCATAATTCCTGAAAGTCGGCTGGAGACATGCATTCCGCCGCCCTATGGACCAAGGTTTGTTCAACGCCGTTTTCAGTGCTGGTTGCCCAGATATCGGCTCCCTCTCGGATCAGAAATTTGAGCAGTTCCAAGCTCACCTTGTTGGAAACTAGGGAACCAGTACATTTCCTTCGACCGTAGTACCCCTCCTCGGATAGAAGATTGACGTCGTTGCTCAGAAGCAACTTGCAAATCTCGATTCGGTTCTTAGTGATTTCGCTTGACTCTCCGTAGCTATTCTCGATGCAGTGGTACAGAAGTATACCACCTTCCAGAGAAAACTTGCCGACAAGATACTCCACCAACTCGTAATCGACTTTCTCGATTGCATGCTGGAGTGGTGTTATGGTGTCTCTCGTCATGCTTCGACAAATGTTGTCCACATCGCATTGAAAGCATTCTCGAAATAGTCGGAAGACTTCGTCAATCACGGCTACCGTTGCATCCTTGGATGCGATGCACAGTAGCAGGCATATTGGCTCCATCTTTTCCCTATTGTACGATCTTGTAGCGACGGTTTTATTTAGCAGGAATTCTTTGTAGGACTTAATCTCTGTCTCTTTCAGCGATTGGAGGATCTTCTTCACGAAACGAATGAGCTGAAGGCAACCTTGTGACACAGAGCATTGCAAAATTTCAAAAAGCCGATCCGGTTTCACGTTATCCAGAAATGCTTTAGAGATGGTCGGGCTGATAAATCCATCTTTGACGGAGTTCATAGTCTCGTTGAGGAAATAGATAATGACTGGATCAGCAAATACTGAGTAGTAATATCCCGTGTACACCGAATAGTCCAGGTCAATCTTCACGGAATCGTTGCATCGGGTAATATTCTTTACGAAATGTTCCACTAGTTGCGCTGTTAGCTCTTTTGGATCGTTGTCATGGTCGTCTTGCGAGAGGAGAACATTAGAAATATATTCTGCCACCAAGAATTTTGCAAATGTTTGATGGACAAAGTTTACAAAGCTGTTGAGCGCACTATCGTGTATCTTCAGAATTCCAAAACAAAGAGAGCCATCGTTTGGTTTGCTAGTGTCCACTTGATACTGTTTTGCATATGCTTCGGCGACAGATGGGCTGACTGATTGCAGCGCCGTCCAAATGTGGTAGCGTTTCGTCTTGGCATTCTCCAATACTTCGTTACTATTTCGGCCAGCTAAATGGGTCGGGAACCGTTCTTCAAAAAACTTTTTGAACATCTCAAAAACAGATACGGGCGGCAACAGCGGGATGTCTTGCTTGGTGCCTGAGTGCGAATAGGAACCTGCTTCTTGAAGGTAGACTTGAGATAGTAGGTAACAATAAAGTGGACCTGGTAACATCTCACGCTCGGATGGGGTCAATGCCTTCGGGAACTTGCGCATGCAAATCGATGCGAATTGCTTCAGTTTCGATACGTCAACCTCGGCAATATTCTGCTGCCAAGTTTGGACAAGGAAATCAAGCTGATTTGATAGAGTGAATGGAAGAATGTTATATTTCTGGAAGTAAGGATCCCTGATTGCATTCGGAGCTGATGCTGCGTATGATTTTGAATTTTTAATTCCACTGATGGTGTGGAGAAAGCGGCTGGCCCATTCAAAGTTCTCCGGGGGCACCTCGTCGTATCCATCAAGAAATAGCTCCAGTTTTGTGCAGCCTTTCGCAAGCAATTTGCAAAGTATAGCCTTTGATAAAGAGGATGTCGTTATTTGGCTGAGTGCCATGTCCAGCGATTTTGCTTCGGTCAGTTCACCAAGGTCATGCTGTTGCTTCATAATCCGAGTGAAATGGCTCATGTGAATGAAGACTTTCACCCTTTCTGGAAACCTACTGTGTATCTTCCTGGCAATGTTTTCAAGCAGGAACGACTTTCCGCTACCAGGTGCGTCCCAAATGCAAACATTGTCAATTTGACCATCGGCGCTAATTTTTGCAATGAATTCATCTTCGGTGATGAACACCTTGTCTTCTGGTTGTTGTCGGTAGATATATTGTTGCAGAATCTTGGAATTGCCGGTGGTATCTTCCAAGATGTAATTAGGCGCGCTAATCGAGTCCCATCTCCGTTGCAGAAATCGAATCAAATGTATCGGGCGTCCGGAAATTTTTCGAATGGATTCCCAGTCCTCGTCACAATCCAAACTAATGAATCGACAAGTCAGCTCCAGAAGTTGGTCTCCGGAAGTCGATGCTCCGTGTCGTCCAGCCACATACTGCAAGTCGACCCGATCAATTCCTTTGAACACGAACACGTCAGGACAGTCTTGGTAAAAGATGTTGCTATCCAGCAAGAGTCGGTTTGAGATAAAACGCGGGATGTAGAATGGTGGCAGGGGAGGGATGTTGTCCAAAGCCAAAATGAAATGCTCCTGGTCTCCGGCAATAAACATGTCAATGTATTCTTTATCGTACTGACCTTTGCTCATGATCTCTTCCAAATCGGAAACCCCAAATTCGTTCCAGATGTCTCCAAGTTTGCAAAGTCTTCCTTGGAAGTGGACTGTGGATCCGAGAATCCGCTCGAAATTGATAGGAATGTTGCAAGCCTTCAGGGGACTTCTTATGCCTTGTTTCAGAAATCCATTCAGGAGGACCTTCGCAGCATCAAATTGCATGGCGTCGTAAACAGCTTTTGTAAGTTCCGAATATCCCTTGGTGCTTGATAGAAGAATATCGTACACCATCTTAGAAGCCTCCGTTTGGCTGTCTATTGCCTCCTGTAGAATTTTAAATTAAAGATTAAATTAAATAGATGGTTTATAGATTTTAATTAGCTTGAAATATTTAGGACAATTTCTTACAAGTGCTTGTGCATTCTCTTGTGAAATTAAGTTGGCATTCAGGAGACTGGCCACCAGCTCTCTATCGCACTTGGTATTTTCTACTAAAGCCCTGCCATTGGCAGTAAAGTATTCCTTTTGCCAGCGTAGCATGTTATCGGGAAGGCTGAAGTGAATGATGGTGTCTTCGGCTGAAGGTGGTCCAACGGTGGGCCCCTCAGTTTTATGAACCGGCTGATTATTATTCTGTGGTTGTTTTGGTGATGCCATGAATGCTGGTGTTGTTGGCTTAGATGCTGTAGCTTGAGTATTTGCATCAAGTTTCTTTAAACGAGGCAACTTGGTGGAAACAATGATGTCTGCGGATGGTCTGTCATTGGGATTATGGGCTATCATGACCTTGACTAACTCTAGCCAATTGGGGTCGACCAACTCTGGCATTAGCTGCGGCCTTCCTTTCGCGATGTAGAAATTCCGCTCGAGTTCATCCCCAAATGGATGGACGCCATCGGTGAGGACGAAGTAGAAAATGCAGCCGAGTGAAAATATATCACCACGGGTTGTCTAAAATTAGAAGAAGGGTTTAGAAAACACATTTCGTTTCGTCATTAAAATACAAATACATAGTTGAAGCGAATAAATTATGTATTAAGTAATTTACCATAGTTGATGAATTTGGCGATGATGTCTTCTGAAGAAAGCCTTTCAGTATTTCTGGAGCTATCCAATCTGCCGTCCCAACGGCTCCAGAAACGCTAACTCGGCTTGCTCCAAGTGGAATTTGCTTAGATAACCCGAAATCTGATATCTTCACCTTGCAGTCAAGCGTCAGCAAAATATTGGCAGGTTTCAGGTCCCTGTGAATGACGTTGTTGTTATGAAGATGGGCAAGGCCATACGTACACTGGTACAGGATTTCCGTTGATGGCATGTCCAACAGCTTCAAATTGACTTGGTCCTCCACAGTACATACGCACAATTCCAATGCAATACAAAGAAAGTTTTCAGTTACCTCGGCGCTGTAGTAGCGAAGAATGTTTTCGTGATTGTCCAGCTTTTCCAGCAACTTTACCTCCCGTTCCGCTACTTCCGGATCGACCATGTTGGAATTTAGCAATTTCACGGCAACTGATCTGCCGCCGTATGTCCCCTTGTACACTTTTGTTCCAAGGGAGCCCGAGCCAAGGACGTGATTCCGGTCGTATGTGATGTGGCCATATTTCCGGAATAGGGAGTTGTTTTCGGTTAAAATGTGCAGAGCACCGGTTTGGCTGGTTTCCTCAAGTGCCTCAAGTAAAATTCCATAAGCGCCTGTTCTTGTCATTAAGATTTCGTACAGCTTCTTTGACTTTTCCATCTCCGTGAATCGAAGCAGTTGCTAGATGGAAATAAACGCATCATTTGTAGAAAAGAATGTAGGTACATACGCGACTATGATATGCACGGGGAAATAAACTTACCAGGACTTCCACATCTTGTCGATGTAATATCTTTGACTGCTCAAATTTGGAAAGTAGTGCAGCATGGCAAATTGTGTCCCGAATAAGTTGGACGAGGTTACATTGTATCTTTTCCTTTTGCCACTTTTCCATCATGAATTTGAGCCAACCAGTCACAATCACTTACACAGTCACATTTATTTTTTAAATTAAGAAAGCTTCAGTCGTGCTAAGGAAAACTGTTATTATTAAAATAAATTCACTCCTGGAATGAACACTGACATTGTGTTATTTAACTTGCATGGTTATTTTACACTTGTTAAAAATTGTTAAAAATAAAAAATAATTAATCAGATTCGAACATTGATAGCACTTAAAACAGAAGCGAGCTGCTGTGATAACTGATAACACCACTAATTGAAATGCCTCTGCAACCTTGTTACTTGGAGCTGGTGTGCACGAGGTGCGACTGCGTATTTAATAAATTCAAATAAATGTTAAATTCAGGACTGCGCATAACTGCGATTTATCTTGTTTTTGCTCTGATAACGTTCACGTCACTCACATCTAATCTTCTTAAACACTGAATGCTGTAGCATAATCAAAGAGTGCCGATTGTTTTTGCCTGTCTTCCATTATCATTTTAAGAGATTATTTGCTTATTTCCCAGCAACGCAGGACATGGACACAAATGACCTTGACAAGTTGTAATGTTGGCAGCGTACAAAATGTGGGACGAACATGATGCCACAGGATTGCATCGCAATAAAATTGATGACTGTGTTTTATAATTATTTATCTTTTATTATAATTATACGTATATATAATTATATCCGATTCCAGTTATCCGTGCCGAAATGTTTCATTGAAATATGATTCTTTGTTTACATAAATATATGACGAAGTTAGTAGCATGTTTACTAATAAATACAAGTCATTGCAGATCTTGCGTTAATTTTTCTTATAAACTAAAAGCACAATCTGCAGTCTTTTTATCAACGCTGCTCTACTACCCAAGCCAACAAGACAAGAGTAAGGTGATCGCGACATAATTTCGGAATAGAACATATTTTTGAATACATTGTGCCAATCCTACTAGGTAATTAAATTTTACTTGTGTTCAGCGGAAAGTTTATTTTAATAATTAAGACGATGATCACGATATTGCATTAGAAGGATGCGAACAAATTCAAAGCTATCACGTAGTAGATGCAAACCAAGTCAACAACACCCACATTATCTTCATTAGTCGAATGTCATCAATTTAATCTGTTCGTTACGATTAACTAGAAAGTGGTCAGTTTATTTTTAGGTGACGTTATCGTTACATATACTAATTACAAAGATGCTCATATTGAAAATGCATTGCTCTGCTCTAAATAATGATAGCATTATGCCAACACAACATAGCATGGTAGTAAAGTCATATGATTTTGAATAAACTTCATCTATCTTAGCTAATAGCGTATTTTTATTTGCAATATCGGGCAACACAAATAATTACTTTTAAAATGTCCTAGATTTTTACCTACAATTTCTTATATCCACTCTATCACAAATATTGGTGGCATATCTTCTTACCACATATTGTGCATTGGGTGCGCAAATTGATGTTAAGTCGCACCGGTCACACCGATACTCAACTGACTTATAATTAGTAGTTTTATCATTTCAAGAACTAACCGAATTAATTACAGCACTTTTTCGCTATTCGTTTCGTGCATTAATTTTACCACACTGGTTAACTTCCTATATGTTGTTTCAGATAGTCTAAAACGGAAACCTGTGCCTAGACGCTTTCACGAGATACATAATAAAACCAATTCCCGCGAATTTTACAACACCTCTAACAGAAGCTACCATGCATGCCATTTCACTTGTGGAATAAATATCACCGAAATATTCGGCGCGTCAAAGGAAAACCGTAAATGCGTTTACTACATGCCAATTCAGCAAAGCAATTGACAATTACACTCTAATAACTTTCAACTCAGCCAACCGTTCGGGTCACCAAATTCCAGAGTGTGGACCAGCCATGAAGGATATACTGTACAAAGCTCGATCCAACTAAACTGGAACAATGATAAACAAACAGTTGACTATAAGTCAACATCCCTCAATTATTTCTGGTTTTGGGCTGTGCTATATCTTGCGCTTAAGTCCTTAGGACATGGCTTGAATTTGACCTGTTTTGAATGCGTTCCGAATGACCGTTATTTCGTGCATTACTGTCAAGCTTTGCATCAACCTACGTTTATACAACGAGGTACGACAATATATCGTCACTTTTTAAGGTGATGAATATTGTTGAAATTCGGCACAGAAAATGCTTGTTAAATTTTAGGGGGGAAGCATAGAGATAAATTGGCTTCAAATCCATAGGAAATACTACATGTTAAGATTCAAAGTCTGAAGCCTATTAGTTTAATCGTGGTGGTTTTCCTCCTATCCCAATTCCGTTTACACCTTCTAGTAACCATTGTCTACAAAACTTCCATCGGTAGAACTCACCTCACACACAATTATAGTCGGACAGATGACGATTAATTTATATGGCGTTGAATCATACGACAAGATGGTTTGCTCGGTTGAATTCAAATTCAACACAGCCATTTGTCTAATTTCGTTTAATTTTATTTATAAGCCACACAGGACAAAATATGCATTTCCAATAAGCCGTAGTAGCTTCTGTGCAACCAAAATATATTTCAATTAACTGAGTCAATTTAATTCTACTCTGAGATAATAAATCATTTTCAAATTTGATTAAAAATGTTAATAGGTCAAGGAGTCAGTTTGCATTTATTGCTGTCAAAATTTCTTTCCATGAAATGCATCAGTGTGGTGTATCCGTTTTTAAGTGTAAAGCAGGGAATATCTCATTAGAGTATCTCAACATCACAATACCCGCATGTACTTCTGGTTTATAGAGTTTACGAGATTTAATCTGTAAAATGGTTATTCGAAGTCGCATGCTTAGCGCCTGTCGTATGCGCTACAATACTGATATTCATTTTATGAATTTTCTCGTCAAGCTTCATGAACGTGAGTCGCTTTAAACAAGTCACCAGAGTTGGAAAGAATTATTTTATATGGAAATGCATACGTCTAATATAAATTTAATATAATAAATTTCTGCTCGTGGCTTCAATCTATACAAAAGCATCGCATATATTGGTTTAGTTGTAGCATAACAGGGGAAGCACAAAAATCAATATTCCACGTGCCGAACTGATTGCCAGCTCACTTAGATGTCACGTAACTACATTTAAATATACTGCTTTGAATCTAATTTACACTGGCGGCTATTATACATTACGGAAGTTGTATTGATTGATTTTCTATCAGGAAAATTGGATAAGCTATTTGTGTCGACGACTAAAAGAACTAGCAGGAGATTTGCTCTAAAGTTTTGTAGGCTTAGAAAAAATCCGATAATTTTTGTGCGACGCAGAAAACGAAGCATTTTTAAACCAGAGCCAAATGCTTCTGCTTTCCTTTCCTCGATGCGTTTCCGATATTAGAAAAATAGGTTGTAGTATATCGAGAGGAAGCTCACAGTTTAATATTCCACGTGCCGAGGTGATTACTAATTCCGTTGTCACGTAAATACATTTGCATATACTGCTGCGAATCCGATTTACACGGGCAACTATTATACATTACGGAAGGTGGATTGATTGATTATCCAACTAGACGACAGGAAGGACTGGTCGCGTCGACGACTAAGCACAAATTAGAGCATGTAAGGCGTTGTACGCTTAGCAAACTCAAATAAGTTCCTCGAGACTCATTTTTGAAACGAGAACCAAATCAATTTGCTTTTCTTTCCTCAACACGTTTCCGAAAAAAGATTCTAAAAACTAGTGTCACGGTCTGTCAAATTTAAAACTGAAGAAAATGGATAACAGACTCGGTTCAACACTTCTCTTTTTTCTTCCACTTATTACACTAATAGATTGCAACGCAAAACACCTGGACACTAGAATGTCGGAAGATCTTCTTTACAGACACTTCAAAGTTTTCAACTCAAACATTGATCACTTTGAAATATCTTTCCATTCGTTCGGAAAGGACGAAATGAGTTTCGAGTATGCCAGAATTCGCTGCATGATATTCGGAAAGCATTACCAAAAGCCAGTCAAAAGATTGTTCCCATTCAGACACACCCAACCATCTCACGTGATTCTGTTCCCGCTCACAAAAGACGAATCCAATCAATACGATTTACTTGATAGCTTCTTCGATGATTTAATGCACCCAACATCAATCCTAATAGTTATAGAATACCGAACAACTCCTTCATCAAACTCAATCGAAATTATTAAAGGAATTAAAAATCTACCTGCTCTCAAGCTAATTATCGCATTTAGCATTGTTTCAAATCGGATTAGGCGAAAGTATCCACTAATAATTTGCAATTTTTATTGTGGCCGTCGTGTTGTGTCCAAACGATATCTAGATGATGTCGCAGAACTACTCTTAAATCCATTGCAAATTCATTATGAATATTTTTCAAACTCAAACAGAAGGAAAATATACGCCTTGCTGGCGTTTAGTATGGTCAATTCAAGGATTTATAACGATTTCCGAAAAGATCCGTATTTATGCAACGAATTTCTTTCGAAACGGAAAAACTTTACCGATTTTCAATATTGCAATAGAAATTTAATGTCCGCAATTTTAATGGCGAACTTTCACAACTTTTCTGCAAAAATACTGAACATACACAAGTTGGACTACAGCAAATTTGACCCTAAAAACGAGCAATATATTGCCATTGACGTACACTATCCGTATATCTCCAATTGGTCCCTAGCAACAAATTACTTGGAGTATACCAGCTTCTACTACTCCAGGAATATCAAACGGATTTTAGTTTACTGCCAGAACTCCTTGGAACACAAATCAAGCAAAATGTTTGACCCGTTGCCATGGATTGCGCCATTTTCACTTCACTCTTGGCTATTGATTGTCGGAACAGTTTTGATAATTTTCTGCTTCACAAAACACACTTTCCATTCCCGGGCTTCGAACCTTACGGGACTATTAAATTTGTTCGGAGTGATGCTGGGAAATTCTGCGCCATTCTATTGGAATAAATTTAAACTGCTTGTTGGGATACAGATTTTCGGTTTTCTCATTTCTAATTGGTACTCCAATGGAATCCTAAATACCTTGATTCTATACGAACCTCCAAGCCCAATTGGTTCGATGAGAGCGTTGCTCGATGCAGGCTACAAGATAATTTACTACAACCCTAAGATGGACTCGCCTTGGATAGAGTACTACGAAACGTTTCGGTCAAGAGGCATGTTGAATGTGCTAAATGACAGCTTTGTCAATATGAAAAATGAAAGTGAGAGAGAAAATGCCTATCCGAAATATATAGTGAATAAATGTGCTACTACGGTGATGTCCGAAAAAGTATATGATAATCTGTTGGTATACGAGGACATCATCAGAAACCGGAGTGATGGAAACGACAAGTTCAAGTGCTTCCCACTTTTAAAAGATCACTTAACGGATGATTTATGGTTCGCACGAATGTACACGGTGAACAGGTACTGGGTGTTTCAGACTTTTGCGGGAATTCAGCAAAGCGGGTTGCCCGACAGGTGGGGGGAATGGGAAAGTATTGCGTACAGACTTTCAAGAGGGCTTTCCCTGGAGAAGCCAAACATTAACCCTGTGGTTCAATGGACAGATGATCAAATTGGCGTGTCTGCGATCCTTGGCATACTTGGGGTTGTGTGTGCTGCATATTTGATTAGCGTGATCATATTTTCAGTGGAGCTAAGCTATGAACGCATGGGTCAAGTGGGAGAAAGTGTTTTTTCTTTCCAGTCGCTATTTCATCCAATACGATTTAACTGGCGGGAGTATGTCGCTTTAAAATTATATTTTGTGATCGCAAAAATTAGATTATGCAAAAAATACTTAAATAGGTATTAGGTATTAAATAAAAAAATTGTATCGCACCATAATTATTAATAAATTTCATGTTTCACCTTTAGACGTTTCTATGCTTGCGGTCGGGATAATAAAATTATTATTTGTATTTATTAAAATTTGAGATAACATAGCTGTTTCTTTAAAGAATATAAGTATAATTGTGACTTGCATCAGTTCACTTTTCTACGCCGCTTAACTTGCGCCAAGAACATACGCGAACATGCCATCTGCCAGATGTTGTTAGGTCGTACCGGCTGTTGTTATAGCTAACGTCGTCGTAGCCCACTTTTACAAACTTTTTCATTAGGTGAAAATTGTGGATCGTTTCAGCCTTCTTTTTAAATGGTAATTAGTA
>CM023199.3:12509201-12595213 GCA_004115045.4 Sinella curviseta | reverse complement strand
GTTTTGAATGCGTAATGTATGTCTGGAGAATGTAATGGGTCACCTTTAACAATCAACTAACATTTATCCAATATCTAACGTTCAACAAATACAAAGATCACCGATTGCGCAAAGAGGAGTAGGTTACCCTTACATGTTTGATAAGCAGCTGCCCACGCCATCCGTTTATGGCCGAAAAATGCTTAATAATTAAATAGTTCAAAGCAATCAGGCTCACTCAAACTAATCAATATAATATTCCATTACGCCGACCCAATTTTCATACCATGCCACGCGCCAGGCTAATTAGTTCTTGTGGTGTGGATTATGAAGGCGGACCTAGAGCGAAGTGGCCATGGACTTGATAGCATAATTTGGTTGATATTGATAACTGATATCTTCTGGAAGTCTTGATTGATTTATTCCATATGAATGCCCACTTCAATTTGAACTATGTAGCCACAACGTTTAAAGCGTCTCGCTATTAAACCGTCCGCTTAGACGTATTGGTATTTAAGCACATCGAATATAATTTACTACGCATGAATACATACATTGCATACAGGTTTACGTCGGCAGACATATTTTGAATTCATTTGAATTAGACTACAATGATACCTACAATGGGAAAGCACCCTTGTGCACTCTTTTCGATTGTAATCTTATTACTTGTTCTTAGTGATTCAGATAATACCGTCAGATTACAAAGGGCGTCCATGGAAGTAGTACTGAAGCCACTTTTCGATACACTAAATTCACAATCGGACTAGCAAGAAGTATTTTTTTCAGTCATTCGATAAAGACGAAATGAATTTTACTCCTTCCCAAGTCCCATGAATTCATCGTAAACACGAATAAGAGCGCACATGGAATCGTAGTCGATATTCGTACAAGTGGCTAAGTATATGTAGCAGCGCTGAATTTTCAATATCATGATAATTGCATAAAGATTACATAAACCGCCTTCCAGCCTACTTCCTCTGCAAATATAACAGAATTCTTATGGTCCATTATTTTGTACCTACTGGCGGAAATTAACAGCCACTGGTCGTCGACTTTATTTTATCCACAAAAAATACAGTAAATGCAAATGTTTCATCCACAAAGAGCAAAGTTTTTATTCCACACGAGTATGTTCAAGTTTAGTCCGCTTCCGCAATTATATCATGCTAAGCTGTAATAAAACCAGATAACGTTGATGAATTGTTATTTGGTTTGTACAGTATATATGGAGGGCAAATGAAATACTTTACTGTGAGTTACCTTATATTTTCTAAATATTTACATGTATTGTTCTCCCGTGATTATTTCTATGGTTATTAATATAATTCATGATCATTTCGCCAGAGGGAATTGGTTTCCAGTAATACAAACCATGAGTAATGACAAAAACCTAGCATTCTTAAATTCATGAACTGCAATTTCTCGTAGAATAATGAAATATTGGACTTAGTAAATAAACACTTAAGAATATACTATATGAAAACTCAATCACTGCAAATATAGCAGTTTTAAGGTTTAATAATAATCGATGAGACCAAGTGCAGTATTCGCTTTGTATGCTCAACAGAATGTCATAGCATATTTTTCTGTTTTGCGTAACATTAGAGTCGTTTCATATAAAGGAAGTTCTAGGGGAAAAATTTATTACACCAGATGTCCGAGCAGTAAAAGTAATCTGAGTGTTGTGTATAGAGTGACGTAGAAATTAAGTACGCGATATTTTATCAGTAGGAATAACTACGCAGATGGTTTAATACTATGTTGATTTAAGCGCAACTAGTAATACTAATGATTTCATAGAAATAAACATCAACTGGATAGTTGAACCCACTCATCTAGAGTCTTGGGGTAATTAACGCAAGATTTTGGCATGCAGTGAGCCGCTAGTGTTACACTTACATTTAGTATTAAAGATTCTTGATAAGCTATATTTCAATTATATTTTGTGCAGGACGAAAACAAAAGATCAAATACCGAGTATACCGATAATTTTGTCTCTACGCTTTCAAGATTGCCACAAAATTCACTGTACTAAACTTATGACTGTGACCTATGTCAAACCCATCAGTATATATTAACAGCAATGTGGCGGCAATAATATTGACGTCGTCGCACCATTTTAATTGCAGAAAATATTTCATTTACATTTTATAACCATACTAAAAGGATCCACGCATTTCATACGATTGTGGTTTTGCTCAATAGAAACACGCCAACCCGAAAAATGTCTCCTTGTGCGAATTACTTTCGTGAATCAGTTGTTTTATATTGAACTGGACGATATTTCTGATAGTGTAACTAATTTCCTCTGGGCGGGCACTTTTTAGATAACTGGAATATGTTGCGTTCACAAAACATGACTCATTTACAGCCTACATATGTAGAGAAATTAGTACGCTCTTTTTGGTAAACTAGTTTAAAATGATTGAACAATGTTCAATCAACATAACATACCGAACAGACAGTGGGGAATAATAACTAAAATTCTGTGTCTCACCTTCCATTTTGGTTAATTCAACCCACCGAAGCGGAGCAGGCTCTGATTCATCTGATATGCTGTAAAGTGTCTTACCTGCATGAAAATATTTGGTGACGTATGCCTACACATACTAGAAATCTATGTCGCAATCCTAGTATTTATTAAATACTATTTAATAAAGCTTCTTGACCCTAACGGAAGGATCAGAGCCAAACATCCTTCCTATCTTTTCTCACTCTCTTACTTTGATAAAATTTAGAAATAAATTGGTATCGCAGAGACGTTTTCCTTTCAGATACATGCAACTTGTGCGGTAGAAATTTTTAATTAGTCTGGAGTTAACTATTGTCATCTTAAGGACGTTACTATTGTTTGGACAACTAACATTTATTTAATTGCAGACAGGACTTTAGTATGACTTATTTAATCGATGGCAATATATATATACCATAAACAATTAATATTATAGCCAAGGATAACTTTTGACTTTATAAATTAACTTAACCAGAACTGCATCCATTCTCAATTTTGCTCCTGTAGTTTGCACTCACCTATTAGTCAATCTTAATGGCAATTGGCCCGCATTGTTATGCACGTCGTCATACTTTTTATTGCGCATTTCCAATCGAACGTTGGGAATTGGAAGGGTGGAGCGGTGAGTTGACTTGAGTGGATGTTTATTGAACACTTGCAGGCCTACCAGGGGTTATGATAACAAATTAAATTAAATTGTAAAATGATAGTCAAGCAAATTTCTTATCTTCTAGATGCATTTATTTAATTTGGCCTGTACTATTTCGCAAACACCGAGGAATTTATTCCACCTAACCAGCAATAAAATCATTGCTAGAGTACAGTTAATTATTATGTCGCTGAAACAAGGAAGATGTTAAACGTTCACAAGGTAAACCATACTTTAAAGGTTTTATCATAAAGGGTCATGGGGCACATTGAACTTGAACTGAAATAGAAGGAAATGTATTAAATAGAATTCCCATTTCCCATATACATACATGAAATTACTCGATCTTTATTTCTTTAAACTCGTTTATTCTGTTTAGTATTCAGGGAACTGGAAAACATGCCTTTAAGTTTTATTCTAGCTGAAATCGGAATGCATTGAATTTAATGTCCTTATTTGCGGTCCTTGTTATGCCAAGTAATTAAAATGTCAACAGTAAAATGTAATTAAAGTCTCATCAGACGAAATTTCAAGGCAAACGCTATTTAACTTCCAAATGTATTCCATTCACTATGTCTGTTTTTTGTCGACATTTTTTTCGAAGTTAAAAACTAACCCAGAATGGCATTCGGTCTCGGTCATGAGTTTTAGATAATGTTAATGGATATATGAAGGTCCGTTATTTTCATCTGTGGTACTAATATTGGACGCACACTGAATTAAGTTTGCTTTTAAATTAAATATTCAGTGTTTGCAATTGTGAATGAGCACAAGTTATTTGCATATTACATAAAATGCAGTGTCGTATTTGTGCTGCAGTCCTAGGTGGGTTGCTTTGCCGTGCGGCTCAGCTTCGAAAGTTTTGGGCGTATTATTAAATAGAATGTTGGTGCATGTCATTGTTCAAAGGACTGGGTGCAGAAGCAAAATTAATATTTTAAGTACTTAAAATATAATATTTTTATTTCGAAATGAAATATTAATTTTCACCTGGAATATATTGGCCAATCATTGTGAGGCCTTCATCTGTGGCTTCTGTGAACCGAAAATTCAAATGTCCCAAATGAAACCTACAGTGATTGATTCCTGCAGAAGAAAGTTTAAATTTTTTCTAAATAATGATTTTTCTAAATAAGTTGTCGTAACAACTTGCAGCAAGTAACATGTGCTATGTAGCGTGTACTGTATGCCGCTTTCTTGTCAAAGTATATCCGAGTCATTGCCAATGCATTCTTTCAAATCACTAAAACGTTCACATTATCTTCTGTCGGGACTGTCCACCTCTCAATAAATTATAACCGTAAAGCGACGAGTTCACTATCAGGGCGTCATGCTATTTTATTGCAAAAATATGCCACTCAATGCTGATGATGAAAGACAAAATGTATTGACATTTGGTTGAAATACATTTGCTCGTTTTGGTTGTACACTTAATTTCCTGAGAATACTTGTTTCTCAGAGATATTTATGTTGTTAAAATAATGCCGACTTATTTTTCTGCTCATATTTGTATCGGATGCAAATGTTGACACAAGTCATTTCAAACTCTTACAAAATGTTTCTTGTAATTTGGTTTTATTTGGGTCTCTTTCTCCTAACATTACAAGTTTTCCCAATATGTGGTTGGAATATTTCTTACGGACATGCTTTGAAAACAAAAGTGCAAAACTACAGTAGTATTCTTGGTGCTGATGGTATGCCTAAATGTAGTCTATGAGCTGCCCCTTCATCGGTGTAAGCTGTATTTGTGTCGGTTGTAATGTGCCCTAGTTATTGCTTTCAAGAAAGTGATTAAAACTAATTTCCTCAAGAACACTATTCAGATAGCCGCCTTGTTCGAGCGCACAAATTATGACACTGCCATTTCGTAAGTTAGATAGTTATGCTTTTCAAACCCTATTTCTATTGAGATTGGGCCACTTCAGGTAATCATGATTAGAACGTTCAGGATTCAAATTTAATTTCCATGTATTCAATTATTTAGTAGAGTGGAGGAGATTCACTTGTTATTTAGCAGCCGGCGGTAAATTATTACTTTTCCATCCAGTTTGCTAACATTACCAAGTTGGTTGTAATTGGGGCTTTAAAAACGACAACAACGACGCTTGACGCCGATCTTCAACTCTAAGCTTACAAGTCGCAGCGTTGTACACCGTCATAGATTGTCTTATAATTTCCTTAGAAGGTTTTGAAGATTCTGGGTTTAATGGGCCCTTGTGTATGAAGCCTTGACTTTGTCACTTAATGCATTTTGCCACTAACCGTTATTTTACTAATGAAAGAAAAATTAAAGGCGACATTAAATAAACCTTTTTAATTTTTAACGTTTTCCATTCATGCTATAAAAGGACGCCGTACTATAGTCAATTAATCCTTGCAGTAGATATTGATAATAAAAAGGTGCTGTAAGTGGAACGTAAGAAGTCATCGAGAAATGGTTGATTACATATGTATATTATGAGGATAAAGGTAGGTTGTGAGCACTACATGCACAGTCAAATCTTCAGAGAGAGATATAACGGTTCAGAGAAAATATGCAAGATGGAAAATACGACCACACAAGTTGTTATCGTAACTCTTTAATAATTAGAAAATAAATTCATTAAAATTAATTGTAACTTCCGTGGCCTTCCCTTCAATGTTTGCAACAAATAAACCTCTCAGCAAGCTAAATTAATATGTACGCAAATCGGAGGACATTTAAATTGATCATAAATCGTAATGCGGTGATTGTTTCGACAAGAAAAATATTTTACTTTCTTGCGTTGTGCAAACTCACTATACTCACATCAACGTATTTAAGTCCTTAGTCAACAACTTACACATCTAACATTATAAAAAGTATGTAAGTACAAGTTTGCACAAGATGGCACACGACGTTTATCTACTTCGCGTAAAAGAAACTGCAACAATTGAATTTCGTAACTTACTAATTTAAGATGTCGATTGTCAATTTTTTTACAAGCTGACCTGTTGCGAATTGAATGCAGCTGACCAACGCTCTGTTCTAATTTATTAACTATCGCTTAAATGAGTAAAGAAATAATACAGGATGAGATCTGAGACCGAACCGAACCAACAAATTTGCCTGAAGTATTTTAAGTTACCGAGCTGCATCATGACAACGTTCGATAGCAAAATCACATGCGTTGTTTGATTAATATTAGGACTAGATCACTGTCACTCGTAGTTATGTTGACGATGAAAGCGGAGACTAGACGTAAATTGCGTCAGTGCCAACCTACGGCAGATCCTGTGTTGTTGTGTGCTGGTTGAAAATGCGGGGGTGGATGCAAATGAGCTACGTCATCACGCGTGTATGCATTCATAAGCAAGCTGATCTAAACATATGATGTAGTGTTGGTGTACTGATTTTCTACTGCAGTTTTGTTACTCAATTTGTAAAATTATCAGGATTAAGTAAACTAATATTAACGAAAATAATTTTTCTTTAATTTTAATATTTTAACGATATTAATAACCGAATAAAAAGGCGAAAATGCCTTCAACTTGTGCAGTGGCAGACTGCAAAAATGACAGCTCTAAAGTGGATCAAAATAATCAGTTAAAGTTCCACACATTTCCGGTTACTGACAAAGATACTTGCAGGCGTTGGGTTGTGTTGTGTAAACGTGAAGACAAATTTAACCCATCCATCGCTCGAGTTTGCTCCGCCCATTTCGAAGACGCTAGTTATCAACGTGACCTAAAGAGTGAACTTCTCGGGACAAGGCCCGCCAGACGTTTAAAACCCGGTGCAATTCCAACAATATTTCCATCAAGACAACCAGCACAGCCAAGTTCGGTATTACGAGAAAAAAGAGTACATCAAAGGGAGGAATTGGAAGAGAGGAAAAGAATAGTTAAGAATCTTCTAGGTACATTAGTTTCCGAGCAATGACATTTAACATTGTATTTTTGTTTATGACGAGGAAAAACGGTAATAATCTTTATGTATAATGCTTGTTAACAGAATCCCATCAATTGTGCCATGAAGACAAGGAAAACCAAGAAGGGGTTCACAGGACAGCTACTGTAAACAGTTTTTCACAGACAGATCCTCTTCAGATAACAAGTGGTAGAACGACTTTATATACAGACGTTCACGTTTAGAGATTCAAAAGCTGCTTACCATTACAACAGTCTAATTTTTTATGCTTTCAGAACAAGAAGAAAAATATTTAATGGCGATATCCTATCAGCGAAAATTGCTGGAAAAAAGTAAACTCCGGGTCACAGCTCTAAAGCGTCAATTAAAGCGTTTGAGGGATCACAATAATCTCTCTCTCTGAGGGAAAACAAAGAGAGCACCGTCAAAACACAGTGCCATTCAGTGCCTGCCAGTTAAAGAAACTGAACGGAATGAAACGAGTAAATTGGTCAACAGAGGACATTGTGAAGGAACTGTCAGTTCGAAGTGTCAATCTGAAGGCATATGAAACTGCAAAGTATGTATGGAAAATTCCTTTGCCTGCGGTGAGAACGCTACAGTCTTGGACCAAAAACTTCGGATGCGAACCAGGTATTTTGAAAGAAGTCATTGAAATAATGAAGAATGACGCCAACGACATGCCCCTTATTAACAGAATTTGTGCACTTGAGTATGACGAAATCAGCATAAACTCACGACCTGTGATCGATAAGTCAACCAACAGCATTGTCACGGGATCCAAAGTGCAGGTGGTGTTGGCCAGGGGAATAATTGATGGATGGAAGCAGCCGATATTCTACGCCTTCGATACGAGCATGACCAAGGATATTTTGGATTCCATTATACTGAAATTGGAAGACGCAAAATTTCCTGTCCATGCCATCACGAGTGATCTCGGGGGTGAAAACAGAGGTGTTTGGAATGATCTTGGCGTGGAGATAGGAAATGCTAGGTTTGTTAATCCATCGGATAAAACAAGACATGTATATGTCTTTGCCGACGTTCCTCATCTTTTAAAACTGGCGAGGAATCACATCCTTGATGACGGAGTACAGTTGGAAAATGGGACCATCATTAATAAGGCGACGTTCCAGACGCTGGTTGATTGTGATGATACGGAGGTTAAATGCTGCCCTAAATTATGTCAGCAATTGTTAGATGTGAGTTGTGCAGAGAGGATGAGAGTAAAATATGCAGCACGTTTGCTCTCCCATCACACAGCAGCCCTTGCAAGTAGAATCTTTCAGAATAACCCAGAAATTGCGGATTACATTCAAGCAATTAATGACGGCTTTGACGTTTCTAATTCCCGTGTTCGTGTACACACCGGTAACTTGCTGTTGTGTGCTTTTGGGATTCACTTGGAAAGTCAACGCACCATCCTTCTACATTTACGGAATTTAATGCTAACTTTTACGGATTCTTTTACAAGTCTGGAAAACTACGTAAAAACCTCCTCCCGTTCCAACGTGGATGGTATATTTCCATAGACGCAACAATGGACCTCTATAAAGATTTGGAAAAAATATATGGAGTTAAGTATCTCATGACAAGTAGAGTCAATCAGGATGCGTTGGAAAGCCTTTTCTCTCGAATTCGAGCCTTTGGTGGAACAAACACAAATCCAACTGTTCCCGAATTTAAATACAGGCTGCGGTTATTGCTGGTAGGATCGCAAGTACGACCCCCAAAGGGGACAAACACGGAGGATGATTTCGATGGATGTAGCTGGATAAGCGCTAAACTTATCCGAAAAAATCAGTTTGCCACGAGGGATAGCTACTCCGAACAAAATTTACCTGTACGCTCTGAGAATTCCAATGATGATGCATTATTTTACCTTGCTGGTTACCTCGCCCATAAATTGAAGCGACGTGGATATTCATTCGGAAGTACAACTGGAAATCAACATGGCCAAACTTGGATACACAACTTGTCAAAAGGAGGATTGACTGTGCCTTGTGATGAATTTTACTTGCACATCAAGCAACTGAATGATTTTTTTGATTCGTACCGTGATAGATTTCCAGGTGAAGATCTCAGCAAAACGTTTTTTTGTAATGCCAGTGCAACATTTCCTAATATTGACTCATCTGTTATCAAAGAATTTTTCTCCGTAAGGCTGAAGATTAGGGTTAATTACATGAATAATGTAACAACGCGCAAAGGTAGATCTCGAATCAATATAAAAAAGGCAAAACAAATTGTAAAAAGCCAGAAAAGGCTCATTGGGGTGGATTGATGCTATCATAAATTGTTTATAAATCCATGCTTGTCATTTTATAAGATCAATAAAATATATTAACGTTCTTTAACCTTTCGGTGAAAGTTTAATCCAATTAATACTCATATTCCTGTAATACAGCTTAACTCTACTGGGGCACTGTGTACACGCGGAGGTACGTCATCAATTCTCTATGCTTTGGCGGGGGGATTTTTTTAAACATAAGCGTAACCTTACTTTTACATTCCCCTTGCGTCAGTGCAATATACAGTTGTGTCCGAGGAAGTCAAGTAATCTGAAAAGTCAAGGGGAATGTAAAAGTAAGGTTACGCTTATGTTTAAAAAAATCCCCCCGCCAAAGCATAGAGAATTGATGACGTACCTCCGCGTGTACACAGTGCCCCAGTAGAGTTAAGCTGTATTACAGGAATATGAGTATTAATTGGATTAAACTTTCACCGAAAGGTTAAAGAACGTTAATATATTTTATTGATCTTATAAAATGACAAGCATGGATTTATAAACAATTTATGATAGCATCAATCCACCCCAATGAGCCTTTTCTGGCTTTTTACAATTTGTTTTGCCTTTTTTATATTGATTCGAGATCTACCTTTGCGCGTTGTTACATTATTCATGTAATTAACCCTAATCTTCAGCCTTACGGAGAAAAATTCTTTGATAACAGATGAGTCAATATTAGGAAATGTTGCACTGGCATTACAAAAAAACGTTTTGCTGAGATCTTCACCTGGAAATCTATCACGGTACGAATCAAAAAAATCATTCAGTTGCTTGATGTGCAAGTAAAATTCATCACAAGGCACAGTCAATCCTCCTTTTGACAAGTTGTGTATCCAAGTTTGGCCATGTTGATTTCCAGTTGTACTTCCGAATGAATATCCACGTCGCTTCAATTTATGGGCGAGGTAACCAGCAAGGTAAAATAATGCATCATCATTGGAATTCTCAGAGCGTACAGGTAAATTTTGTTCGGAGTAGCTATCCCTCGTGGCAAACTGATTTTTTCGGATAAGTTTAGCGCTTATCCAGCTACATCCATCGAAATCATCCTCCGTGTTTGTCCCCTTTGGGGGTCGTACTTGCGATCCTACCAGCAATAACCGCAGCCTGTATTTAAATTCGGGAACAGTTGGATTTGTGTTTGTTCCACCAAAGGCTCGAATTCGAGAGAAAAGGCTTTCCAACGCATCCTGATTGACTCTACTTGTCATGAGATACTTAACTCCATATATTTTTTCCAAATCTTTATAGAGGTCCATTGTTGCGTCTATGGAAATATACCATCCACGTTGGAACGGGAGGAGGTTTTTACGTAGTTTTCCAGACTTGTAAAAGAATCCGTAAAAGTTAGCATTAAATTCCGTAAATGTAGAAGGATGGTGCGTTGACTTTCCAAGTGAATCCCAAAAGCACACAACAGCAAGTTACCGGTGTGTACACGAACACGGGAATTAGAAACGTCAAAGCCGTCATTAATTGCTTGAATGTAATCCGCAATTTCTGGGTTATTCTGAAAGATTCTACTTGCAAGGGCTGCTGTGTGATGGGAGAGCAAACGTGCTGCATATTTTACTCTCATCCTCTCTGCACAACTCACATCTAACAATTGCTGACATAATTTAGGGCAGCATTTAACCTCCGTATCATCACAATCAACCAGCGTCTGGAACGTCGCCTTATTAATGATGGTCCCATTTTCCAACTGTACTCCGTCATCAAGGATGTGATTCCTCGCCAGTTTTAAAAGATGAGGAACGTCGGCAAAGACATATACATGTCTTGTTTTATCCGATGGATTAACAAACCTAGCATTTCCTATCTCCACGCCAAGATCATTCCAAACACCTCTGTTTTCACCCCCGAGATCACTCGTGATGGCATGGACAGGAAATTTTGCGTCTTCCAATTTCAGTATAATGGAATCCAAAATATCCTTGGTCATGCTCGTATCGAAGGCGTAGAATATCGGCTGCTTCCATCCATCAATTATTCCCCTGGCCAACACCACCTGCACTTTGGATCCCGTGACAATGCTGTTGGTTGACTTATCGATCACAGGTCGTGAGTTTATGCTGATTTCGTCATACTCAAGTGCACAAATTCTGTTAATAAGGGGCATGTCGTTGGCGTCATTCTTCATTATTTCAATGACTTCTTTCAAAATACCTGGTTCGCATCCGAAGTTTTTGGTCCAAGACTGTAGCGTTCTCACCGCAGGCAAAGGAATTTTCCATACATACTTTGCAGTTTCATATGCCTTCAGATTGACACTTCGAACTGACAGTTCCTTCACAATGTCCTCTGTTGACCAATTTACTCGTTTCATTCCGTTCAGTTTCTTTAACTGGCAGGCACTGAATGGCACTGTGTTTTGACGGTGCTCTCTTTGTTTTCCCTCAGAGAGAGAGATTATTGTGATCCCTCAAACGCTTTAATTGACGCTTTAGAGCTGTGACCCGGAGTTTACTTTTTTCCAGCAATTTTCGCTGATAGGATATCGCCATTAAATATTTTTCTTCTTGTTCTGAAAGCATAAAAAATTAGACTGTTGTAATGGTAAGCAGCTTTTGAATCTCTAAACGTGAACGTCTGTATATAAAGTCGTTCTACCACTTGTTATCTGAAGAGGATCTGTCTGTGAAAAACTGTTTACAGTAGCTGTCCTGTGAACCCCTTCTTGGTTTTCCTTGTCTTCATGGCACAATTGATGGGATTCTGTTAACAAGCATTATACATAAAGATTATTACCGTTTTTCCTCGTCATAAACAAAAATACAATGTTAAATGTCATTGCTCGGAAACTAATGTACCTAGAAGATTCTTAACTATTCTTTTCCTCTCTTCCAATTCCTCCCTTTGATGTACTCTTTTTTCTCGTAATACCGAACTTGGCTGTGCTGGTTGTCTTGATGGAAATATTGTTGGAATTGCACCGGGTTTTAAACGTCTGGCGGGCCTTGTCCCGAGAAGTTCACTCTTTAGGTCACGTTGATAACTAGCGTCTTCGAAATGGGCGGAGCAAACTCGAGCGATGGATGGGTTAAATTTGTCTTCACGTTTACACAACACAACCCAACGCCTGCAAGTATCTTTGTCAGTAACCGGAAATGTGTGGAACTTTAACTGATTATTTTGATCCACTTTAGAGCTGTCATTTTTGCAGTCTGCCACTGCACAAGTTGAAGGCATTTTCGCCTTTTTATTCGGTTATTAATATCGTTAAAATATTAAAATTAAAGAAAAATTATTTTCGTTAATATTAGTTTACTTAATCCTGATAATTTTACAAATTGAGTAACAAAACTGCAGTAGAAAATCAGTACACCAACACTACATCATATGTTTAGATCAGCTTGCTTATGAATGCATACACGCGTGATGACGTAGCTCATTTGCATCCACCCCCGCATTTTCAACCAGCACACAACAACACAGGATCTGCCGTAGGTTGCTGAAAAGTTATAGTCAAATTGATGCTTACGCCGGACACAGTAGAAATTTAGTGCAAAACCATGTTCGACTTGTAAATTGAATTGCTAATACTTACAATATTGAAAGTACTTATATTTCATATCCATTCATGCATTTTTATTCTTCATATAGTAATTATTTAATGTTGTCAATGATGAATTTTAAAAGAGCGTGATAGTATGTAAATGTTGACACGAATTATTGTGAAGTATCTATATTAATACATTTCAATTTTTTTCCTGTGCCCAACAAATTTTGAAGCAGAAATCGAAAAACTTAAATTTCGTTAGCTGAGAGGGATGACGCATATCTGATTTGCGTACGCAGAAACCAGCGCAGCAGCTACAATTCAGTTGTGTTGTGCCGACACAAAATCATTTTTCTATCATACATAACTTCGTAACGAACAAATCTTTTTGTTCAATGACGAAATGCTCATTTTTGATCCCCCTCCGTGGCGATTTCATTTTGTAGAAATAGTTATTCCAATAAAAAATGAGACAAAATTACACACTTATCCGTCATTAAACCTGTATTCAAACCCATTTTTCAAACATACGATTAGATTATGCTTACATGCTTTAAAAGCAATTACTCGTACCTTTCCCCAGTATCGCAAAAAATGGCTTAAAATAAGTAGTCGCTTGCTTCTAAAATCAATCATTCACTAAATCGTTCACATCACTTACTGTCAAGACTGTCCACCTATCAGTGAATTACAACCGTAAGGCGACGAGTTAACCAAATTCGGCGTCATGATATTTCATTGCGAAAAATATGCTATTCAATGCCCATGTTGAAAGACAGAATATACTGACATTTGGTTGAAATATGTTTGCTCTCTTTTGTTGTACACGAAATTTCCTGCAAATAACTGATTTTCAGAAGTATGCACTTGTTAATGTTAATGTTAACTTCAATTCAGCCAACTTAGAGGGTCAAAAGTTTATATGATTTTGCGGCGTGGATAATGTCAGCAAGAACTCATATTTTCAAGGTGAATCTTACGCTTGGAGAAAGTGGCAGCGGAGGATTTCATTTTCAACAAGACTTAAGTATATATCGCAAAACAGATAGAATGAATGAAAACTAAAATTATATAAAGCCTACTTTAAATATTTAGTTTCCGCATTAATCCTTTTCCCCTAACTCGTCGTTCCACTTCTGAGAATTTGCGTTTCTTTTTGCATTTAAGTGTCATTACTTTGGAACCTAGCCTAGATTTGAACACTGTAAACCTTTAAAGATGGCACGTTTAAAATATTAGACACCGTAAAAGTAGTGATACGTCGAAATCAGAAAAGTGAAATGTAATTGCTCGTTTTATGTGGGGGATTCCAAACATTGTTAGCGCAATGGAGTTCTTTATGACTTAAGTTTGACGTAAGTAAGTCCTTTATATGACACCAATGCAATGGATACGGATACACGAAAAGCAAACCACTATACCCACGGACAACTTTTAACACTATAAATGAAACAACATTGAGCCGATTCTCAACTTTGCTCCTGCGTCGGCGGCCACCTATTACTCAATTCTAATCGCAATATGCCCGCATTAGTATGCACGGCGTCATACATTTTGTTGCATGCTTCCAAACGAACGTGGACTAAGACGGAATGGTGAAAAATTAGAATTTAGCAAAAAAATTCAGTGATAATGCTTGTTCATATTTTGACTGCTATTACTTGTTATTTATTTTACACTAATTTCCATTGTCAAAAATTTTGAATTTTGCATGTTCACCTACTTTTTCATTGTTCTTACAATGCCCCAAACTTTAGGGATCATAATTTAATTTTTAAGAGATTACATATAGGAAATTTGTGCATTGAAATTGAAACATTAGATAGTACCGACATATTATTTACCTGGGCGTAATGTTAAAATTGCAGTTTCCTTCATTTTTTACCATTCTTAAATGAAATTTTATAGAAAAAACACATTGAAAAATCGTATCGAAGTTTAAGGCTAAGACTTTAATTAAAAGAAGGTAGTCATGTAAATTAAATGTAAATTTTTAAAATGATTACATACTAAGAAGGTCTAAAATATTATTTTAATTTTTTAAAGTGCAGTTAATTATTTAATGTATATTCTGTGCGCATTGTATACATTTAATTTTTTTTATTCTCATGATGCCCCAAAGTACGACGATATAATTTTTATCTTTCAAGCAAATCATTACAGCATGGTTTAAACTGTAATTAATTGCTCCTATTTATCAACCGTTGTATAGTAAATACAATAGAGAAAGTTTTCAGAGTAACGAAAATTGCATATTCCGAAACCTTGATTGTCGACAAAGCATTTTTACCAATACCAATACTAAATACTGTAGACTTTATTTCATTTCAATATAAATGCATATTTACTCATGTTACCCCAAACGCTGACAAAAGCAGAGAAATTATATTTTTTTACAAATGACTTTATTGAAGAAATAATAATAATTTAGACCAGACACAATCCAATTGTTATTCTAACGCAATTAAACACTCTCCTTCGAACGTATTTGCATAGGAAATCTGTGTCCAAATCCAAACACGAGAACACCTTAATCTCCTCCAGTTTTTCCATAATGGGTAGTTTCCCTCCACCACCTTTCGCTGCTAGAATTGGACGATAGCCGGTCAGACGAAGTTCCTCGAGGGAGTAGCGACATTTTGAAAGAATCTGGAAGGCTAGTCCCGCTTCCGGTGGGCGATAAGGATGACATGACAGAATATTCGGAGACGACGGAGAGTTTCAAAAGCCGATACGATTGTTGCGCGCCCACTCCTTCAGGATGTCGCCATTAAGTGTGTGAGGACCCGAGTGAGGAGGGAGGACGATGCTGAAATAGGTCACGGAGCTGGGGATCTTGAACGCTCCAAGCGCTTTCGGCGCAAAGTTCTCATCAGGCAAGAGTTCGCACTCGATAGGAAAGGAAGCCAGACTGAAGCAACAGCATCTTCCGTCCAGTCCGAAAGTGGATAATCTAAGAAGCCCAAGCACCAAACTCGCTTCAGATCTGGCAACCGAAGAAGCTCAGGGATGAATCGGGGGAGATGTGGATGCATTGGCAGACACCACAGCCGGATCGTTATTTTCTTAAATTGGGGCACTGTGAGAAAATTCTAAGTGTTTCAATTTAATTCAAGATTATATAGTTTATTTTTTATTTTTAGAGCTCAGGGATTGCATATTCGCCTCTGGAGGAGCATTTTGTAAAAAATGGGGCTCTGTGAGACATTTTGGTCAATTTTTTTTGTTTTCCCGTAATTCTATCAAATATTGTGTCATTTTTTCCTATTTCCAGAGTCATATTTGAAGAGTTTGAGACAGTCTTGTAAATCGGATGATTTTAAGATACCCAACTCTCAGGACAATGATAATGATCAGTATTTATGGCTAAATGATTTTTTACTGTAACCAGCACAATTTAGTAATTTACTTTTCTTCACAATACAACGTATTAAGTAACGTAACGTGTCGACTGCACACGTGTCTCAAGTAACCCCTTTCCATGTTCCAACCAGACACCCTTCCAATGATGTTGCCTTTAGAATGCGAATACACTCGAGTGTGTATTTAGTAGAGTGCGTGCGTGTCGTCGAAAAAAAAATTACAAAATTTGACGCAGCGCGACAATTTAAAAATCAGCTTAGTCAACTTCTCTTGGTCGTCGCGCGCCGTCGTCGTCTCCGATTTTTTTTAACATTCCAAGTTTTGTGTGGTGGCTCGTTGTTTTTTTACGAGAAGCTAAAAATGAATTAATCATTCCGTTTCGGAGGTGGTTGCCGGTAGTCGCAAAAGTTAATTGACAATTAAGATCAAAAGTTGTTTTTTGTTCACATTAATAGGATTTATTGTTTGTTAGTTAACTATCTGTTCATCAAATGAATTAGAAGTGGTGGGTGAGTAATTAATTATCTTTCTCGCAGTCGTTCGATTTTTAGTATAATTGATGATATGAAGTTAGTACTACTTAATTCCACTCCAGGTGGTGATTATGGTGGCGGTTTAATGTGTCTAACAGTCTAAATACTATTTTAATTAGTTAATTAGTAAAGCATGAATATTAATTAATGGAAATTGTATTTTTTGTTCGTTTAGGTAATTGGAGTGGAAGTGGAAACTCGGGGTCTCCTTTGGTCAATCGAGCCTGGCGTTTTATGTCAACTGTTAAATGCAGCAGCCGCTAAAAGGGATTGGTAAGTGTGAAATCAGCTTAATCAGATCAAATTAATAATTAAATTCCCATTTTATTTCATTTAACTTGGAATGTGACCGAAGGTTTATTATCAAAATTAATTAAATTATTATGCATCTTTTGATTGGATATAGTGAAGGAGGCTCACTCTACAAGGTCATCATCATCTCGGAAGGACCCCAAGCAACACACGGCACTGCAGAGGTTAACAAGTTAAAGGACAAGTTGTACGACCCCCAGGAGAGATAAAGGCCGCCAAGAGGAGGGAGAAGAAACTTGAACTACCCTCAAAGGAGGATAAGAAACGGACGGAGGTGTTCCAACAGAGTCTGAAAATGTGGGAAGGGATTTCCAGCAATCTGCGTGACTTGGCTGAGAAGGTGGAGGAGAAGAAGATGGAGGAAACGAGGAAGTGGGAGGACTCGGAGGCGACGAGGGTCAAACTGGAGGAACAGGTGAAATACCTTCAGGAGCAGTTGGAGGGAGCAAAGGCGTCGGAGGAAAGTCTCAAGAAGGAGTTAAGTGACAATGAGGACAGATTGACTTGGCTCTGGCTGAGTGTGGAGAAGTCAACTCAAAAGTTGACCAACGTGAACCAGTTCCTCCGAGAACTTGCGCAGACTATCAAACTGGAGTACCTGGAGGAGGAGATTGAGGAGACTTGTGCCTTCTTCGCACGTGTCATTGACCACTGCAAACAGGTCTTGGAATCTACCGAGAGCAGGGCCACCCAAGGTCACAATTTGCTGCAAGATCTTGGCAACTTGTATCTCAGTGCCAGCGTCAGGATGGGATTTTCTCTGGACTCTGCTCCCCAAACCGGAAATGGTTCCTTCCCCCCACCAGATTCACTTAGCTTGAGCCCAGCAGCAAGTACGGAAATCATCAACTGGTCCACTGACCTTCCCCACATTCCGGACTCGGATTCTGATATGATCCTGGATTGCAAAAATGAGCCACCACCTCCGTCTCCAAATGCACCCCGAATCCAGGAGCAAACTCCCTCGACTTCTGATCCCAACGAAGACCGCGGTAAGGAGACGGCAGTTGGAATGGCGACTTGGAAACCGGACCGAGCTTCTAGAACGGAACGACCAGTCCGGGAGAGGAGACCACCGGCCAGATTTGGTGAGACGACTTGTCACGGGGATGACGGAGGTCGGAGGAAAAGGGCTCAGGTGAAGTGTCCCTACAGCTGCGACCGCTGTGGCAAATGCGCCAAGTTCTTTCCGGGACTGCACGCACTCCGTGCTCACCGCATGTCTGAGCAGTAAGTTTCAATGTTACCTTCCATGATAAGCAGTTATCAATAATTATATGTTAATAGATGTTTTAATAATAAATAATATTAATCAATAATCAATAATTAGTGTACTCATAATGAATTTTGTAATTGCAGCGGTCAGCGTGGTCGAGGCAATGAGCAGCTCGTGACATTGGGAACTGGAGAGGGATCGTTTGAGGGAATGCCAGCGCTGTGTCCTGTGAAGGTGGAGACCATGGAGGAGGAGTAAACGGTGGAGGGTGACCCACCTGGAATCCGCTTCAGTTCAGTAGACTGAGAGTTGACAGTTGTTAAACCAATCCGAAATATCTTTGTGACTTGTTAAAGTAGATGAATCGATTTTTTTTACAGAAATTGGTGTAATTGTTTTGGTGGTGTAATCAACTGCAATCAGTAGGTATTGATTGCTGATATCCATAATGGTAACCGATTACCTATTGATATCCATAAGCTTTAAGAATTCAAATGTTGTTTTCCAAATATGCGTACCATATCCATAATATCCATAATAGTTTATGTAATTGCATTGATTTAGAAAATAGTTGTACCTAAACTCTAACGGTTTATTTAATTCGTGTTCAATTACCTAGTTTACTTTAATTTAAGTCTGACGCTGTTTGTGCTGTTAATTACAACGTAATTATTTTGTAACTGAATTTTGTTCATGTTTTGCTAGTTAATGATAATTTAAGTTTAAAAGTAATTAAAAAGTCATTTTTAATGATAACTTAATTTTCTAAACTAACATTATTTAAATACTACCAATAACCTGTTCATAATTTCGATTTTGATCATAAATACGGTACACACACTACATTTTAGCTCCATATACACATAATTCATTGTATTCTCATCATACCCCAAATTATTACTTCTTAACAAATGACTTTATTCAGGAAAAATAATAATTTAGACTGGATACAATTAAATGTTATTCTAATATAATTAAGATACTCTTCTACAAATCACCCTTCACGTATTTACACAGACATGAAATTAATCTTCTTAGACGTGATTTTTGCAAGAAAACAATATTATTTGCTACACCAATTAATTGACTAAAATGTGGAATAATTTATGATTTTTAGTAGCACTAGCACTGATTACAATTTACAGAATATAGAAATAATTGACAATTTCTCATTAAACGTGTAGCTGAACAAAGTAGAAAAAAATGCATAGCTCCAAAGATATTCGAAATCAAAGGATGACCTCTCCTCCTTTGAGTATACGAAACTCCATCACGATTTTCTGGGTCACCTAATCAAACCAACAAAATGAAGCCATTTAATATTATTATTATAATATATAACTTGTTTATAAAAAAGATTAATGATAACTGATCTAGTCTAGCTTTAAAAAATATAAATTACATTGCGTTCAGTTTGGAGGATGAGCTCCTTGATGGTATCCATCTTGAAGAAAGCCAGAAGAAACGAAATATCTGACAGATAATGGTTCTGATTGGGCGACCTGGTGGCCGGGTTGGGTGGGTCCTCCGGATACTGCCATTTAATTGAAAGTGACCGTAAATCTGCAAAATCGAAAAAGATGACAATTTTTATTAAAGTTACAACATTTATCAAACCGTGTCAAAATGAATTGATTGAGTAAAAATGGTATATACTTTTACTCTTAAGATTCCGGATGGAAGGCGTGTCATAGTGTCATCTCGCTCCACAAACTGTGTCACCGTTCGAAGCTTGCGGTATTCCTTCACCAAGCGCTTCGCCATTTCCGGGGTGCATCCAATCAACAGCGCATTCCAGTCCAGTGCAGTGGAGGGGGCAGCGGGATCCCTTCATCCGGAAAGGGAACGTCAACGAGAGTCTCGAGTCTCCTCAAGCTCACCATTTCTCGGAAGACGTAGCGAAGTCCATCCATATCGGCGAGGCCGTTGATGAAGATTTCCAGGTGGGTGATGTGGGGAGACGCCAGGTGGATCTTTTCCAGTTGCTCCGGGCGACGATTAATGATGGCTAAGTCGTCACTAATTTCGACAGAGACGCTCTTCACCGACTCAGGCCACCAGGGTGTCCACTTGTCCAGGTCGGAGGGCGTATCGGTGTGAATCCGGAAAGTTTTCAAATTCGGAAGACAGCAGCGCTTCTGGCGTCGTGGAGGAATGGAGGTGTCGAGAATATCCAGACAAGAGTCAACTTCGATCTTTTCAAGTCGTTCCATAACAGGAAGCTGGCAGCGGCTTCCTCCGTCCCCAATTGCTAGTTGGGCGACTCGATAACCGGTCACGACAAGCTCCTCCAGTGTACGCCGACATTGAGCCAAAATCCCGAATACGAGTCCCGCTTCCGGTGGCCGATAAGGATGACAGCAAAGCTCCAAACGACGAAGATTAGCTAAACGGTTCCGGTTGGTGAACGCCCAGTCCTTGAGGATGTCGCCATGCAATGTGTGGGGAGGAAGATGAAAGTGAACAAAGGTCACGGACGAAGGAATGTGGAAACTGCCAAGTGGTTCTGGAGAGAAGTCGGAATCCTCCTCTGGCTCACACTCCATCCAGAAATAAGTCAGATTGTTTGCTGCCTTGATCATGGCCTCGCAAAAATCGACCTGCGACCAACTACAATCCTCCAATGATGGATCCGCCTCAGGACCTTCCCACACTGCTGGCCAATGCGAGTCATAATCCAAGAACCCCGAGCACAGGATCCATTTCAGATGAGGCAATCGAAGTCGAACTGGAAAGATTGGAGGGTAGACGAACATGGACAGGCAAAATTCTGCCCATACGCCAACTAGACCATCCCCACAGGCCAGGACAAGCTCCTCCAGACAATCGTCGTTTGCAGGCAAAAAGAAGGAGGGCTCCAGATAAATCTTAAATGGAAGAATCCGCAAGTCTACACGCTCAGGGCCGCTCATAAGCTCGATGAAGTCTTGAACGGTCTTGGAGGCGTCCAAGGATAAGCGCAGCTTCACCAGCACCAGGTTATCTTCCCCATCACTGCTTTGCTGAATCCGGTCGTAGAGGGAATCGTGGACGGCGATGAGCCAGCTCCTTTGAACCAGGCGCAGTTGACATGCGGTGGCGACGGCTGCCTTGTCGTCAGAGCTGCCGATTAGCGAGTCCATCCGCTTATCGTTGAGAATGGCGAATCCGATAATCTTTTCCAACAGGAGTGGATTTCCAATGACGGCGGCAATGGAGGAGGAAGGTGGCACTGGCATAGATGTCATGATAGAGGTTGGGAGGAATTGGCTGTTGTTAGATGAAATGGATGAAGCGATCTGTCCCACGGTCACATAGGTCACAATTGATTCACACCTCTTTCTAGATAGCTATAAACACGAAAAATGCAAGAATTAGTTAACTATCCAGTTAAGGTAATTAGGTGACTGTTGAAACTAGCACGAAAAATATATAACAAAATAACCGGTAATGGCGATGGGTCACCTGGTAGCAAGGAAACTCGGCTGAAAGCACTCCTCCGCTCGTTTTAAATAAGACGAAAAATGTGAAATAACAATTAGTTAAATGCCACAAAAAAGCACTGAGGATAACTTATCTAACTATTATGTATTTAGCAAACTAATCTCTAATCTAATTATCACGTATCACTTTCAAAATAATTGCCCATTCTCTCCAACCAGACATTTTGTAAACAAAACACTGACGAGCGAAAACGAGGAGTTGTGCACACACAATATGTCATGCAAAAAATTTCATATCGTTGTGCCTAAATTCGCTGAATTGCATTGTAATTTAATTGGTGACATGATAGGCACCAGAATAATTAACAGACTATAGGGGAATCTTCGACCACTTTGCAACTGACTCTGTGTTGTGTGGATGACCCCTAAGCATCCAATTACGTGGACGCACTTGGCAGCCGTTCTCGCTTGCCGGCGTTCACAGGTCATGTTTTTCACAAAGTGACTGCTACTAGAAATGGTACATGTCGGGTCGGTGGTGTAACGGCCGGTGTCGTTAAGAGTTTAAATGAAGATTTTGAAATCGCCCAGTTCTGACTTCAATTTACAATAATATTTACTGTATTCTCATTATGCCCCAAACTCTGACGAAGGCAGAGAACTTAATTTGTTAACAAATGACTTTATTCAAGATAAAATAATAATTTAGAGTGGACACAATTAAATATCATTCAAATACAATACAATTACAATCTACTCTCCTTCAAATCACCCTTCACGTATTTACACAGGAAATTTAGCTTATTAAACGTGATTTTTTCAAGAAAAAAATATTATTTTGTACACGAATTAATTTGACTCAAAAGGTGAATAATTATGATTCTTTGTAGTACTAGCACTAATAACAATTTACAGGTTACAAATACAGGAGAATTTCTCATTAAATGTGATACTAAACAAAGTTGACTAACAACTAAAAATAACAAAATGCATAGCTCCAAGATATCCCAAATCAAAGGATGACCTCTCCTCCCTTGAGCACCCGGAACTCCATCACGATCTTCTGGGTCACCTAATCAAACCAACAAAATGAAGCCATCCATTTAATATTATAATTATAACTCATTTATAAAAAACTAGAATAATGATGACTGATATACTTTAGCTTAGAAATAAAACTTACATTGCGTTCACATTGAAGAATGAGCTCCTTTAGGTTATCCATCTTGAAGAACGAAAGCTGGAAAGAAATATCAGACAAGTAATGGTCCTGATTGGGCGATCTGGTGGCGGGGTTGGGTGGGTGCTTCGGATACTCCCTCTTGATTGAAAGGGAGTGAAGCTCTACACAAACGGAAGAATATAACAGTTTTCATTAAAATCTTGAGTCAGGTAAAAATTAATTAAGCGTGTGAAAATGGTTTAGTTATTACTTTTCAGATTCCTGATGGAGGGCATGTCATCTCGTTCGACAAACTGCTCCACCGTTCCAAACTTGCGGTATTCCTGCAGAAACTTCTTCGCCATTTCCGGGGTGCATCCAATCAACAGGGCATTCCAATCGAGTGGAGGGGGCAGCGGGACCCCTTCATCCGGAAAGGGCACGTTAACGATAATCTCAAGCCTCCTCAAGCTCACCATCTCCCTGAAGACGTACCGAAGTCCATCCGAGTCGGCGAGGCCGTTGATGAAGATTTCCAGGTGGGATATGTTGGGAGACGCCAGGTGGATCCTTTCCAGTAGCTCCGGGCGAGCATTGAGGGTGTTGAAATCCTCATGGATCTCGAGGGAGACGTTTTTCACTGATTTAGGCCAACAGCGGGTCCACTTGTCCAAGTCGGAGGAGGTCTGAGTGGAAATCCGGAAGCTTTTCAAATTCGGGAGGCAGCGCTTCTGAAGTCGCCTAGGAGCGGGGAAGGTGTCCAGCAAATCCAGAGAAGAGTCAACCTCGATCCTCTTCAATCTTTCCATAACGGGAAATTGGCAGTTTTTTCCTCCCTCCTCAATAGCTTGATGGGTGGGCCGATAACCAGTCACGACCAGCTCCTCCAGTGTACGCCGACATTTGGTCAAAATCCTGAACATGAGTCCCGCTTCCGGTGGATGGTACGGGTAAACGTGCAATTTTAAAATCTTCAGGTTGTCCAATCCGTGTCGGTTTGTTAGCACCCACTCCTTCAAGATGTCTACGCGCAGCGTATGTGGCGACAGAAAGAAATGGAGATATGTCACGGTGGAGGGAACACGAAGGAGTCCAAGTGCGTCGGGGATAAAGTCCCAATCATTCCATATTTCGCACTCGAGAACAGCCGAGGCGAGATTGGGGGCTGCGTTCATCATGGCTTGGGTGAAGATGACCTGCAGCTGGGCGCACAGCTCAAATGACGGCCGAGGTTCAGCATTTTCCGCCGGTGACCTTTCGTCCTCAGAGTGGAAATAATATGCGGTCATCGTCTTCAGATTTGGCAAGTGAAGACCATGGAACACTGGAGGCAACGAGTAAATATCTTCGTTGAACTCAAGACATAGATCAACCAAACCGTCACCGCAGATATCCAGTAGGTCCTGCAGACATTTCCTGTTTTTGTACGTGAAGAAGCTTGGCCGGAGTCGCAACTGGAATGGGAGAATTCTCAGATCCACTCGATTTGCATTGGTCATTGCATTGGTGAAGTGCTCCACCTTCTCGGAGGCGTTCCATGAAAGACTGAGTTCCACAAGGGCGATCCTGTTGTGTTGACCCTTCTCCTCCCTCAGCTGAACCCGAGTGTAGAAGGTGTCCAAGACGGAATGGAGCCAGGATCGTTGGACGAGTCGGAGGTTGCATGCTGTAGAAATCGCAATCTTGTCTTCAGCAAAGGTGGTGTCTGATGAGAGGTCCTGTTTGAACATGGCGAATCCGAGGATCTTCTCGAGCAGCAGGGGATTTCCTAACACGGCGGTAGTGGAGGAGGAAGGTGACGCCGATGACATTGTGGAGGAGCTGACTGGGTTGATAGATGAAAATGGAGGAAACGGTCTGTCCAGCGGTCAAGCAGGTCACGGCTGATTCAAACGAGATTACTTTCTAGATAAACAGAAACATGGAAAAAATACAGAAATTAGTTAACTGTCTAGTTAAGGTTATCAATTCATTGAGACTAAAAACACTTTTCCACTTTATAGTAGTTTTATTGGGGGAAACATTTCACAATGAATTAACAATTTTGGACGGATATTAATTAATTAACAATACACTTTGACTAGTTTCTAGGGTTTAAAATGTAAAACAATTCATTCAAATTATCACTAGGTGGGAAGGTTCCCATTACTGAGATTGCGTTTCCTCTTTGGATTGCGATTCCTATTCTCTGCGTAAGATATAGTCTGGAACGTGGCTCTCCACTGTGCAGTGCTAATAAACCTCCCAATTTGTTCACGAATTCTATTGCCTCATCACACCAAGGTCCAATTGTTTCAACTGCGAACGGTAAGAAAGATAAATTCTGGTCCAGGACTGTCGAGTATTTCTTCACTTTCGCAGAAGCGGCCATTTTCGCACAGTACCCAGCCTCCTTTGCAGAATGGGAAATATAGGTAGGCGCTAGAGTGTCTGAACAAGTAGCATCCCACACTAAACTCTGTCCTTTTTCCCAAGGGATTAGCGTCATTCCGTCTACTCGTTTCCCGTCATCTCGGGCTAGGCCTGTTGGCTCCAGACGGCAAGGGATTCTGGCTGAGGTTAAGGAGCGGCATATTATGTTATTTAGTTCCTGGTGTCTGGAGTATCGTCCTAAACTCTTTGCACAGTGGAGTCCATGATGACCGTTGACATCCACTTCTTCGCCGCATATACACGTGTGCTTTTCACATATTTTGCATCCCAAACGTAGTGCCACAGAAATTCGGAACACGTTATTTTCTAGAAGTGTACCAATAGAGCGGGACGGTAGAGCGTTCAGCCAAGCGTTTGACTCTGGTTTCCTCAATGCAAGAAAAATTGCCTTTTCTTCCTCAGAATGGGGCTGATTATTTTCTGTTACGTGACGTATGTAGGTATAGTCCCAGGATTTCTGGTAGGCAGGTGCTGGGGGAGCTCCAAAATTATCAGTGATGATATTCCACTCATTCATACATTCATCGGCACACGTGATTTTTGGCTTGACAGACTCATCTTGAGTTAGCATCAAATTGACAAGCTTGGAAACACTGTACACTGATGACATGAAGGCAGGAATGGATAGATCGATACACTTGCGGATTCCAAGACCCCCAAAGCAGACAGGCAATGATGACTTGAAATATTGGTTACAGCGTAGTTCCGAGTTAATAATATATTCAAGAGTCTCCTTAATTTTGTTGTCAAAACTTGTGAGGATATCCTTGTGCTTCCACGTTGCAGTAGTTCTCAGTAAATAAGTCAATTTTGGCACAGCAAAGCAGTGTCTGAGCAAAAAGTATGCCGTGTGGAAGCTCTTCAGTTGTTTGATACGAGAAAACAAAGTTGAAATTTCTTCAAACTTCATTTTGAATGCAGATTCAACTTCATCTTCGGTAACTGGAGCCCCCAGTAGAGACAAACTGCTTTTGACTTTTATTCCTGGCGATAGTTCGTCGAAAGCCTGTAACATAGAGTCTTCAACGTTTCCACAAGAGTATATTTCACATTTGGAGGAGTTGATCGTGAGTCCGATGTTTTTACATTTTTCAATGATTGATGAAAAATCTTTAAGTACTTTTTCCGGTTCTCCAGCAATAAGTCCGTCGTCTAAATAAAAGCATACCAGCTCAGATATCAAAGATGATATTATGGGGTGAATTGCTAAACAGAAGAGCAAAGGTCCTGCCGGATCTCCTTGCTGACACCCGGATGAAGAAGGGATGATCCAATCACCGAAGAACAGATGTGAGTTAAAGGCGTAAGCCTGCCAAAGAAACGGGAAGATTTTTGGCGCAAGGTCAAGCACTTCAGATAACATGTTGCTGCGATTTATCGAATTAAACGCATTCGCGTAGTCAATTATTAGGACGACCTTTCTTGACATTGGGTTTTGGTTGATGAATGTTCTAGTGGCGTGAACAGCAGCTTCACAACCTCCTTTCGTGGCAAATCCAAGTTGCTTCGGTCGAAGATATTCTCCCATAGGTTCCCGGACTGAAAAGCTGGCCAGTTTTGAAATCAAGCGGCGAAGAGTCATGCCCACTGCTATCGGTCTGATACCTCCATCTTTTTTAATTAGAGCGCATAAGTTAGCTCCAAAGAACAGGGGTAACACTTCAGCGTTGACTTTGCCACTTAAGACAAAATTGCAAAATTTGACTAATGATGCGATGACACGAGCTGAAGCTTCACCATTTCCTGGAGAGATCATATCTTTCAAGTGTTGTGCTCTTAGTCCGTCAATGCCTGCACTCGAGCCATTTGGGAAACTGAGAATTGCCTGACGAATGTCTTTTTCTCCTATTGTTAAAGGATCCAATGATGATGGTGGGATAAAATCAATTGGCTCAGAAGGCACCGGATGTTTCGACAAGAGTTTAGTGTAAGTATCCCAAGTTAATGGTGCTAGAGTTTCCAACGAAGAAAGTATTTTCACAGCTCCAGTAATATCCCCTTCCGCTACCTTTGAGTCCACTCGTTTGGAAATGCTGGTAAGTTTGTTTTGTGTGGCTGAGTAGTTTGGATTTTGCCCGTGAATATTGGCTTTCACTAAAGTTGCAAGTGATTTTTTCGATTTTTGGGGAACACATAAACAGGAAAAGGCAAACATGAAGAGACTTATCCATGATGGGACATCGTTGTTTTGTACGCAAGCATCAAGGGTTTTCGATAATTTGTTTGCAGCAGCATATCTGGCTCCTTTCGGGATTCGCTTGAGGACCTTAATTTTCTTCTTGTTATTTGCTAGTTGCCGGCCTGCTTCTTCAATCGATGGAGTTCCAGGTATAGTTTGGAAAGAAATAGTGTGTAGAAGGTCCTTGTGTTTTTTTCCAACATGAATTTTCTTGCCTCTTTCGTTGTTGAAGCATTGGTCGCAAAATGGGCATGGGATTTTTGAGGTGGAGGTGGTTTGACTTGTCCCTTGAGTCTCATCTTCACAGTTAAAACAATTCCATGTGGAATTATCCTGGCCAAGTGTTCTGACTTGTTCATCTGTTAGTCCAGCGCAAAGAGAGTGGAACCATTTTTTACATGAGTCGCATAGAATCCATAACTCAGAAGGGCTGTCCGATCTTCCACAAGGACAAAGGTCTTGACTTCCATCCATCATCACATTAGCAAGTGGCTAGTGGCACATATGCCATCAGAAGCGAAGCAAAGATAAGTTGGTTATCCTTTTCTGATGCACAGAGTCAAGGCTGTTTCTGGCCGGCTTGTACCATGCAAGGAAATAAAAATTATTATAACTTACTATCGCATACGAGCTCCACTTTTCCACTTGTTTCTCGTTTGAACTAATAAAGACGAAAAATGTAAATTACTAATAATTAATTTTAATGACGCAAAAAGCACTGGAGATAGCTTTTCTAACTAATTTTAAGGATTTAGGAAACTAGTCGCTAATTAATGCGTCTGGTTGACTTTCAAAACAATTGTCAACTTTCTCCATCCAATCTGGACATTTTGTAAACAATGCAATCACCTGGAACAATGTCAGCCAGCGGCAATGACCGTGTCGATAGGGCGGAGTTCATACAAAAGGCGACGAAAAAAATCAATATTGATTATGTTTATATGCGATATTTGCATTTTTATTTTTATTAGTGAAATAATAACAATCGCAATACTTAACTGGAATAACTGGGAAACCATCGCCCACTTTAAAACTCGTCCGTGATGTGTGGACAACTCCTCGGCAGCAAATCATAAGCCCACGCGTCTGCCGCCATTCACAGTTCATGTCACTCTTATTGAACTGCTGCGAGAACTGAAACCAGTTTCGAGCGGTCAGTGTCGTTAAATGCTCCATTGTTGATTGACTTGTTGTAGTTACATAAACGTTTCCCAGTTCTGATAACGTAACATGTGATCTCCGTCGCCGTTCTTTTCGCTTTCCTTCTCCTCCTCCTCCTCCACCTCAACGTATCATTTAACATTGTTAATTAATTGTAAATACTAAATGATGTGGCATTTCGAACTGATACCACTTTAAGGGCACGACAATAATGAGAGTATGATACTTAAAAATAATAATTACCTGGATAAGCCTATTTTTAATTATATTAGCCAGAAAGATACTTTTTTACATGTTTGGGCATGGTTTGCAGCTGAAGGAATGATAATAACTTTTTTAATTTTAATAAAATGTTTAATAACTTTACGTTGTGAACTAACATTATTATGATAATTGTGTTCCGCAATACTTTATTTCATTTCAATTCATTCAATGCAAATAATTTACTGATATTCTCATAATACCCCAAGCATTCACAAAAACAGAACCTATTTATTTTTTTAAACAAATGACTTTACTCACTACTAAAATGAGAAAATTAACTTGCCGAAGGACACAATTAATTATACGTGATACTAATAAGGCCATTCCAATACTATCCTATTCAAATTAAAATTTTCGTAAATAATTACACATGTAATTTTGCTTAACAGTGATTTAAAAAAAGATTTGCTCCTACATTAAGACTAAAAAGTTAAATAATTATTACTTTTTCACACTGATTACAATCTACTAACTAAAATGCGTAGATGATGATTACTGATTACAAGACAACATGGCCTCCTTTAAGCACCCTCCACTCCATCACCACCTTCTGGGTCACCTACAAATAATCAAGAAGAGAAATAAAAGCGATGCATCCAAACATTAAAACCCATTAGTCAACTTCAAAAGCTTAAAATGAACACTGTAGCCAATTAATTTAGTTAATATATAAATTACATTGCGCTCAGCTTGAAGTACGAGGTCCTTCAGGTTGTCCATCTTGAAGAAGGCAAGAAGAAAGGACACGTCAGAGACGAAGTGGTCTTCATTTGGATGTCTTCGCGTGGCGAACCTCATCTGCATGGACAGAGACTTCAAATCTTCAGGAAAGAACATAATTAATTAAGATTAAAAGCTCTAAAAGTTTTTGATGAAATAATAATTATGAAGCCATTTTGCTTGTTACTTACTAGCCATGTTCCTGATGGAGGGGATATCCTTCTGCTCCACAAACTGCGTGACTGTTCCTCGCTTCCTGTACTCCTCTTTCACCATCTTCGCCATTTCCGGTGGGCATCCAATGAACAGCGCATCCCATTCGAGAGCCGGAGGAAGCTCAAAGTCTTCACCGCGACCCCACAGGTCAATTACAATCTCGAGTCGCCTCAAGCTCTCCATTTCCATGAAAATGTACTGAAGTCCACGCGTGTCGGCCCCGTTGACGAAAATCTCCAAGTGGGCGATGGTCGGACACGCCAAGTGGATCCTCTCCAGTTGAGCCGGGATGAGCGTCAAGACGTACTCCTCCTCCGGGTCATAAATTTCGACAGAGACGCTCTTCAGATGGGCAGGCAGACTGGCAGTCCACAGGTCCAGGTCGGAGGGTGCATCGGTGGAAAGGATGAACCGCTTCAGTTTTGGAAGGGGACGCTGCGCTGACCAGTGGCTGGAGGTGTCCAAATCCAAACACGAGTCCACCTCAATCTCCTCCAGTCTTTCCATGACGGGAAGCTTTCCTCCACCACCTTTCGCTGCTTGAACGGGACGATATCCAGTCAGTCGAAGTTCCTCGAGGGAGTGGCGACATTGGGAAAGAATCTGGAAGGCTAGTCCCGCTTCCGGTGGGTGATAAGGACGACAGGAAATCCGAAGACGACGGAGATTGACCAAACCGTGTCGATTGGTGAGTGCCCATTGCTTGAGAATGTCGCCATGCAAAGTGTGCGGAGGAAGGAACATATGGAGGTAGGTCACGGAGCAGGGTATCTTGAAGAGGCCAAGCGCTTCCGGTGCAAAGTCGTATTCATATAAGAGCTCGGACTCGATAGAAAATGAAGCCAGATTTTCCGCTGTCGTCATAATCGCTTGGCAGAAGGTGACCTGCGATTGACCACAGCTTTCGAATGAAGCAACAGCATCTTCGTCCCAGTCCGAAAGTGGCCAATCCAAGAATCCTGAACACCAAACTCTTTTCAGATTTGGCAACCGAAGCTCAGGAATGAATCGAGACGAGATATGGATGCACTGGCATACATTGATCCAGACGGCAAACAGTCCATCGCCACAGGTCCTGAGCAGGTCAAGAAGCTGCTGTTGATTTCCTGGCGACACAAAGAAAGTTGGTGCAAGATAAAGCTGGAAAGGGAGAATTCGCAAGTCCACTCGATCTTGGTGGGTCATAGTAGAAATGAAGTCTTCAACAGTCTTGGAGGCGTCCGAGGATAACCTCAGTTCGACCAGAAACAGTTTATCTTGACCGTCACGGCTTTGCTCATTCCGAGTGTAGAGGATGTCATGAACGGAAAATAGAAAGTTGCGTTCTACCAGGCGCAGTTTACAGGCGGTGGCGACATCGATCTTGGCTCTGTAGAGGATTGTCTTGGGGTCGGACGGCTTGTCGAAAATGGCAAATCCGATAATCTTGTGGAGCAGGAGGGGATTTCCAAGGACTGCGGCAGTGGAGAAGGGAGGTGATGTCATCGTGGGGAGGTTGGGAGGAGCTGACTGTTGCTAGATGAGAATGGAGGAGGCGCTCTGTCCAACGGTCAAGCAGGTCACGTCTGATTCACACGTCTTTCTAGATAAACATAAACACGAAAAATTAGTTAACTATTCAATGAAGGTCATTGGGCGACTGGTGAAATTGGTTATCTCAAAATAATACAAAAAATGGTGGTGAGGTGAGGGGTCACTGGGACTGATTGTGAGACTAGCAGCAGCGAAACTTGGCTAGAAACTCTCAATAAAGAAAAATGATAACCAATAATTAATTAGGTTAGTGATAAACAGAAATGACAGCCAATAGCTTATCTAACTAATTTCAGCAAACTAATTTCTATTCTAATTAGTACGGTTGACTTTAAAAATAATTGCCCACTATTCTGTCTCTCGAGTTTCCGCACTGTCGCCTCAATGCTGATTTCTTTGTTCTGAGTACACTGGGGTATTGTGCTACAAGCTAGGTATATACATAATCTAAATGTGTTTGATCAGCTAGCTGACTCTTGCGTCTCGTTTATTTGTTTACTTGAAGTCGGCCACAACAGCTGACGCTGCTGATAATTAATCTTCATTTGTGGAAACACAACTTAAGTGTAGTTAAATATTTTTGTTTAACTGTTCAATGTTTAAGTGTAAATAATTTGTGCGAAAATTATTTTTTATTTTGTTTATTTTTTTTTGTTTTTAAAAGAGTGTGGATCGTCAATGGAGTTGGGAGGGATTCAGATTCAGGCGATACAGGAAGTGGAGGTGAGGAGGAGGACTATTTTTGGAACCTGAACGCCAAGTTGACCGATGATCCCGTTACAACAAGTGCGGAGGAGAGGGGAGGAGCTAAGTAAAAGTAGAGTAAAAGTAAAACAACATTTATAATCAACAATTGGTTCTGCAACTACATCTGCTGATCTTCCACCTAGCGATTCATCTCGAAGGAGAAGGGACACTCCTGAGGATCCTGTAGAGATTATTGGATGCGCCTCTGGAGTAAGGAACACAACCGGATTCCTTGGCAGGATTATCAAGAAGGACGTGGCGGCAGCCACTTATTTATCTAATTATTTATTATTTTATCCAGCGACTAATAATGAAATTATTTTTTGCTAATTTCTCATCTGTTCTCTTTATTTCAGATGCGACTCAAGATGACCCAGGACTTGGACAGGATCTCTTCAAAATGGCGAGGACGAAGCTGCTCCTCAGATGTCAGACGACAAGGACCTTTCGGTGACCTTGGACAGAGCTTTCTTGGGGATCGGAGCAACTCCTATATTTATGATAAGTTTACATTTTATTTATTCAATATTTTAATTGGCTAATTTTACCTTCTATCTAAAAATGATTTGGACTAATGCTAATTTGTGTTTATTTTTTTCTGATTTTTCAGGAGCACAGGCACCTGCAGCCCTGATAAGCACCACTCTCTTTGCCTTTGAGTCATCAACGACGCTCGCTGAGAAGACCAAGGACTGCTGCCTCTTATCTTCGTTTTGGATTGGATCTCAAGTAACCCCAACCCAATTCTCATCACAACAATTTAATTAAGTAATTAGTTAATTAACTTTCTCATGCTCCAGTGTTTTAATTGTTAAAGTTAACAGTGAAAACAAGTAAAATTGTGGGTACAGTTATTTTTCTTGCAACAGTTGTATTAACAGCATGTTTTGTTCGTTAAACTAACTAAAATGTGAGCATAGTTAATTTAATTGCTGTTGTCATTTAATCGATAAGCCCTTATCTTTTCTCATTGCTGCTTATCAGCGATTACTCATTTAAATTTAGATTAGAGAGAATTGTTCTTTTTTCTGTAGCAAGTAGATTGGAAAATGAAGACGAGGAGGAGGATAATTTATTATTAGCATTTTGTTGAAACCCTATTTAATTAAGTAACTGCCATTCTTAAAATGTGTGTCATTATCGTTAGAGTTTAACTATAAGCGTAATTAGCAATTAACTAACTTTTGAAGGGCGTCATTATCATTAGTCACGGCAGATAAGCCCAGTTTGTATGCATTTCACTGACTTGAGTTTCCCCGTGGAAACTGGGAGCTAGTGCTTTTTTTAAGAACGCTTTTATTTTTCAGTGATCAGCAGCGCAGCAGCCAGTGAAGGGAGGACGACAACAACAACACAGCCGAACTCACAAGCAGCCAACTTCTTCAAAATCATTACCACCACCACCGACCACCATTTAAATTAATTGCTAATCGAATTCAGTGCTCCAACCTTAAATAAATTTTTAGTTTATTTCTTTTGTTGTTAAGTAGTCAATCTAATTAATTATCTTGTAAATTTTGCGAGCCAGTGTAGGATAATGGACGACTACAACGTTTTGGAGGACCAGGAGTACCGCGAGGACCTGACTAAATTCAGGGAACGAGGGATTTGTCACATCCAAAAGGTTTTGCTGGTGCCGATGGACGGTTTCGGAAACTGGACCGGACAGCCTCCTCAATCCCGTTTTGTCGTACGATGCAAGTTTTGCCCCAACCTCAGAATGATGCCTCAAAAGATCCCTCCAAGTGTTTTCTCCAAACACTTGGACTCTGGTACTCATCAAACTAATGTGGTAAGTAATTAGATATAATTTTAATTAGCTACGCTGAAAAGCACCACCCCTTATCCTAACCTTAAAACCATACTTGACTAATTACTAATTTGTGACATTTCGCATCTTTTTTTTGCTTTCCAGGCCAATTTCAACGGGGAAGTCCTCCCAGTCATTTTGCCTTTGTCTACGCCCTTGGTCAAGGTCATCCTAGGGCGCCGGGCCATCGCTGAGTACAATAACCAGCAAGCCAATCAAGAATATCGCGCTCTTGTGGCGCCTGCGGCCGCGGTTCCGGACGACGGGAGGATGGAGGAGGTGGTTGCTCGTGTGGAAGTTTTGGAGATCGGAAGGGGACAGGATCTGGAGAGGATTGCCGCAATTGAACAAAGACAAGTAATAATATTTTCATAATAATTTTTTAATTAAATCAATTTTAATTTAACAATTAAGTTAATAATTCTTGATGACTTGGATCATTTATTGTAGGAGCAGCAGGAGGGCGACATAGTCCAAGTTGACATCGTGGCGGCGCGAGCAGCAGGGGCGGCAGAAGTAAGCAGTTTTTTATTAAATTCATCATGATTTTTAATTTATTAAAAAATTATCGTTTTCAAGTGTGGAGGAAAGAATTTTTATTGACTGGTTTTTGTTGTGTGTAGGAGATTCAGGCGGAGTTCGCTGAACAGCAAATCCAGGTCGGAGGGATCGCCGAGATCATGTCAGATCCCCTGTTCCGTTCCTCGCCAAAGATAATTTTCTCGTAAGCTATCAGTTAACTGCAACAGCTTAATTTATTTAATTGTGATGGTAAATGAGTGGTGTGGGAGGAGACGGAACAGCATTTTTAACATGTTTTTTGTGTTATGTAGTCCTGGGGTTGCGGTCGTGGAGGAGGAGGAAGCTGGAGGAAGCGCTGGAGTCAATGCTAGGGGACGACGACCTGGTCACAACGCCATCTCCGCTCAAACCACTGGGGACAGACAGAACTTTGAGATGGAGCAGGCCTACAGTGAGAACCACGGCGAAGGAGAGTCAGAGGAGCCTGTCCCTGCGCCCCAACCCGAGCCTGTTGATGAAGATCTTATTGCGACGGAAGTGGAGGAGGAGGACAACAACGAAGACTAGGTGACTGCGCCCACCCACACGTCATCTCTGACCAACCTCATTCTCAACAGCAGCTAGACATTTTGTGATCCCCAGCACCACCACCAGATAATTTATTAGCTTAAGAAAATTAGATTAGGAAGTGAACCTGCCCGAATAGGCTTAACTGATAAGATCTGTAAAAATCTTTTTAAACACTAAAATTGTAATGTGTGATTATAGTAAACCTGTGTGTATTTAGCCAAGTCAGTTTTTCATGATAAGTTAGCGAGAGAAAAAATGTCTAGTTTACTAGTGGTGTAGAACAGTTTTTAAGTAGCTTGCCTCTTGTGTATAAAGTAGTGTCCTAATTAAAGTACTTTTTAATAACGAGTATTTACTCTTTTATGCGAATAAGTGAGAGTAAAAAGAATAATATTTGTGAAAAACTTAATTGTGAGTTGAAAAAAGTTGTCCCTTTTTTAATTTTTATTAATAACATGTGGTAACTTTAGTCGTCTCTTTGTCGTACTCATAAAGTCAATCTCAAACTCTCGGCGTTTCCAAACTATTTTCAATTAAAATCTTCTGCATTTAAATCGTCATCCCTTTCATTTCACCGAATTTAATTTACGAGAATCAAATCCGTAATTCGTCCTCCTCTCAATAACTCCATCTTGTTTTCTTTTGAACAATGTTAGTTGTGGCTGTTGCCAAAATTAAAATAATGGGCCCTGAAAATATTTTTCCTCTCGCAAGTTTCGCCATTCGCCTCGTATAAAGCATGCAGGATTTTTTGTTTTTGGAGTGCTTTTAGTCGAGTTTCCTTGCTTAGAAATGAGTCTCGGTGACCCTTCGTCCTCAACAACTATTGCCATTCGGTTTTATTATAATGTATTTCTCGTAATACTTCAAGAGTACCAGTTTCAACAGTCACCTAATGACCTTAATTGAATAGTTAACTAATTCTTGCATTTTTCCGTGTTTACGTTTATCTAGAAAGACGTGAATCAGTTGTGTGACCTGCTTGACCGTTGGACAGAGCGCCTCCTCCATTTTCATCTAGCAACAGCCAATTCCTCCCAACCTCTATCATGACAACAGCATCACCTCCCCCACTGCTGCCGTCCTTGGAAATCCACTGCTCCTGGAGAACATTAAAGGATTTGCCATCCTTAGAGATAAGCGGATGGACTCGGTTATTGGCAGCTCCGACGACAAGGCAGCCGTCGCAACCGCTTGTCAACTACGCCTGGTTGAAAGGAGCTGGCTCTTCGCCGTTCACGATCCCCTCTATGCCCGGATTCAGCAAACCAGTGATGGTGAAGATAACCTGATGCCTATGAAACTATGCTATATATCCTCGGACGCCTCCAAGACCGTTCAAGACTTCATCAACTTGATGAGCAGCCATGAGTATGAGCGTGTAGACTTCCGGATTCTTCCATTCAAGATTTTTCTGGATCCGTCCTTCTTTGTCTGCAAAAGACGATTGTCTGGAGGAGCTTGTCCAGGCCTGTGAGGATAGTCTAGTTGGCTTATGGATCGAATTTTGCCAGTCCATGTTCGTCTACCCTCCAATCCTTCCAGTTGGACTTCGACTGCCTCATCTGAAGTGGATCCTGTGCTCGGGATTCTTGGATTATCACGGGAGTTGGCCACCACATTGGGAAAACACTGAGGTGACACACTCATTGGAGGATCGTGGTTTGTGGTTGGTCGCAGGTCGACTATTGCCAGGCCATGCTGACGGCAACAGAGAGGTCACAATCAGGAAAAAATTCAATAGATCTAGTTCGGCAGGGGGAGGAGTTTAGGCGCGGAAGCAGGTTTTTCACACATTTTTCCAAAACTGGTGGTTTATCGGAATCTGAATCTCTATCCACTGAGTTTTTAGTGACATTTTTAAAACATTCAAACAAATCTCCATTAAAAATTCTAACGAAGCATATCGAGTTTGCAAATAGTATAACTTTTGTTTCATCTGTTAATGGGTAAAGCAATGGCTTGACGAGGAACAGAAACCGCAAGTAGCTCAACTTGATGATACTTTATCATTTTAATCTCCGTCTGTCCGTGTAGGCTCCAAGCGAATTGACATTTTTGAAATGGGTTTGTTGCAATCGATTCCCCACCCCCAAGAGACGATCCCTTTTGTTTTTCAGAATGACAGGTTAAACTGCAGGTCACAAGGGTTACAGTAAGGTCGCACGCTTTTAAATGAGAAAATGTTCTTATTGGAGGATGTAACACAAAATCGAAAGCTGATCATTTTTTTACAATCCAACCAACAAGAAATTACATGAGTAGGTATTTGCATAATCGGAAGGCTATATCAGAAATTTTTGTAAATTCCACACTCTGTATTTAAGATTACAGTTTATAGTATAATGATGTAGAACTATGTGGTACAGCATTTGACCCCAGGGCCACCGTTGACCGGGGCCGCGGGTGAAAACGTTCCCAAAAGTGCTTGAACGGTGCACGCTCTACAGCCGAGAGTTTTAAACATATTTCAAAAATCTTTTTTTCCATACCATCACAAATAAATTGCCTTGGTAGTATTTTGATCACTTTTTCAAATTCCATCTTAAAAATTACAATTTCTCACAGTGCCCCAATTGATATGGTCACTTAGATGTCATGGATGATGCACAGGAGTGGGGCAATGTGAGAAACTCATATTTTAAGAAGGAAATTTGAAAAAGTGGCTAAAGTACTACCTAGGCATTTTATTTCTAATGCTAATGCAGAACAGATTTTTGAAATATCTTTAAAACTCTCAGCTGTAGAGCGTGCACCGTGCAAGCACTTTTGGGAACGTTTTCACCCGCGGCCCCGGTCAACGGTGGCCCTGGGGTCAAATGTTAGTGCTATTTAGTTTCTACATAATTATACTACAATCCTACATACAGAGTTGTCATGCCCAGAGGAGATGAGCATACCGTGCCATCTGACCTCGTCAGCTAGAGCTCTTTGGAGAACTCAGCTAGCGATCACCCTACAACATTCACCTTTTTAGATATAAGATTTTTTGTCAATCAAATACCTAGACTAACGATAGTATAAATTGCATGTAGTAAGTTGGACACGCCAGCCACAAAAGAAAGGCCAGCGTGCCAACATAGTTTTAATATGTACCACATGTGTTCCATAAAGGAACAATAAAATAAAGTTTTAGAGGAGGATATTTTTTTGGTTGAGCTGGCATTCTGTTCCCAGCCGTGCCCAGAGCAAGAAGAAGAAAATTCCGTGCTCGAGAAGCTCGCCGAGGAAAACGACTGCGTATTCCTCCGGCTTTGACTTATCTACAATTAATCGTAGAGGGGATAATTCTCCCCGTAATTATAAATTATAAACTGTGACATTTGTGTAATAATACGGACATTAGTGATAGAGTTGCTGCGAAATAAAACAGACAGTTAAACTATCCCGAATTGCGTGTGTGTGGGGAAAGCTGAGACTGACTCATTTTCTGTCATTATACGTGCATAGCGTTCATAAGCTGAAAGGGCGATGTCGTTCAGATAAGTGCAGTGTCAGTGATCTCCTCTGTGTCCTCCGTGATCAGCCTTCGGGATTCCGGCGACAGCAGCGCCGACCACACCGAGTTCAGCCAGGCAGACCCCACGGTAGTTAAGTGAAGCGGTCCTTCTCCTCCTGGTTTCCTCCAGCTTGGTCACACTCTACCGGAACGGAGCCTCCACTTCTGGTTACTGGACAGCGTAAGGTTCGCAAATTTGCAAATCTTTCCGTCCATCAGTTGCGTGTTCTAGGTCAAACGGTGAATGTAGGTAGCGTCATCAACACCCTAAACCCCCATTCCACCCTACAGAGTGTGGAATTTACAAAAATTTCTGATATAGCCTTCCGATTATGCAAATACCTACACACATGCGCTTCAAGTTACATTTATAGAAGAATTTGAAGCACATTGTAATATGTATACACATTTTTGCAAGAAGTCAATGTTAGTCCTCAATCAACCTATCGGCGTTCATAACTAACTGTTAGAATCATTGCACACTGTATGGTAACATGTATTACAAATGGCGTCGAGACGAAACTTTTGAAAAATTGTTCCAACAACTCATCGCCGTTCTTGTGTATCATTATGCATCATCTTGCAGCATTTGTAGCGGAAGCAATAAAGCGCACTTGACATGTCCAATGATTGATAAAAATATATACCTATTTTCAATTTCCTGAAAGGTTTGTTTGTAATGTTATCCTGACAATGAGCAATTTGTTAAAGCGATTTGCTATTTGTATCTGAATGTAAAGCATTTTAACTGCCTCGTTTCTAAAGCCGACGATTGATATGACTTTGACTTTCTTTGCTAGACATTGAATGCCAAAATTAACTAATGTAGTGGTAACGGGATATAGGAGTGTCGTAGCAATCTTATTTCTGCCGTTGGCTCTACATAGGATTATCCTACTAGGATAATTATAATTAGTGTAGTGTGTATGTATGTCAGTAGTGAGTTATGGATAGTGTTTATAGATTCATGTATCATCATACAATAATGTATTGATTTTTCGGTGCTGACTGCTTTTGTTTTAAACGATAATACGAGTAGAAATGTACACTAATTTATACAACAAAATTGGTTTTAGGGTATTCTGTATTCACTTTGTTATGCAAATCCAATAACCGAGACAAAGTTGGGTCTACATAGTGGCAAATGCATCCGAGCAAAAGATATTTCGGCCAGCTTTAACCTTCAAGTAGGTTGTTCACGTCCAAGGAAAGGTATCAAAAGTCATTGATTGAGCTAATACGTGTTTAAAAATGTAGGGTTTCTATAAGCCAAAAATTGTACAACAGCAACAGGTAATGATTTCCAATTGAACATGGAATTTGAGTATTTAATGAATTTAATCCCGTTGTGCTTCATTTCATTTTGAATTGCAACGGTTCAGGTAACAAATATATTATATAAAAATATCAAATGAAACAAAATGCAACCAATAATAAGATTTTAAGTATTAAATGTTTAGGAATTCTACGAGTGTATTTTCAACTTTTTATTCTAAAGTAGCCTTAAAGAATAAGATTTTTTACAACTACCACAGCACGTTTGGATTATTTACCAAGCAACTTTCATTTTATTGTAATTTGTATTTTTACATCATGGGAAGGGTAATGCTTTCACGCCATATCTGAAACAACAGTTTCATAAAATTTTACGCCACAGCAGCAGATTATACACGGTACATATAATTCATGTACCCAGCAAATTAATTATGTTGATGGCTTACGCGGTTAAATCAGTGAATCATCAACAGTTAAAACTGTAGGCTTTGCGAGATAATTAACCAGTGCCTGACTTGTGCTTGCTTGTCCTGGCCATGTGACTACAAACTGTTGACGAATTGGATTTGTATACAGATAAATGGTATGAACATGAACACTAATATTTATTACATTAAAAAAGTATGCCGTCTACTGTCCGCTACAATACCAACAAAATTATTATTTTTTGTCATTTACTACCGCAATGACGTCTGTTCTCTCCCTTTCGGCATCGCATTAACAAAAAGATTTTTAGTCGATGTCAAGTGTTTCTATTCCTTTGACATTTGCACATGAATTTAACAAGAACGCGATTTGGGGTGGTAATCCCGTTCTACTAATATAAGATTTGACTGTCAATTAATGAAAATGAGCAAAGTTTTGGATTTATGTATATTACTTTGCATTCTTATCACACCATAATTTCCTGGAATAGTATGTGTTACAAGACTTATTGAATCCACATTAAATCGCATCGTATCATCCTAGTTTCTATTTCAGTCATCATCCACATTAAATCGCGTCGTATCATCCTAGTTTCTATTTCAGTCATCATATTTAAATGAATACGTACAATATCCTCAATTTTATCTCACAATTGTAATAATATTACAAATGTCATGTTTTAAGAAAAAATTCATCAAAGTAAAAATTATAATTCCATTCTAACATTCTTAGTATTGTAAGTAAATACATACTACGATAAAGTAATTATAACGTACTCATGAAATTCGAGTCGAGTCAGAACCAATTAAAAATTTCGTTCAGTAAAGAAAATGATTTTTCATTCAATTTAACTCAGCTTCACAAATTATGTTAGCAAGTGATCATTCTACTCAGAAACACGAACTTGTATAAGTTGCAGTGTTTTACTACCATCGGAATCGGAAAAATATATTATTTTAATTTCCATTCACAAGACTGACTCTGATATCTTATTGAGATTCTAAAATGCTACACTTCATTTGTCAATTTCTAAGAAAATTGAATTTCGTTTTACTGCAGCTAACTGATAATTTTAAAAGAAAGCGATCGATAAGCAATAATTATATCTCCTGTAAATTAATGGCAATTTGCACGGCCCGTTTATAAATGGTGGTACCGAAATCATTGAAAAGAAATTTACCTCCTACAGCATTGCTGTAACAACAATCTGGAAGATTACATGACACCAACTCCTACGGGGGGAAATCCTCGGACAGGTAATCCACCAGTACGACATGAAATCCTAACAATAAATTCATTGACCTAAATGCAAATTTTGAACTGAGCAAAGAAGCGACGAATATGAACAGTTGAAACCTGCGTTTAGCTAGTAAATACAGAACTAGCAACCCCTGAGCAACCCTCGATCAACCACACTACTTCAGCCTCCGAGAATGTCAGAACTTTTTGTTTCAGCTCGTTCGCCCCAGTAGATTGTTCACAAAGTGTGGCTAAAGATTTTTAGGTGCTACTGAATGGATGTACATGTAAAGGATTGTGCATGGAAAAGTACTTCCATTGCGCGAATCGCTTGCTTCACAAGCGATAAGAATCCTAGTGCTTCGCTTCGCCCCGCACGGTCCCATGTACAAAAATTAAACACAACATCAACTTGTATAGCTTAATTACTTCTATATGCAATCGACTAAAAATCGTTATCAATATATAAAAATATAGCAACGTTCATATTTATTATAGTTAATAATGTAGGAACCGCGTATGTAATTTTAAATGCCAAGAAATGGTCAATATTCCTTGTCCTTTTGGTGCACGGTTAGATTACCCATAACACTCTAGCACAAGCATGACTGAGCAAACCCAGAGCAAGATCTGAGCAAGCCCAGAGCAAGCCCTGCACAACCCCTGAGCAAGGCCAGAGCAAGCCCAGAGCAAGCCAAGAGCAAGCCCTGAGCAAGCCCTGAGCAACCCTTGAGCAAGCTCTGAGCAAGCCCAGAGCAACTCTTGAGCAAGCTTTGAGCAACCCCTGAGCAAGCCTTGAGCAACCCCTGAGCAACCCTTGAGCAAGCCTTGAGCAACCCTTGAGCAAGCCTTGAGCAACCAATTAGCAACCCTTGAGCAACCCCTGAGCAACCCTTGTGCAAGCCTTGATCAACCCATTAGCAACCCTTGAGCAACCCATTAGCAACCTTTGAGCAATCCCTGAGCAACCCTTGAGCAAGCCCTGAGCAACCCTTGAGCAAGCCCAGAGCAAGCTTTGAGCAACCCCTGAGCAAGCCTTGAGCAACCCCTGAGCAAGCCTTGAGCAACAAATTAGCAACCCTTGAGCAACCCCTGAGCAACCCTTGAGCAAGCCTTGAGCAACCCATTAGCAACCCTTGAGCAACCCTTGAGCAACCCCTGAGCAACCCCTGAGCAAGCCCTGAGCAACCCTTGAGCTAGCCCTGAGCAAGCCTTGAGCTAGCCCTGAGCAACCCCTGAGCAGCCCTGAGCAACCTCTGGGCAACCCCTGAGCAAGCTATGAGCAAACCCAGATCAACCCTTGAGCAATCCCTGAGCAACCCTTGAGCAACCCCTGAGCAAGCTATGAGCAAACCCAGATCAACCATTGAGCAATCCCTGAGCAAGCCCTGAGCAACCTTTGAGCAACCCCTGAGCAAGCCCAGAGCAACCCTTGAGCAAGCCCTGAGCAAGCTATGAGCAAATCCAGATCAACCCTTGAGCAATCCCTGAGCAAGCCCTGAGCAACCCTCGATCAGCCGCACTACTTCATCTCTCGCGAATGTCAGAACTTTTTGTTTCAGCTCGTTCGGCCCGGTAGATCGTTCACAAAGTGTGGCTAAAGATTTTTAGGTGCTACTGAATGCATGTACATGTAAAGGATTGCGCATGGAAAAGTACTTCCATTGCGCGAATCGCTTGCTTCGCAAGCGATAAGAATCCTAGTGCTTCGCTTCGCTCCGCACGGTCCCATATACAAAAATTAAACCCAACCTCAACTTGTATAGCTTAATTAATTCTATATGCAATCGACTAAATATCGTTATCAATATATACAAATATAACAATGTTCATATTTATTATAGTTAATAATGTAGGAACCGCGTATGTAATTTTAAATGCCAAGAAATGGTCAATATTCCTTGTCCTTTTGGTGCACGGTTAGATTACCCATAACACTATAGCACATGCATGACTGAGCAAACCCATTGCAAGATCTGAGCAAGCCCAGAGCAAGCCCTGAACAACCCCTGAGCAAGCCCTGCGCAACCCTTGAGCAAGCCCTGAGCATGCCCAGAGCAAGCCCTGAGCAAGCCCAGAGCAAGCCCTGAGCAAGCCCAGAGCAAGCCCTGAGCAAGCCGAGTGCAACCCAAGAGCAAGCCCTGAGCAAGCCTTGAGCAACCCCTGAGCAAGCCCAGAGTAAGCCCAGAGCAAGCCCTGAGCAAGCCCTGCGCAACCCTTGAGCAAGCCCTGAGCAAGCCCAGTGCAACTCTTGAGCAAGCCTTGAGCAACCCCTGAGCAAGCCCAGAGCAAGCCCAGAACAAGCCCTGAGCAAGCCCTGCGCAACCCTTGAGCAAGCGCTGAGCAAGCCCAGAGCAACTCTTGAGCAAGCTTTGAGCAACCCCTGAGCAAGCCTTGAGCAAGCCCTGAGCAACCCTCGATCAGCCGCACTACTTCATCCCCCGAGAATATCAGAACTTTTTGTTTCAGCTCGTTCGGCCTGGTAGATCGTTCACAAAGTGTGGCTAAAGATTTTTAGGTGCTACTGAATGGATGTACATGTAAAGGATTGTGCATGGAAAAGTACTTCCATTGCGCGAATCGCTTGCTTCACAAGCGATAAGAATCCTAGTGCTTCGCTTCGCCCCGCACGGTCCCATGTACAAAAATTAAACACAACATCAACTTGTATAGCTTAATTACTTCTATATGCAATCGACTAAAAATCGTTATCAATATATAAAAATATAGCAACGTTCATATTTATTATAGTTAATAATGTAGGAACCGCGTATGTAATTTTAAATGCCAAGAAATGGTCAATATTCCTTGTCCTTTTGGTGCACGGTTAGATTACCCATAACACTCTAGCACAAGCATGACTGAGCAAACCCAGAGCAAGATCTGAGCAAGCCCAGAGCAAGCCCTGCACAACCCCTGAGCAAGGCCAGAGCAAGCCCAGAGCAAGCCAAGAGCAAGCCCTGAGCAAGCCCTGAGCAACCCTTGAGCAAGCTCTGAGCAAGCCCAGAGCAACTCTTGAGCAAGCTTTGAGCAACCCCTGAGCAAGCCTTGAGCAACCCCTGAGCAACCCTTGAGCAAGCCTTGAGCAACCCTTGAGCAAGCCTTGAGCAACCAATTAGCAACCCTTGAGCAACCCCTGAGCAACCCTTGTGCAAGCCTTGATCAACCCATTAGCAACCCTTGAGCAACCCATTAGCAACCTTTGAGCAATCCCTGAGCAACCCTTGAGCAAGCCCTGAGCAACCCTTGAGCAAGCCCAGAGCAAGCTTTGAGCAACCCCTGAGCAAGCCTTGAGCAACCCCTGAGCAAGCCTTGAGCAACAAATTAGCAACCCTTGAGCAACCCCTGAGCAACCCTTGAGCAAGCCTTGAGCAACCCATTAGCAACCCTTGAGCAACCCTTGAGCAACCCCTGAGCAACCCCTGAGCAAGCCCTGAGCAACCCTTGAGCTAGCCCTGAGCAAGCCTTGAGCTAGCCCTGAGCAACCCCTGAGCAGCCCTGAGCAACCTCTGGGCAACCCCTGAGCAAGCTATGAGCAAACCCAGATCAACCCTTGAGCAATCCCTGAGCAACCCTTGAGCAACCCCTGAGCAAGCTATGAGCAAACCCAGATCAACCATTGAGCAATCCCTGAGCAAGCCCTGAGCAACCTTTGAGCAACCCCTGAGCAAGCCCAGAGCAACCCTTGAGCAAGCCCTGAGCAAGCTATGAGCAAATCCAGATCAACCCTTGAGCAATCCCTGAGCAAGCCCTGAGCAACCCTCGATCAGCCGCACTACTTCATCTCTCGCGAATGTCAGAACTTTTTGTTTCAGCTCGTTCGGCCCGGTAGATCGTTCACAAAGTGTGGCTAAAGATTTTTAGGTGCTACTGAATGCATGTACATGTAAAGGATTGCGCATGGAAAAGTACTTCCATTGCGCGAATCGCTTGCTTCGCAAGCGATAAGAATCCTAGTGCTTCGCTTCGCTCCGCACGGTCCCATATACAAAAATTAAACCCAACCTCAACTTGTATAGCTTAATTAATTCTATATGCAATCGACTAAATATCGTTATCAATATATACAAATATAACAATGTTCATATTTATTATAGTTAATAATGTAGGAACCGCGTATGTAATTTTAAATGCCAAGAAATGGTCAATATTCCTTGTCCTTTTGGTGCACGGTTAGATTACCCATAACACTATAGCACATGCATGACTGAGCAAACCCATTGCAAGATCTGAGCAAGCCCAGAGCAAGCCCTGAACAACCCCTGAGCAAGCCCTGCGCAACCCTTGAGCAAGCCCTGAGCATGCCCAGAGCAAGCCCTGAGCAAGCCCAGAGCAAGCCCTGAGCAAGCCCAGAGCAAGCCCTGAGCAAGCCGAGTGCAACCCAAGAGCAAGCCCTGAGCAAGCCTTGAGCAACCCCTGAGCAAGCCCAGAGTAAGCCCAGAGCAAGCCCTGAGCAAGCCCTGCGCAACCCTTGAGCAAGCCCTGAGCAAGCCCAGTGCAACTCTTGAGCAAGCCTTGAGCAACCCCTGAGCAAGCCCAGAGCAAGCCCAGAACAAGCCCTGAGCAAGCCCTGCGCAACCCTTGAGCAAGCGCTGAGCAAGCCCAGAGCAACTCTTGAGCAAGCTTTGAGCAACCCCTGAGCAAGCCTTGAGCAAGCCCTGAGCAACCCTCGATCAGCCGCACTACTTCATCCCCCGAGAATATCAGAACTTTTTGTTTCAGCTCGTTCGGCCTGGTAGATCGTTCACAAAGTGTGGCTAAAGATTTTTAGGTGCTACTGAATGGATGTACATGTAAAGGATTGTGCATGGAAAAGTACTTCCATTGCGCGAATCGCTTGCTTCACAAGCGATAAGAATCCTAGTGCTTCGCTTCGCCCCGCACGGTCCCATGTACAAAAATTAAACACAACATCAACTTGTATAGCTTAATTACTTCTATATGCAATCGACTAAAAATCGTTATCAATATATAAAAATATAGCAACGTTCATATTTATTATAGTTAATAATGTAGGAACCGCGTATGTAATTTTAAATGCCAAGAAATGGTCAATATTCCTTGTCCTTTTGGTGCACGGTTAGATTACCCATAACACTCTAGCACAAGCATGACTGAGCAAACCCAGAGCAAGATCTGAGCAAGCCCAGAGCAAGCCCTGCACAACCCCTGAGCAAGGCCAGAGCAAGCCCAGAGCAAGCCAAGAGCAAGCCCTGAGCAAGCCCTGAGCAACCCTTGAGCAAGCTCTGAGCAAGCCCAGAGCAACTCTTGAGCAAGCTTTGAGCAACCCCTGAGCAAGCCTTGAGCAACCCCTGAGCAACCCTTGAGCAAGCCTTGAGCAACCCTTGAGCAAGCCTTGAGCAACCACATAGCACGCCGCGACCAAGCACTTAGCAAGCCCTGAGCAACCCCTGAGCAACCCTTGTGCAAGCCTTGATCAACCCATTAGCAACCCTTGAGCAACCCATTAGCAACCTTTGAGCAATCCCTGAGCAACCCTTGAGCAAGCCCTGAGCAACCCTTGAGCAAGCCCAGAGCAAGCTTTGAGCAACCCCTGAGCAAGCCTTGAGCAACCCCTGAGCAAGCCTTGAGCAACAAATTAGCAACCCTTGAGCAACCCCTGAGCAACCCTTGAGCAAGCCTTGAGCAACCCATTAGCAACCCTTGAGCAACCCTTGAGCAACCCCTGAGCAACCCCTGAGCAAGCCCTGAGCAACCCTTGAGCTAGCCCTGAGCAAGCCTTGAGCTAGCCCTGAGCAACCCCTGAGCAGCCCTGAGCAACCTCTGGGCAACCCCTGAGCAAGCTATGAGCAAACCCAGATCAACCCTTGAGCAATCCCTGAGCAACCCTTGAGCAACCCCTGAGCAAGCTATGAGCAAACCCAGATCAACCATTGAGCAATCCCTGAGCAAGCCCTGAGCAACCTTTGAGCAACCCCTGAGCAAGCCCAGAGCAACCCTTGAGCAAGCCCTGAGCAAGCTATGAGCAAATCCAGATCAACCCTTGAGCAATCCCTGAGCAAGCCCTGAGCAACCCTCGATCAGCCGCACTACTTCATCTCTCGCGAATGTCAGAACTTTTTGTTTCAGCTCGTTCGGCCCGGTAGATCGTTCACAAAGTGTGGCTAAAGATTTTTAGGTGCTACTGAATGCATGTACATGTAAAGGATTGCGCATGGAAAAGTACTTCCATTGCGCGAATCGCTTGCTTCGCAAGCGATAAGAATCCTAGTGCTTCGCTTCGCTCCGCACGGTCCCATATACAAAAATTAAACCCAACCTCAACTTGTATAGCTTAATTAATTCTATATGCAATCGACTAAATATCGTTATCAATATATACAAATATAACAATGTTCATATTTATTATAGTTAATAATGTAGGAACCGCGTATGTAATTTTAAATGCCAAGAAATGGTCAATATTCCTTGTCCTTTTGGTGCACGGTTAGATTACCCATAACACTATAGCACATGCATGACTGAGCAAACCCATTGCAAGATCTGAGCAAGCCCAGAGCAAGCCCTGAGCAAGCCCTGCGCAACCCTTGAGCAAGCCCTGAGCATGCCCAGAGCAAGCCCTGAGCAAGCCCAGAGCAAGCCCTGAGCAAGCCGAGTGCAACCCAAGAGCAAGCCCTGAGCAAGCCTTGAGCAACCCCTGAGCAAGCCCTGAGCAAGCCCAGAGCAAGCCCTGAGAAAGCCCTGCGCAACCCTTGAGCAAGCCCTGAGCAAGCCCAGTGCAACTCTTGAGCAAGCCTTGAGCAACCCCTGAGCAAGCCCAGAGCAAGCCCAGAGCAAGCCCTGAGCAAGCCCTGCGCAACCCTTGAGCAAGCGCTGAGCAAGCCCAGAGCAACTCTTGAGCAAGCTTTGAGCAACCCTTGAGCAAGCCCTGAGCAAGCCCAGAGCAACCCTTGAGCAATCCCTGAGCAAGCCCAGAGCAACCCTTGAGCAAGCCCTGAGCAACCCTTGAGCAAGCCCTGAGCAACCCTTGAGCAATCCCTGAGCAAGCCCAGAGCAACCCTTTAGCAATCCCTGAGCAACCCTTGAGCAAGCCCTGAGCAACCCTTGAGCTAGCCCTGAGCAACCCTTGAGCTAGCCCTGAGCAACCCCTGAGCAGCCCTGAGCAAGCCTTGAGCAACCCCTGAGCAACCCTTGAGCAAGCTCTGAGCAAGCCCAGAGCAAGCTTTGAGCAACCACTGAGCAAGCCTTGAGCAACCCCTGAGCAAGCTTTGAGCAACCCTTGAGCAAGCCTTGAGCAACCCATTAGCAACCCTTGAGCAACCCCTGAGCAACCCTTGAGCAAGCCTTGAGCAACCCATGAGCAACCCCTGAGCAAGCCTTGAGCAACACCTTAACAACCCCAGAGCAAGCCCTGAGCAAGCACTGAGCAAGTCCAGGGCAACCCTTGAGCAATCCCTGAGCAACCCTTGAGCAAGCCCTGAGCAAGCCCAGAGCAACCCTTGAGCAATCCCTGAGCAAGCCCAGAGCAACCCTTTAGCAATCCCTGAGCAACCCTTGAGCAAGCCCTGAGCAACCCTTGAGCTAGCCCTGAGCAACCCTTGAGCTAGCCCTGAGCAACCCCTGAGCAGCCCTGAGCAACCTCTGGGCAACCCGTGAGCAAGCTATGAGCAAACCCAGATCAACCCTTGAGCAGTCCCTGAGCAAGCCCTGAGCAACCCTTGAGCAACCCCTGAGCAAGCTATGAGCAAACCCTGAACAACCCCTGAGCAAGTACAGAGCAAGCCTTGAGCAACCCCTGAGCAAGCCCTGAGCAACCCTTGAGTAAGCCCTGAGCATGCCCAGAGCAAGCCCTGAGCAAGCCCAGGGCAACTCTTGAGCAAGCTTTGAGCAACCCCTGAGCAAGCCTTGAGCAACCCCTGAGCAACCCTTGAGCAAGCCTTGGGCAACCCTTGAGCAAGCCTTGAGCAACCCTTGAGCAAGCCTTGAGCAACCCATGAGCAAGCCTTGAGCAACCCCTGAGCAACCCTTGAGCAAGCTCTGAGCAAGCCCAGAGCAAGCTTTGAGCAACCCCTGAGCAAACCTTGAGCAACCCCTGAGCAACCCTTGAGCAAGCCTTGAGCAACCCTTGAGCAAGGCTTGAGCAACCAATTAGCAACCCGTGAGCAACCCCTGAGCAACCCCTGAGCAACCCTTGAGCAACCCATTAGCAACCCTTGAGCAACCCATTAGCAACCCTTGAGCAATCCCTGAGCAACCCTTGCGCAAGCCTTGTGCAACCCATTAGCAACCCTTGAGCAACCCCTGAGCAAGCCCTGACCAACCCTTGAGCTAGCCCTGAGCAACCCTTGAGCTAGCCCTGAGCAACCCCTGAGCAGCCCTGAGCAACCTCTGGGCAACCCCTGAGCAAGCTATGAGCAAACCCAGATCAACCCTTGAGCAATCCCTGAGCAAGCCCTGAGCAACCCTTGAGCAACCCCTGAGCAAGCTATGAGCAAACCCTGAACAACCCCTGAGCAAGTACAGAGCAAGCCTTGAGCAACCCCTGAGCAAGCCCTGAGCAACCCTTGAGCAAGCCCTGAGCATGCCCAGAGCAAGCCCTGAGCAAGCCCTGCGCAACCCTTGAGCAACCCCTGAGCAAGCCTTGAGCAACCCCTGAGCAACCCTTGAGCAAGCCTTGAGCAACCCTTGAGCAATCCCTGAGCAAGCCCTGAGCAACCCTTGAGCAACCCCTGAGCAAGCTATGAGCAAACCCTGAACAACCCCTGAGCAAGTACAGAGCAAGCCTTGAGCAACCCCTGAGCAAGCCCTGAGCAACCCTTGAGCAAGCCCTGAGCATGCCCAGAGCAAGCCCTGAGCAAGCCCTGCGCAACCCTTGAGCAACCCCTGAGCAAGCCTTGAGCAACCCCTGAGCAACCCTTGAGCAAGCCTTGAGCAACCCTTGAGCAAGCCTTGAGCAACCCTTGAGCAAGCCTTGAGCAACCCCTGAGCAAGCCTTGAGCAACCCCTGAGCAACCCTTGAGCAAGCTCTGAGCAAGCCCAGAGCAAGCTTTGAGCAACCCCTGAGCAAGCCTTGAGCAACCCCTGAGCAAGCTTTGAGCAACCCTTGAGCAAGCCTTGAGCAACCCATTAGCAACCCTTGAGCAACCCCTGAGCAACCCTTGAGCAAGCCTTGAGCAACCCATGAGCAACCCCTGAGCAAGTCCAGGGCAACCCTTGAGCAATCCCTGAGCAACCCTTGAGCAAGCCCTGAGCAAGCCCAGAGCAACCCTTGAGCAATCCCTGAGCAAGCCCAGAGCAACCCTTTAGCAATCCCTGAGCAACCCTTGAGCAACCCCTGAGCAACCCTTGAGCTAGCCCTGAGCAAGCCCAGAGCAACCCTTTAGCAATCCCTGAGCAACCCTTGAGCAACCCATTAGCAACCCTTGAGCAACCCATTAGCAACCCTTGAGCAATCCCCGAGCAACCCTTGAGCAAGACCTGAGGAACCCTTGAGCATGCGCTGAGCAAGATCAGAGCAAGCTTTGAGCATCCCCTGAGCAAGCCTTGAGCAACCCCTGAGCAACCCTTGAGCAAGCCTTGAGCAACCCATTAGCAACCCTTGAGCAACCCCTGAGCAACCCTTGAGCAACCCCTGAGCAACCCTTGAGCAAGCCCTGAGCAACCCTTGAGCAAGCCCTGAGCATGCCCAGAGCAAGCCCTGAGCAAGCCCTGCGCAACCCTTGAGCAAGCCCTGAGCAAGCCCAGGGCAACTCTTGAACAAGCTTTGAGCAACCCCTGAGCAAGCCTTGAGCAACCCCTGAGCAACCCTTGAGCATGCCTTGAGCAACCCTTGAGCAAGCCTTAAGCAACCCTTGCGCAAGCCTTGAGCAACCCCTGAGCAAGCCTTGAGCAACCCCTGAGCAACCCTTGAGCAAGCTCTGAGCAAGCCCAGAGCAAGCTTTGAGCAACCCCTGAGCAAGCCTTGAGCAACCCCTGAGCAAGCTTTGAGCAACCCTTGAGCAAGCCTTGAGCAACCCATTAGCAACCCTTGAGCAACCCCTGAGCAACCCTTGAGCAAGCCTTGAGCAACCCATGAGCAACCCCTGAGCAAGCCTTGAGCAACACCTTAACAACCCCAGAGCAAGCCCTGAGCAAGCACTGAGCAAGTCCAGGGCAACCCTTGAGCAATCCCTGAGCAACCCTTGAGCAAGCCCTGAGCAAGCCCAGAGCAACCCTTGAGCAATCCCTGAGCAAGCCCAGAGCAACCCTTTAGCAATCCCTGAGCAACCCTTGAGCAAGCCCTGAGCAACCCTTGAGCTAGCCCTGAGCAACCCTTGAGCTAGCCCTGAGCAACCCCTGAGCAGCCCTGAGCAACCTCTGGGCAACCCGTGAGCAAGCTATGAGCAAACCCAGATCAACCCTTGAGCAGTCCCTGAGCAAGCCCTGAGCAACCCTTGAGCAACCCCTGAGCAAGCTATGAGCAAACCCTGAACAACCCCTGAGCAAGTACAGAGCAAGCCTTGAGCAACCCCTGAGCAAGCCCTGAGCAACCCTTGAGTAAGCCCTGAGCATGCCCAGAGCAAGCCCTGAGCAAGCCCAGGGCAACTCTTGAGCAAGCTTTGAGCAACCCCTGAGCAAGCCTTGAGCAACCCCTGAGCAACCCTTGAGCAAGCCTTGGGCAACCCTTGAGCAAGCCTTGAGCAACCCTTGAGCAAGCCTTGCGCAACCCCTGAGCAAGCCTTGAGCAACCCCTGAGCAACCCTTGAGCAAGCTCTGAGCAAGCCCAGAGCAAGCTTTGAGCAACCCCTGAGCAAACCTTGAGCAACCCCTGAGCAACCCTTGAGCAAGCCTTGAGCAACCCTTGAGCAAGGCTTGAGCAACCAATTAGCAACCCGTGAGCAACCCCTGAGCAACCCCTGAGCAACCCTTGAGCAACCCATTAGCAACCCTTGAGCAACCCATTAGCAACCCTTGAGCAATCCCTGAGCAACCCTTGCGCAAGCCTTGTGCAACCCATTAGCAACCCTTGAGCAACCCCTGAGCAAGCCCTGACCAACCCTTGAGCTAGCCCTGAGCAACCCTTGAGCTAGCCCTGAGCAACCCCTGAGCAGCCCTGAGCAACCTCTGGGCAACCCCTGAGCAAGCTATGAGCAAACCCAGATCAACCCTTGAGCAATCCCTGAGCAAGCCCTGAGCAACCCTTGAGCAACCCCTGAGCAAGCTATGAGCAAACCCTGAACAACCCCTGAGCAAGTACAGAGCAAGCCTTGAGCAACCCCTGAGCAAGCCCTGAGCAACCCTTGAGCAAGCCCTGAGCATGCCCAGAGCAAGCCCTGAGCAAGCCCTGCGCAACCCTTGAGCAAGCCCTGAGCAAGCCCAGGGCAACTCTTGAGCAAGCTTTGAGCAACCCCTGAGCAAGCCTTGAGCAACCCCTGAGCAACCCTTGAGCAAGCTATGAGCAAACCCAGATCAACCCTTGAGCAATCCCTGAGCAAGCCCTGAGCAACCCTTGAGCAACCCCTGAGCAAGCTATGAGCAAGCCCTGACCAACCCTTGAGCTAGCCCTGAGCAACCCTTGAGCTAGCCCTGAGCAACCCCTGAGCAGCCCTGAGCAACCTCTGGGCAACCCCTGAGCAAGCTATGAGCAAACCCAGATCAACCCTTGAGCAATCCCTGAGCAAGCCCTGAGCAACCCTGAGCAACCCCTGAGCAAGCCCTGAGCAACCCTGAGCAAGCCCTGAGCAAGCCTTGAGCAACCCCTGAGCAAGCCCTGAGCAACCCTTGAGCAAGCCCTGAGCATGCCCAGAGCAAGCCCTGAGCAAGCCCTGCGCAACCCTTGAGCAAGCCCTGAGCAAGCCCAGGGCAACTCTTGAGCAAGCTTTGAGCAACCCCTGAGCAAGCCTTGAGCAACCCCTGAGCAACCCTTGAGCAAGCCTTGAGCAACCCTTGAGCAAGCCTTGAGCAACCCTTGAGCAAGCCTTGAGCAACCCCTGAGCAAGCCTTGAGCAACCCCTGAGCAACCCTTGAGCAAGCTCTGAGCAAGCCCAGAGCAAGCTTTGAGCAACCCCTGAGCAAGCCTTGAGCAACCCCTGAGCAAGCTTTGAGCAACCCTTGAGCAAGCCTTGAGCAACCCATTAGCAACCCTTGAGCAACCCCTGAGCAACCCTTGAGCAAGCCTTGAGCAACCCATGAGCAACCCCTGAGCAAGCCTTGAGCAACACCTTAACAACCCCAAAGCAAGCCCTGAGCAAGCCCTGAGCAAGTCCAGGGCAACCCTTGAGCAATCCCTGAGCAACCCTTGAGCAAGCCCTGAGCAAGCCCAGAGCAACCCTTGAGCAATCCCTGAGCAAGCCCAGAGCAACCCTTTAGCAATCCCTGAGCAACCCTTGAGCAACCCCTGAGCAACCCTTGAGCTAGCCCTGAGCAACCCCTGAGCAGCCCTTAGCAACCCTTGGGCAACCCCTGAGCAAGCTATGAGCAAGCCCAGAGCAAGCCCTGAGCAACCCGAGTGCAACCCAAGAGCAAGCGCTGAGCAAGCCTTGAGCAACCCCTGAGCAAGCCCAGAGCAAGCCCAGAGCAAGCCTTGAGCAACCCCTGAGCAAACCTTGAGCAACCCCTGAGCAACCCTTGAGCAAGCCTTGAGCAACCCTTGAGCAAGGCTTGAGCAACCAATTAGCAACCCGTGAGCAACCCCTGAGCAACCCCTGAGCAACCCTTGAGCAACCCATTAGCAACCCTTGAGCAACCCATTAGCAACCCTTGAGCAATCCCCGAGCAACCCTTGAGCAAGACCTGAGGAACCCTTGAGCATGCGCTGAGCAAGATCAGAGCAAGCTTTGAGCATCCCCTGAGCAAGCCTTGAGCAACCCCTGAGCAAGCCTTGAGCAACCCATTAGCAACCCTTGAGCAACCCCTGAGCAACCCTTGAGCAACCCCTGAGCAACCCTTGAGCAACCCTGAGCAACCCTTGAGCAAGCCCTGAGCAAGCCCTGAGCAAGCCCTGAGCAACCCTTGAGCAAGCCCTGAGCAACCCCTGAGCAAGCCCTGAGCAACCCCTGAGCAACCCCTGAGCAAGCCCTGAGCAAGCCTTGAGCAACCGCTGAGCAACCCCTTGAGCAATCCCTGAGCAAGCCCTGAGCAACCCCTGAGCAACCCTTGAGCAAGCCTTGAGCAACCCTTGAGCAAGCCCTGAGCAAGCCTTGAGCAAGCCTTGAGCAACCCCTGAGCAAGCCTTGAGCAAGCCTTGAGCAACCCCTGAGCAAGCCTTGAGCAACCCCTGAGCAAGCCCTGAGCAACCCTTGAGCAAGCCCAGAGCAAGCCTTGAGCAACCCCTGAGCAAGCCTTGAGCAACCCCTGAGCAACCCTTGAGCAAGCCTTGAGCAACCCCTGAGCAAGCCCTGAGCAACCCTTGAGCAAGCCCTGAGCATGCCCATAGCAAGCCCTGAGCAAGCCCAGAGCAAGCCCAGAGCAAGCCGAGTGCAACCCAAGAGCAAGCCCTGAGCAAGCCTTGAGCAATCGCTGAGCATCCCTTGAGCAAGCCCTGAGCAACCCTTTGAGCAAGCCCGGAGCAAGCCCAGAGCAAGCTTTGAGCAACCCCTGAGCAAGCCTTGAGCAACCCCTGAGCAACCCTTGAGCAAGCCTTGAGCAACCCATTAGCAACCCTTGACCAACCCCTGAGCAACCCTTGAGCAAGCCATGAGGAACCCATTAGCAACCCTTGAGCAACTTTTGAGCAAGCCCTGAGCAAGCCCCGAGCAACCCTTGAGCTAGCCCTGAGCAACCCTTGAGCTAGCCCTGAGCAACCCCTGAGCAAGCCTTGAGGCTCAAGGCTCTGAGCAAGCCTTGAGCAACCCTTGAGCAAGCCTTGAGCAACCCTTGAGCAAGGCTTGAGCAACCCCTGAGCAACCCCTGAGCAACCCTTGAGCAACCCATTAGCAACCCTTGAGCAACCCATTAGCAACCCTTGAGCAATCCCTGAGCAACCCTTGAGCAAGACCTGAGGAACCCTTGAGCAAGCGCTGAGCAAGATCAGAGCAAGCTTTGAGCAACCCCTGAGCAAGCCTTGAGCAACCCCTGAGCAAGCCTTGAGCAACCCCTGAGCAAGCCTTGAGCAAGCCCAGAGCAAGCTTTGAGCAACCCCTGAGCAAGCCTTGAGCAACCTCTGAGCAAGCCTTGAGCAACCCCTGAGCAACCCTTGAGCAAGTCCTGAGCAAGCCCAGAGCAAGGTCTGAGCAAGCCGAGTGCAACCCAAGAGCAAGCCCTGAGCAAGCCTTGAGCAACCCCTGAGCAAGCCCAGAGCAAGCCCAGAGCAAGCCCAGAGCAAGCCCTGAGCAAGCCCAGAGCAAGCCCTGAGCAAGCCGAGTGCAACCCAAGAGCAAGCCCTGAGCAAGCCTTGAGCAACCCCTGAGCAAACCTTGAGCAACCCCTGAGCAACCCTTGAGCAAGCCTTGAGCAAGCCCAGAGCAAGCTTTGAGCAACCCCTGAGCAAGCCTTGAGCAACCTCTGAGCAAGCCTTGAGCAACCCCTGAGCAACCCTTGAGCAAGCCTTGAGCAACCCTTGAGCAAGGCTTGAGCAACCAATAAGCAACCCTTGAGCAACCCCTGAGCAACTCCTGAGCAACCCTTGAGCAACCCATTAGCAACCCTTGAGCAACCCATTAGCAACCCTTGAGCAATCCCTGAGCAACCCTTGAGCAAGACCTGAGGAACCCTTGAGCAAGTGCTGAGCAAGATCAGAGCAAGCTTTGAGCAACCCCTGAGCAAGCCTTGAGCAACCCCTGAGCAAGCCTTGAGCAACCCATTGGCAACCCTTGAGCAACCCCTGAGCAACCCTTGAGCAAGCCTTGAGCAACCCATTAACAACCCTTGAGCAATTCTTGAGCAAGCCCTGAGCAAGCCCTGAGCAAGCCCTGAGCAACCCTTGAGCTAGCCCTGAGCAACCCCTGAGCAGCCCTGAGCAACCCCTGGACAACCCCTGACCAAGCCTCGAGTATGGCTTGAGCAACCGCTGAGCAACCCCTTGAGCAATCCCTGAGCAAGCCCTGAGCAACCCCTGAGCAACCCTTGAGCAAGCCTTGAGCAACCCTTGAGCAAGCCCTGAGCAAGCCCAGAGCAAGCCCTGAGCAAGCCGAGTGCAACCCAAGAGCAAGCCCTGAGCAAGCCTTGAGCAACCCCTGAGCAAGCCCAGAGCAAGCCCAGAGCAAGCCCTGAGCAAGCCCTGAGCAAGCCTGAGCAACCCATGAGCAAGCCCTGAGCAAGCCTTGAGCAACCCCTGAGCAAGCCCTGAGCAACCCCTGAGCAAGCCCTGAGCAAGCCCTGAGCAAGCCCAGAGCAAGCCCTGAGCAAGCCGAGTGCAACCCAAGAGCAAGCCCTGAGCAAGCCTTGAGCAACCCCTGAGCAAGCCTTGAGCAACCCCTGAGCAACCCTTGAGCAAGCCTTGAGCAAGCCCAGAGCAAGCTTTGAGCAACCCCTGAGCAAGCCTTGAGCAACCTCTGAGCAAGCCTTGAGCAACCCCTGAGCAAGCCTTGAGCAAGCCTTGAGCAACCCTTGAGCAAGCCTTGAGCAACCCCTGAGCAACCCTTGAGCAACCCCTGAGCAACCCCTGAGCAACCCTTGAGCAACCCATTAGCAACCCTTGAGCAACCCATTAGCAACCCTTGAGCAATCCCTGAGCAACCCTTGAGCAAGACCTGAGGAACCCTTGAGCAAGCGCTGAGCAAGATCAGAGCAAGCTTTGAGCAACCCCTGAGCAAGCCTTGAGCAACCCCTGAGCAAGCCTTGAGCAACCCATGAGCAACCCTTGAGCAACCCCTGAGCAACCCTTGAGCAACCCCTGAGCAACCCTTGAGCAAGCCCTGAGCAACCCTTGAGCAACCCATTAGCAACCCTTGAGCAACGCATTAACAACCCTTGAGCAATCCCTGAGCAACCCTTGAGCAAGACCTGAGGAACCCTTGAGCAAGCGCTGAGCAAGATCAGAGCAAGCTTTGAGCAACCCCTGAGCAAGCCTTGAGCAACCCCTGAGCAAGCCTTGAGCAACCCATTGGCAACCCTTGAGCAACCCCTGAGCAACCCTTGAGCAAGGCTTGAGCAACCCATTAGCAACCCTTGAGCAATTCTTGAGCAAGCCCTGAGCAAGCCCTGAGCAAACCCTGAGCAACCCTTGAGCTAGCCCTGAGCAACCCTTGAGCTAGCCCTGAGCAACCCCTGAGCAGCCCTGAGCAACCCCTGGACAAAACCTGACCAAGCCTCGAGCATGACTTGAGCAACCGCTGAGCAACCCCTGAGCAAGCTATGAGCAAGCCCAGATCAACCCTTGAGCAATCCTTGAGCAAGCCCTGGTCAACCACTGAGCAACCCCTGAGCAACCCTCGATCAGCCGCACTACTTCATCCCCCGAGAATGTCAGAACTTTTTGTTTCAGCTCGTTCGGCCCGGTAGATCGTTCACAAAGTGTGGCTAAAGATTTTTAGGTGCTACTGAATGCTTGTTCATGTAAACGAATGCGCATGGAAAAGTACTTCCATTGCGCGAATCGCTTGCTTCGCAAGCGATAAGAATCCTAGTGCTTCGCTTCGCTCCGCACGGTCCCATATACAAAAATTAAACCCAACATCAACTTGAATAGCTTAATTAATTCTATATGCAATCGACTAAAAATCGTTATCAATATATACAAATATAACAACGTTCATATTTATTATAGTTAATAATGTAGGAACCGCGTATGTAATTTTAAATGCCAAGAAATGGTCAATATTCCTTGTCCTTTTGGTGCACGGTTAGATTACCCATAACACTCTAGCACATGCATGACTGAGCAAACCCAGAGCAAGATCTGAGCAAGCCCAGAGCAAGCCCTGAACAACCCCTGAGCAAGGCCAGAGCAAGCCCAGAGCAAGCCTTGAGCAACCCCTGAGCAAGCCCTGAGCAACCCTTGAGCAAGCCCTGAGCAAGCCCAGAGTAACTCTTGAGCAAGCTTTGAGCAACCCCTGAGCAAGCCTTGAGCAACCCCTGAGCAACCCTTGACCAAGCCTTGAGCAACCCTTGAGCAAGCCTTGAGCAACCAATTAGCAACCCTTGAGCAACCTTTGAGCAACCCTTGTGCAAGCCTTGAGCAACCCATTAGCAACCTTTGAGCAACCCATTAGCAACCCTTGAGTAATCCGTGAGCAACCCTTGAGCAAGCCCTGAGCAACCCTTGAGCAAACCCTGAGCAAGCTTTGAGCAACCCCTGAGCAAGCCTTGAGCAACCCCTGAGCAACCCTTGAGCAAGCCTTGAGCAACCCATTAGCAACCCTTGAGCAACCCCTGAGCAAGCCCTGAGCAACCCTTGAGCTAGCCCTGAGCAACCCTTGAGCTAGCCCTGAGCAACCCCTGAGCAGCCCTGAGCAACCTCTGGGCAACCCCTGAGCAAGCTATGAGCAAACCCAGATCAACCCTTGAGCAATCCCTGAGCAAGCCCTGAGCAACCCTTGAGCAACCCCTGAGCAAGCTATGAGCAAACCCTGAACAACCCCTGAGCAAGGACAGAGCAAACCCAGAGCAAGCCTTGAGCAACCCCTGAGCAAGCCCTGAGCAACCCTTGAGCAAGCCCTGAGCAAGCCTTGAGCAACCCCTGAGCAAGCCCTGAGCAACCCTTGAGCAAGCCCTGAGCAAGCCTTGAGCAACCCCTGAGCAAGCCTTGAGCAACCCCTGAGCAACCCTTGAGCAAGCCTTGAGCAAGCCCAGAGCAAGCTTTGAGCAACCCTTGAGCAAGCCTTGAGCAACCCTTGAGCAAGGCTTGAGCAACCAATAAGCAACCCTTGAGCAACCCCTGAGCAACCCCTGGGCAACCCTTGAGCAACCCATTAGCAACCCTTGAGCAACCCATTAGCAACCCTTGAGCAATCCCTGAGCAACCCTTGACCAAGACCTGAGGAACCCTTGAGCAACCCCTTGAGCAATCCCTGAGCAAGCTCTGAGCAACCCCTGAGCAAGCCTTGAGCAACCCCTGAGCAAGCCTTGAGCAACCCCTGAGCAAGCCTTGAGCAACCCCTGAGCAAGCCTTGAGCAACCCCTGAGCAAGCCTTGAGCAACCCATTGGCAACCCTTGAGCAACCCCTGAGCAACCCTTGAGCAAGCCTTGAGCAACCCATTAGCAACCCTTGAGCAATTCTTGAGCAAGCCCTGAGCAAGCCCTGAGCAAGCCCTGAGCAACCCTTGAGCTAGCCTTGAGCAACCCCTGAGCCGCCCTGAGCAACCCCTGGACAACCCCTGACCAAGCCTCGAGCATGGCTTGAGCAACCGCTGAGCAACCCCTTGAGCAATCCCTGAGCAAGCCCTGAGCAACCACTGAGCAACCCCTGAGCAACCCTCGATCAGCCGCACTACTTCATCCCCCGAGAATGTCAGAACTTTTTGTTTCAGCTCGTTCGGCCCGGTAGATCGTTCACAAAGTGTGGCTAAAGATTTTTAGGTGCTACTGAATGCTTGTTCATGTAAAGGAATGCGCATGGAAAAGTACTTCCATTGCGCGAATCGCTTGCTTCGCAAGCGATAAGAATCCTAGTGCTTCGCTTCGCTCCGCACGGTCCCATATACAAAAATTAAACCCAACATCAACTTGAATAGCTTAATTAATTCTATATGCAATCGACTAAAAATCGTTATCAATATATACAAATATAACAACGTTCATATAGGAACGTTAATAATGTAGGAACCGCGTATGTAATTTTAAATGCCATGAAATGGTCAATATTCCTTGTCTTTTTGGTGCACGGTTAGATTACCCATAACACTCTAGCACATGCATGACTGAGCAAACCCAGAGCAAGATCTGAGCAAGCCCAGAGCAAGCCCTGAACAACCCCTGAGCAAGGCCAGAGCAAGCCCAGAGCAAGCCCTGAGCAAGCCCTGAGCAAGCCCTGAGCAACCCTTGAGCAAGCCCTGAGCAACCCCAGAGCAACTCTTGAGCAAGCTTTGAGCAACCCCTGAGCAACCCTTGAGCAAGCCTTGAGCAACCATTAGCAACCCTTGAGCAACCCCTGAGCAACCCTTGAGCAAGCCTTGAGCAACCCATTAGCAACCCTTGAGCAACCCATGAGCAACCCTTGAGCAACCCATGAGCAACCCTTGAGCAAGCCCTGAGCAACCCTTGAGCAAGCCCTGAGCAAGCTTTGAGCAACCCCTGAGCAAGCCTTGAGCAACCCCTGAGCAACCCTTGAGCAAGCCTTGAGCAACCCATTAGCAACCCTTGAGCAACCCCTGAGCAACCCTTGAGCAACCCCTGAGCAAGCCCTGAGCAACCTTTGAGCTAGCCCTGAGCAACCCTTGAGCTAGCCCTGAGCAAGCTATGAGCAAACCCTGAACAACCCCTGAGCAAGGACAGAGCAAGCCCAGAGCAAGCCTTGAGCAACCACTGAGCAAGCCCTGAGCAACCCTTGAGCAAGCCCTGAGCATGCCCAGAGCAAGCCCTGAGCAAGCCCTGCGCAACCCTTGAGCAAGCCCTGAGCAAGCCCAGAGCAACTCTTGAGCAAGCTTTGAGCAACCCCTGAGCAAGCCTTGAGCAACCCCTGAGCAACCCTTGAGCAAGCCTTGAGCAACCAATTAGCAACCCTTGAGCAACCCCTGAGCAACCCTTGTGCAAGCCTTGAGCAACCCATTGGCAACCCTTGAGCAACCCCTGAGCAAAGACAGAGCAAGCCCAGAGCAAGCCTTGAGCAACCCCTGAGCAAGCCCTGAGCAACCCTTGAGCAAGCCCTGAGCAAGCCCTGCGCAACCCTTGAGCAAGCCCTGAGCAAGCCCAGAGCAACTCTTGAGCAAGCTTTGAGCAACCCCTGAGCAAGCCTTGAGCAACCCCTGAGCAAGCCTTGAGCAACCCCTGAGCAACCCTTGAGCAAGCCTTGAGCAACCCTTGAGCAAGCCTTGAGCAACCCCTGAGCAACCCTTGAGCAACCCCTGAGCAACCCCTGAGCAAGCCTTGAGCAACACCTTAACAACCCCAGAGCAAGCCCTGAGCAACCCATGAGCAACCCCTGAGCAAGCCTTGAGCAACACCTTAACAACCCCAGAGCAAGCCCTGAGCAAGCACTGAGCAAGTCCAGTGCAACCCTTGAGCAATCCCTGAGCAACCCTTGAGCAAGCCCTGAGCAAGCCCAGAGCAACCCTTGAGCAATCCCTGAGCAAGCCCAGAGCACCCCTTTAGCAATCCCTGAGCAACCCTTGAGCAACCCCTGAGCAAGCCTTGAGCAACACCTTAACAACCCCAGAGCAAGCCCTGAGCAAGCACTGAGCAAGTCCAGTGCAACCCTTGAGCAATCCCTGAGCAACCCTTGAGCAAGCCCTGAGCAAGCCCAGAGCAACCCTTGAGCAATCCCTGAGCAAGCCCAGAGCACCCCTTTGAGCAATCCCTGAGCAACCCTTGAGCAACCCCTGAGCAACCCTTGAGCTAGCCCTGAGCAACCCTTGGGCGACCCTGAGAAAGCCTTGAGCAACCCCTGAGCAACCCTTGAGCAACCCCTGAGCAACCCTTGAGCAAGCCTTGAGCAAGCCCTGAGCAACCCTTGAGCTAGCCCTGAGCAACCCCTGAGCAGCCCTGAGAAACCCCTGGACAACCCCTGACCAAGCCTCGAGCATGGCTTGAGCAACCGCTGAGCAACCCCTGAGCAAGCTATGAGCAAGCCCAGAGCAAGCTTTGAGCAACCCCTGAGCAAGCCTTGAGCAACCCCTGAGCAAGCTTTGAGCAACCCTTGAGCAAGCCCTGAGCATGCCCAGAGCAAGCCCTGAGCAAGCCCTGCGCAACCCTTGAGCAAGCCCTGAGCAAGCCCAGAGCAACTCTTGAGCAAGCTTTGAGCAACCCCTGAGCAAGCCTTGAGCAACCCTTGAGCAAGCCTTGAGCAACCCTTGAGCAAGCCTTGAGCAACCCCTGAGCAACCCTTGAGCAATTCTTGAGCAAGCCCTGAGCAAACCCTTGAGCAAGCCTTGAGCAACCCATTAGCAACCCTTGAGCAACCCCTGAGCAACCCTTGAGCAACCCCTGAGCAAGCCCTGAGCAACCTTTGAGCTAGCCCTGAACAACCCTTGAGCTAGCCCTGAGCAACCCCTGAGCAGCCCTGAGCAACCTCTGTGCAACCCCTGAGCAAGCTATGAGCAAATCCAGATCAACCCTTGAGCAATCCCTGACAAGCCCTGAGCAACCCTTAAGCAACCCCTGAGCAAGCTATGAGCAAACCCTGAACAACCCCTGAGCAAGGACAGAGCAAGCCCAGAGCAAGCCTTGAGCAACCACTGAGCAAGCCCTGAGCAACCCTTGAGCAAGCCCTGAGCATGCCCAGAGCAAGCCCTGAGCAAGCCCTGCGCAACCCTTGAGCAAGCCCTGAGCAAGCCCAGAGCAACTCTTGAGCAAGCATTGAGCAACCCCTGAGCAAGCCTTGAGCAACCCCTGAGCAACCCTTGAGCAAGCCTTGAGCAACCCTTGAGCAAGCCTTGAGCAACCCCTGAGCAACCCTTGAGCAAGCCTTGAGCAACCCATTGGCAACCCTTGAGCAACCCCTGAGCAAGGACAGAGCAAGCCCAGAGCAAGCCTTGAGCAACCCCTGAGCAAGCCCTGAGCAACCCTTGAGCAAGCCCTGAGCAAGCCCTGCGCAACCCTTGAGCAAGCCCTGAGCAAGCCCAGAGCAACTCTTGAGCAAGCTTTGAGCAACCCCTGAGCAAGCCTTGAGCAACCCCTGAGCAAGCCTTGAGCAACCCCTGAGCAACCCTTGAGCAAGCCTTGAGCAACCCTTGAGCAAGCCTTGAGCAACCCCTGAGCAACCCTTGAGCAACCCCTGAGCAACCCCTGAGCAAGCCTTGAGCAACACCTTAACAACCCCAGAGCAAGCCCTGAGCAACCCATGAGCAACCCCTGAGCAAGCCTTGAGCAACACCTTAACAACCCCAGAGCAACCCTTGAGCAAGCCGTGAGCAAGCCCAGAGCAACCCTTGAGCAATCCCTGAGCAACCCTTGAGCAACCCCTGAGCAACCCTTGAGCTAGCCCTGAGCAACCCTTGGGCAACCCCTGAGCAAGCCTTGAGCAACCCCTGAGCAACCCTTGAGCAAGCCTTGAGCAACCCATTGGCAACCCTTGAGCAACCCCTGAGCAACCCTTGACCAAGCCTCGAGCATGGCTTGAGCAACCGCTGAGCAACCCCTTGAGCAATCCCTGAGCAAGCTCTGAGCAACCACTGAGCAACCCCTGAGCAACCCTCGATCAGCCGCACTACTTCATCCCCCGAGAATGTCAGAACTTTTTGTTTCAGCTCGTTCGGCCCGGTAGATCGTTCACAAAGTGTGGCTAAAGATTTTTAGGTGCTACTGAATGCTTGTTCATGTAAAGGAATGCGCATGGAAAAGTACTTCCATTGCGCGAATCGCTTGCTTCGCAAGCGATAAGAATCCTAGTGCTTCGCTTCGCTCCGCACGGTCCCATATACAAAAATTAAACCCAACATCAACTTGAATAGCTTAATTAATTCTATATGCAATCGACTAAAAATCGTTATCAATATATACAAATATAACAACGTTCATATTTATTATAGTTAATAATGTAGGAACCGCGTATGTAATTTTAAATGCCATGAAATGGTCAATATTCCTTGTCCTTTTGGTGCACGGTTAGATTACCCATAACACTCTAGCACATGCATGACTGTGCAAACCCAGAGCAAGATCTGAGCAAGCCCAGAACAAGCCCTGAACAACCCCTGAGCAAGGCCAGAGCAAGCCCAGAGCAAGCCAAGAGCAAGCCCTGAGCAAGCCCTGAGCAACCCTTGAGCAAGCCCTGAGCAAGCCCAGAGCAACTCTTGAGCAAGCTTTGAGCAACCCCTGAGCAACCCTTGAGCAAGCCTTGAGCAACCAATTAGCAACCCTTGAGCAACCCCTGAGCAACCCTTGTGCAAGCCTTGAGCAACCCATTAGCAACCCTTGAGCAACCCATTAGCAACCCTTGAGCAATCCCTGAGCAACTATTGAGCAAGCCCTGAGCAACCCTTGAGCAAACCCTGAGCAAGCTTTGAGCAACCCCTGAGCAAGCCTTGAGCAACCCCTGAGCAACCCTTGAGCAAGCCTTGAGCAACCCATTAGCAACCCTTGAGCAACCCCTGAGCAACCCTTGAGCAACCCCTGAGCAAGCCCTGAGCAACCTTTGAGCTAGCCCTGAACAACCCTTGAGCTAGCCCTGAGCAACCCCTGAGCAGCCCTGAGCAACCTCTGTGCAACCCCTGAGCAAGCTATGAGCAAATCCAGATCAACCCTTGAGCAATCCCTGACAAGCCCTGAGCAACCCTTAAGCAACCCCTGAGCAAGCTATGAGCAAACCCTGAACAACCCCTGAGCAAGGACAGAGCAAGCCCAGAGCAAGCCTTGAGCAACCACTGAGCAAGCCCTGAGCAACCCTTGAGCAAGCCCTGAGCATGCCCAGAGCAAGCCCTGAGCAAGCCCTGCGCAACCCTTGAGCAAGCCCTGAGCAAGCCCAGAGCAACTCTTGAGCAAGCTTTGAGCAACCCCTGAGCAAGCCTTGAGCAACCCCTTAGCAACCCTTGAGCAAGCCTTGAGCAACCCTTGAGCAAGCCTTGAGCAACCCCTGAGCAACCCTTGAGCAAGCCTTGAGCAACCCATTGGCAACCCTTGAGCAACCCCTGAGCAAGGACAGAGCAAGCCCAGAGCAAGCCTTGAGCAACCCCTGAGCAAGCCCTGAGCAACCCTTGAGCAAGCCCTGAGCAAGCCCTGCGCAACCCTTGAGCAAGCCCTGAGCAAGCCCAGAGCAACTCTTGAGCAAGCTTTGAGCAACCCCTGAGCAAGCCTTGAGCAACCCCTGAGCAAGCCTTGAGCAACCCCTGAGCAACCCTTGAGCAAGCCTTGAGCAACCCTTGAGCAAGCCTTGAGCAACCCCTGAGCAACCCTTGAGCAACCCCTGAGCAACCCCTGAGCAAGCCTTGAGCAACACCTTAACAACCCCAGAGCAAGCCCTGAGCAACCCATGAGCAACCCCTGAGCAAGCCTTGAGCAACACCTTAACAACCCCAGAGCAAGCCCTGAGCAAGCACTGAGCAAGTCCAGTGCAACCCTTGAGCAATCCCTGAGCAAGCCCACAGCACCCCTTTAGCAATCCCTGAGCAACCCTTGAGCAACCCCTGAGCAAGCCTTGAGCAACACCTTAACAACCCCAGAGCAAGCCCTGAGCAAGCACTGAGCAAGTCCAGTGCAACCCTTGAGCAATCCCTGAGCAACCCTTGAGCAAGCCCTGAGCAAGCCCAGAGCAACCCTTGAGCAATCCCTGAGCAAGCCCAGAGCACCCCTTTAGCAATCCCTGAGCAACCCTTGAGCAACCCCTGAGCAAGCCTTGAGCAACACCTTAACAACCCCAGAGCAAGCCCTGAGCAAGCACTGAGCAAGTCCAGTGCAACCCTTGAGCAATCCCTGAGCAACCCTTGAGCAATCCCTGAGCAACCCTTGAGCAAGCCCTGAGCAAGCCCAGAGCAACCCTTGAGCAATCCCTGAGCAAGCCCAGAGCACCCCTTTAGCAATCCCTGAGCAACCCTTGAGCAACCCCTGAGCAACCCTTGAGCTAGCCCTGAGCAACCCTTGGGCGACCCTGAGAAAGCCTTGAGCAACCCCTGAGCAACCCTTGAGCAACCCCTGAGCAACCCTTGAGCAAGCCTTGAGCAAGCCCTGAGCAACCCTTGAGCTAGCCCTGAGCAACCCCTGAGCAGCCCTGAGAAACCCCTGGACAACCCCTGACCAAGCCTCGAGCATGGCTTGAGCAACCGCTGAGCAACCCCTGAGCAAGCTATGAGTAAGCCCAGAGCAAGCTTTGAGCAACCCCTGAGCAAGCCTTGAGCAACCCCTGAGCAAGCTTTGAGCAACCCTTGAGCAAGCCCTGAGCATGCCCAGAGCAAGCCCTGAGCAAGCCCTGCGCAACCCTTGAGCAAGCCCTGAGCAAGCCCAGAGCAACTCTTGAGCAAGCTTTGAGCAACCCCTGAGCAAGCCTTGAGCAACCCCTGAGCAACCCTTGAGCAAGCCTTGAGCAACCCTTGAGCAAGCCTTGAGCAACCCCTGAGCAACCCTTGAGCAATTCTTGAGCAAGCCCTGAGCAAACCCTGAGCAAGCCCTGAGCAACCCTTGAGCTAGCCCTGAGCAACCCCTGAGCAGCCCTGAGAAACCCCTGGACAACCCCTGACCAAGCCTCGAGCATGGCTTGAGCAACCGCTGAGCAACCCCTGAGCAAGCTATGAGCAAGCCCAGAGCAAGCTTTGAGCAACCCCTCAGCAAGCCTTGAGCAACCCCTGAGCAAGCCCTGAGCATGCCCAGAGCAAGCCCTGAGCAAGCCCTGCGCAACCCTTGAGCAAGCCCTGAGCAAGCCCAGAGCAACTCTTGAGCAAACTTTGAGCAACCCCTGAGCAAGCTATGAGCAACCCTTGAGCAAGCCTTGAGCAACCCTTGAGCAAGCCCAGAGCAACTCTTGAGCAAGCTTTGAGCAACCCCTGAGCAAGCCTTGAGCAACCCCTGAGCAACCCTTGAGCAAGCCTTGAGCAACCCATTAGCAACCCCTGAGCAACCCATGAGCAAGCACTGAGCAAGTCCAGGGCAACCTTTGAGCAATCCCTGAGCAACCCTTGAGCAAGCCCTGAGCAAGCCCAGAGCAACCCTTGAGCAATCCCTGAGCAAGCCCAGAGCACCCCTTTAGCAATCCCTGAGCAACCCTTGAGCAACCCCTGAGCAACCCTTGAGCTAGCCCTGAGCAACCCTTGGGTGACCCCTGAGCAAGCCTTGAGCAACACCTTAACAACCCCAGAGCAAGCCCTGAGCAAGCACTGAGCAAGTCCAGTGCAACCCTTGAGCAATCCCTGAGCAAGCCCAGAGCACCCCTTTAGCAATCCCTGAGCAACCCTTGAGCAACCCCTGAGCAAGCCTTGAGCAACACCTTAACAACCCCAGAGCAAGCCCTGAGCAAGCACTGAGCAAGTCCAGTGCAACCCTTGAGCAATCCCTGAGCAACCCTTGAGCAATCCCTGAGCAACCCTTGAGCAAGCCCTGAGCAAGCCAGAGCAACCCTTGAGCAATCCCTGAGCAAGCCCAGAGCACCCCTTTAGCAATCCCTGAGCAACCCTTGAGCAACCCCTGAGCAACCCTTGAGCTAGCCCTGAGCAACCCTTGGGCGACCCTGAGAAAGCCTTGAGCAACCCCTGAGCAACCCTTGAGCAACCCCTGAGCAACCCTTGAGCAAGCCTTGAGCAAGCCCTGAGCAACCCTTGAGCTAGCCCTGAGCAACCCCTGAGCAGCCCTGAGAAACCCCTGGACAACCCCTGACCAAGCCTCGAGCATGGCTTGAGCAACCGCTGAGCAACCCCTGAGCAAGCTATGAGTAAGCCCAGAGCAAGCTTTGAGCAACCCCTGAGCAAGCCTTGAGCAACCCCTGAGCAAGCTTTGAGCAACCCTTGAGCAAGCCCTGAGCATGCCCAGAGCAAGCCCTGAGCAAGCCCTGCGCAACCCTTGAGCAAGCCCTGAGCAAGCCCAGAGCAACTCTTGAGCAAGCTTTGAGCAACCCCTGAGCAAGCCTTGAGCAACCCCTGAGCAACCCTTGAGCAAGCCTTGAGCAACCCTTGAGCAAGCCTTGAGCAACCCCTGAGCAACCCTTGAGCAATTCTTGAGCAAGCCCTGAGCAAACCCTGAGCAAGCCCTGAGCAACCCTTGATCTAGCCCTGAGCAACCCCTGAGCAGCCCTGAGAAACCCCTGGACAACCCCTGACCAAGCCTCGAGCATGGCTTGAGCAACCGCTGAGCAACCCCTGAGCAAGCTATGAGCAAGCCCAGAGCAAGCTTTGAGCAACCCCTCAGCAAGCCTTGAGCAACCCCTGAGCAAGCCCTGAGCATGCCCAGAGCAAGCCCTGAGCAAGCCCTGCGCAACCCTTGAGCAAGCCCTGAGCAAGCCCAGAGCAACTCTTGAGCAAACTTTGAGCAACCCCTGAGCAAGCTATGAGCAACCCTTCAGCAAGCCTTGAGCAACCCTTGAGCAAGCCCAGAGCAACTCTTGAGCAAGCTTTGAGCAACCCCTGAGCAAGCCTTGAGCAACCCCTGAGCAACCCTTGAGCAAGCCTTGAGCAACCCATTAGCAACCCCTGAGCAACCCATGAGCAAGCACTGAGCAAGTCCAGGGCAACCTTTGAGCAATCCCTGAGCAACCCTTGAGCAAGCCCTGAGCAAGCCCAGAGCAACCCTTGAGCAATCCCTGAGCAAGCCCAGAGCACCCCTTTAGCAATCCCTGAGCAACCCTTGAGCAACCCCTGAGCAACCCTTGAGCTAGCCCTGAGCAACCCTTGGGCGACCCCTGAGCAAGCCTTGAGCAACACCTTAACAACCCCAGAGCAAGCACTGAGCAAGTCCAGTGCAACCCTTGAGCAATCCCTGAGCAAGCCCAGAGCACCCCTTTAGCAATCCCTGAGCAACCCTTGAGCAACCCCTGAGCAAGCCTTGAGCAACACCTTAACAACCCCAGAGCAAGCCCTGAGCAAGCACTGAGCAAGTCCAGTGCAACCCTTGAGCAATCCCTGAGCAACCCTTGAGCAATCCCTGAGCAACCCTTGAGCAAGCCCTGAGCAAGCCAGAGCAACCCTTGAGCAATCCCTGAGCAAGCCCAGAGCACCCCTTTAGCAATCCCTGAGCAACCCTTGAGCAACCCCTGAGCAACCCTTGAGCTAGCCCTGAGCAACCCTTGGGCGACCCTGAGAAAGCCTTGAGCAACCCCTGAGCAACCCTTGAGCAACCCCTGAGCAACCCTTGAGCAAGCCTTGAGCAAGCCCTGAGCAACCCTTGAGCTAGCCCTGAGCAACCCCTGAGCAGCCCTGAGAAACCCCTGGACAACCCCTGACCAAGCCTCGAGCATGGCTTGAGCAACCGCTGAGCAACCCCTGAGCAAGCTATGAGTAAGCCCAGAGCAAGCTTTGAGCAACCCCTGAGCAAGCCTTGAGCAACCCCTGAGCAAGCTTTGAGCAACCCTTGAGCAAGCCCTGAGCATGCCCAGAGCAAGCCCTGAGCAAGCCCTGCGCAACCCTTGAGCAAGCCCTGAGCAAGCCCAGAGCAACTCTTGAGCAAGCTTTGAGCAACCCCTGAGCAAGCCTTGAGCAACCCCTGAGCAACCCTTGAGCAAGCCTTGAGCAACCCTTGAGCAAGCCTTGAGCAACCCCTGAGCAACCCTTGAGCAATTCTTGAGCAAGCCCTGAGCAAACCCTGAGCAAGCCCTGAGCAACCCTTGAGCTAGCCCTGAGCAACCCCTGAGCAGCCCTGAGAAACCCCTGGACAACCCCTGACCAAGCCTCGAGCATGGCTTGAGCAACCGCTGAGCAACCCCTGAGCAAGCTATGAGCAAGCCCAGAGCAAGCTTTGAGCAACCCCTCAGCAAGCCTTGAGCAACCCCTGAGCAAGCCCTGAGCATGCCCAGAGCAAGCCCTGAGCAAGCCCTGCGCAACCCTTGAGCAAGCCCTGAGCAAGCCCAGAGCAACTCTTGAGCAAACTTTGAGCAACCCCTGAGCATGCTATGAGCAACCCTTGAGCAAGCCTTGAGCAACCCTTGAGCAAGCCCAGAGCAACTCTTGAGCAAGCTTTGAGCAACCCCTGAGCAAGCCTTGAGCAACCCCTGAGCAACCCTTGAGCAAGCCTTGAGCAACCCATTAGCAACCCCTGAGCAACCCATGAGCAAGCACTGAGCAAGTCCAGGGCAACCTTTGAGCAATCCCTGAGCAACCCTTGAGCAAGCCCTGAGCAAGCCCAGAGCAACCCTTGAGCAATCCCTGAGCAAGCCCAGAGCACCCCTTTAGCAATCCCTGAGCAACCCTTGAGCAACCCCTAAGCAACCCTTGAGCTAGCCCTGAGCAACCCTTGGGCGACCCCTGAGCAAGCCTTGAGCAACCCCTGAGCAACCCTTGAGCAAGCCTTGAGCAACCCATTGGCAACCCTTGAGCAACCCCTGAGCAACCCTTGAGCAAGCTTTGAGCAACCCTTGAGCAATTCTTGAGCAAGCCCTGAGCAAGCCCTGAGCAAGCCCTGAGCAACCCTTGAGCTAGCCCTGAGCAACCCCTGAGCAGCCCTGAGCAACCCCTGGACAACCCCTGACCAAGCCTCGAGCATGGCTTGAGCAACCGCTGAGCAACCCCTGAGCAAGCTATGAGCAAGCCCAGAGCAAGCCCTGAGCAACCCTTGAGCTAGCCCTGAGCAACCCCTGAGCAGCCCTGAGAAACCCCTGGACAACCCCTGACCAAGCCTCGAGCATGGCTTGGGCAACCGCTGAGCAACCCCTGAGCAAGCTATGAGCAAGCCCAGAGCAAGCTTTGAGCAACCCCTCAGCAAGCCTTGAGCAACCCCTGAGCAAGCCCTGAGCATGCCCAGAGCAAGCCCTGAGCAAGCCCTGCGCAACCCTTGAGCAAGCCCTGAGCAAGCCCAGAGCAACTCTTGAGCAAACTTTGAGCAACCCCTGAGCAAGCTATGAGCAACCCTTGAGCAAGCCTTGAGCAACCCTTGAGCAAGCCCAGAGCAACTCTTGAGCAAGCTTTGAGCAACCCCTGAGCAAGCCTTGAGCAACCCCTGAGCAACCCTTGAGCAAGCCTTGAGCAACCCATTAGCAACCCCTGAGCAACCCATGAGCAAGCACTGAGCAAGTCCAGGGCAACCTTTGAGCAATCCCTGAGCAACCCTTGAGCAAGCCCTGAGCAAGCCCAGAGCAACCCTTGAGCAATCCCTGAGCAAGCCCAGAGCACCCCTTTAGCAATCCCTGAGCAACCCTTGAGCAACCCCTGAGCAACCCTTGAGCTAGCCCTGAGCAACCCTTGGGCGACCCCTGAGCAAGCCTTGAGCAACCCCTGAGCAACCCTTGAGCAAGCCTTGAGCAACCCATTGGCAACCCTTGAGCAACCCCTGAGCAACCCTTGAGCAAGCCTTGAGCAACCCTTGAGCAATTCTTGAGCAAGCCCTGAGCAAGCCCTGAGCAAGCCCTGAGCAACCCTTGAGCTAGCCCTGAGCAACCCCTGAGCAGCCCTGAGCAACCCCTGGACAACCCCTGACCAAGCCTCGAGCATGGCTTGAGCAACCGCTGAGCAACCCCTGAGCAAGCTATGAGCAAGCCCAGAGCAAGCTTTGAGCAACCCCTGAGCAAGCCTTGAGCAACCCCTGAGCAAGCTTTGAGCAACCCTTGAGCAAGCCTTGATCAACCCATTAGCAACCCTTGAGCAACCCCTGAGCAACACTTGAGCAAGCCTTGAGCAACCCATTAGCAACCCCTGAGCAACCCATGAGCAACACCTTAACAACCCCAGAGCAACCCTTGAGCAAGCCGTGAGCAAGCCCAGAGCAACCATTGACCAATCCCTGAGCAACCCTTGAGCAACCCCTGAGCAACCCTTGAGCTAGCCCTGAGCAACCCTTGGGCAACCCCTGAGCAAGCCTTGAGCAACCCCTGAGCAACCCTTGAGCAAGCCTTGAGCAACCCATTGGCAACCCTTGAGCAACCCCTGAGCAACCCTTGAGCAAGCCTTGAGCAACCCATTAGCAACCCTTGAGCAATTCTTGAGCAAGCCCTGAGCAAGCCCTGAGCAAGCCCTGAGCAAGCCCTGAGCAAGCCCTGAGCAACCCTTGAGCTAGCCCTGAGCAACCCCTGAGCAGCCCTGAGCAACCCCTGGACAACCCCTGACCAAGCCTCGAGCATGGCTTGAGCAACCGCTGAGCAACCCCTGAGCAAACTATGAGCAAGCCCAGAGCAAGCTTTGAGCAACCCCTGAGCAAGCCTTGAGCAACCCCTGAGCAAGCTTTGAGCAACCCTTGAGCAAGCCTTGATCAACCCATTAGCAACCCTTGAGCAACCCCTGAGCAACACTTGAGCAAGCCTTGAGCAACCCATTAGCAACCCCTGAGCAACCCATGAGCAACCCCTGAGCAAGCCTTGAGCAAAAACTTGACAACCCCAGAGCAAGCCCTGAGCAAGCACTGAGCAAGCCCTGAGCAACCCTTGAGCTAGCCCTGAGCAACCCCTGAGCAGCCCTGAGCAACCCCTGGACAACCCCTGACCAAGCCTCGAGCATGGCTTGAGCAACCGCTGAGCAACCCCTGAGCAAGCTATGAGCAAGCCCAGAGCAAGCTTTGAGCAACCCCTGAGCAAGCTATGAGCAACCCTTGAGCAAGCCTTGAGCAACCCTTGAGCAAGCCCAGAGCAACTCTTGAGCAAGCTTTGAGCAACCCCTGAGCAAGCCTTGAGCAACCCCTGAGCAACCCTTGAGCAAGCCTTGAGCAACCCATTAGCAACCCTTGAGCAACCCCTGAGCAAGCACTGAGCAAGTCCAGGGCAACCCTTGAGCAATCCCTGAGCAACCCTTGAGCAAGCCCTGAGCAAGCCCAGAGCAACCCTTGAGCAATCCCTGAGCAAGCCCAGAGCACCCCTTTAGCAATCCCTGAGCAACCCTTGAGCAACCCCTGAGCAACCCTTGAGCTAGCCCTGAGCAACCCTTGGGCGACCCCTGAGCAAGCCTTGAGCAACCCCTGAGCAACCCTTGAGCAAGCCTTGAGCAACCCATTGGCAACCCTTGAGCAACCCCTGAGCAACCCTTGAGCAAGCCTTGAGCAACCCTTGAGCAATTCTTGAGCAAGCCCTGAGCAAGCCCTGAGCAAGCCCTGAGCAACCCTTGAGCTAGCCCTGAGCAACCCCTGAGCAGCCCTGAGCAACCCCTGGACAACCCCTGACCAAGCCTCGAGCATGGCTTGAGCAACCGCTGAGCAACCCCTGAGCAAGCTATGAGCAAGCCCAGAGCAAGCTTTGAGCAACCCCTGAGCAAGCCTTGAGCAACCCCTGAGCAAGCTTTGAGCAACCCTTGAGCAAGCCTTGATCAACCCATTAGCAACCCTTGAGCAACCCCTGAGCAACACTTGAGCAAGCCTTGAGCCCATGAGCAACACCTTAACAACCCCAGAGCAACCCCTGAGCAAGCCTGAGCAAGCCCAGAGCAACCCATTGAGCAAGCCCTGAGCAACCCTTGAGCAACCCCTGAGCAACCCTTGAGCTAGCCCTGAGCAACCCTTGGGCAACCCCTGAGCAAGCCTTGAGCAACCCCTGAGCAACCCTTGAGCAAGCCTTGAGCAACCCATTGGCAACCCTTGAGCAACCCCTGAGCAACCCTTGAGCAAGCCTTGAGCAACCCATTAGCAACCCTTGAGCAATTCTTGAGCAAGCCCTGAGCAAGCCCTGAGCAAGCCCTGAGCAAGCCCTGAGCAAGCCCTGAGCAACCCTTGAGCTAGCCCTGAGCAACCCCTGAGCAGCCCTGAGCAACCCCTGGACAACCCCTGACCAAGCCTCGAGCATGGCTTGAGCAACCGCTGAGCAACCCCTGAGCAAGCTATGAGCAAGCCCAGAGCAAGCTTTGAGCAACCCCTGAGCAAGCCTTGAGCAACCCCTGAGCAAGCTTTGAGCAACCCTTGAGCAAGCCTTGATCAACCCATTAGCAACCCTTGAGCAACCCCTGAGCAACACTTGAGCAAGCCTTGAGCAACCCATTAGCAACCCCTGAGCAACCCATGAGCAACCCCTGAGCAAGCCTTGAGCAAAAACTTGACAACCCCAGAGCAAGCCCTGAGCAAGCACTGAGCAAGCCCTGAGCAACCCTTGAGCTAGCCCTGAGCAACCCCTGAGCAGCCCTGAGCAACCCCTGGACAACCCCTGACCAAGCCTCGAGCATGGCTTGAGCAACCGCTGAGCAACCCCTGAGCAAGCTATGAGCAAGCCCAGAGCAAGCTTGAGCAACCCCTGAGCAAGCCTTGAGCAACCCCTGAGCAAGCTTTGAGCAACCCTTGAGCAAGCCTTGATCAACCCATTAGCAACCCTTGAGCAACCCCTGAGCAACACTTGAGCAAGCCTTGAGCAACCCATTAGCAACCCCTGAGCAACCCTTGAGCAAGCCTTGAGCAACCCATTGGCAACCCTTGAGCAACCCCTGAGCAACCCTTGAGCAAGCCTTGAGCAACCCATTAGCAACCCTTGAGCAATTCTTGAGCAAGCCCTGAGCAAGCCCTGAGCAAGCCCTGAGCAAGCCCTGAGCAAGCCCTGAGCAACCCTTGAGCTAGCCCTGAGCAACCCCTGAGCAGCCCTGAGCAACCCCTGGACAACCCCTGACCAAGCCTCGAGCATGGCTTGAGCAACCGCTGAGCAACCCCTGAGCAAACTATGAGCAAGCCCAGAGCAAGCTTTGAGCAACCCCTGAGCAAGCCTTGAGCAACCCCTGAGCAAGCTTTGAGCAACCCTTGAGCAAGCCTTGATCAACCCATTAGCAACCCTTGAGCAACCCCTGAGCAACACTTGAGCAAGCCTTGAGCAACCCATTAGCAACCCCTGAGCAACCCATGAGCAACCCCTGAGCAAGCCTTGAGCAAAAACTTGACAACCCCAGAGCAAGCCCTGAGCAAGCACTGAGCAAGCCCTGAGCAACCCTTGAGCTAGCCCTGAGCAACCCCTGAGCAGCCCTGAGCAACCCCTGGACAACCCCTGAGCAAGCCTCGAGCATGGCTTGAGCAACCGCTGAGCAACCCCTGAGCAAGCTATGAGCAAGCCCAGAGCAAGCTTTGAGCAACCCCTGAGCAAGCTATGAGCAACCCTTGAGCAAGCCTTGAGCAACCCTTGAGCAAGCCCAGAGCAACACTGAGCAAGCTTTGAGCAACCCCTGAGCAAGCCTTGAGCAACCCCTGAGCAACCCTTGAGCAAGCCTTGAGCAACCCATTAGCAACCCCTGAGCAACCCATGAGCAAGCACTGAGCAAGTCCAGGGCAACCTTTGAGCAATCCCTGAGCAACCCTTGAGCAAGCCCTGAGCAAGCCCAGAGCAACCCTTGAGCAATCCCTGAGCAAGCCCAGAGCACCCCTTGAGCAATCCCTGAGCAACCCTTGAGCAACCCCTGAGCAACCCTTGAGCTAGCCCTGAGCAACCCTTGGGCGACCCCTGAGCAAGCCTTGAGCAACCCCTGAGCAACCCTTGAGCAAGCCTTGAGCAACCCATTGGCAACCCTTGAGCAACCCCTGAGCAACCCTTGAGCAAGCCTTGAGCAACCCTTGAGCAATTCTTGAGCAAGCCCTGAGCAAGCCCTGAGCAAGCCCTGAGCAACCCTTGAGCTAGCCCTGAGCAACCCCTGAGCAGCCCTGAGCAACCCCTGGACAACCCCTGACCAAGCCTCGAGCATGGCTTGAGCAACCGCTGAGCAACCCCTGAGCAAGCTATGAGCAAGCCCAGAGCAAGCTTTGAGCAACCCCTGAGCAAGCCTTGAGCAACCCCTGAGCAAGCTTTGAGCAACCCTTGAGCAAGCCTTGATCAACCCATTAGCAACCCTTGAGCAACCCCTGAGCAACACTTGAGCAAGCCTTGAGCAACCGATTAGCAACCCCTGAGCAACCCATGAGCAACACCTTAACAACCCCAGAGCAACCCTTGAGCAAGCCGTGAGCAAGCCCAGAGCAACCCATTGACCAATCCCTGAGCAACCCTTGAGCAATCCCTGAGCAACCCTTGAGCTAGCCCTGAGCAACCCTTGGGCAACCCCTGAGCAAGCCTTGAGCAACCCCTGAGCAACCCTTGAGCAAGCCTTGAGCAACCCATTGGCAACCCTTGAGCAACCCCTGAGCAACCCTTGAGCAAGCCTTGAGCAACCCATTAGCAACCCTTGAGCAATTCTTGAGCAAGCCCTGAGCAAGCCCTGAGCAAGCCCTGAGCAAGCCCTGAGCAAGCCCTGAGCAACCCTTGAGCTAGCCCTGAGCAACCCCTGAGCAGCCCTGAGCAACCCCTGGACAACCCCTGACCAAGCCTCGAGCATGGCTTGAGCAACCGCTGAGCAACCCCTGAGCAAGCTATGAGCAAGCCCAGAGCAAGCTTTGAGCAACCCCTGAGCAAGCCTTGAGCAACCCCTGAGCAAGCTTTGAGCAACCCTTGAGCAAGCCTTGATCAACCCATTAGCAACCCTTGAGCAACCCCTGAGCAACACTTGAGCAAGCCTTGAGCAACCCATTAGCAACCCCTGAGCAACCCATGAGCAACCCCTGAGCAAGCCTTGAGCAAAAACTTGACAACCCCAGAGCAAGCCCTGAGCAAGCACTGAGCAAGCCCTGAGCAACCCTTGAGCAAGCCCTGAGCAACCCCTGAGCAGCCCTGAGCAACCCCTGACAACCCTGAGCAAGCCTGAGCATGCTGAGCAACCGCTGAGCAACCCCTGAGCAAGCTATGAGCAAGCCCAGAGCAAGCTTGAGCAACCCCTGAGCAAGCCCTTGAGCAACCCTGAGCAAGCTTTGAGCAACCCTGAGCAAGCCTTGAGCAACCCTTAGCAACCCTGAGCAACCCTTGAGCAACCACTGAGCAAGCCTTGAGCAACCCATTAGCAACCCCTGAGCAACCCATGAGCAAGCCGTTAGCAACCCCTGAGCAACCCTTGAGCAAGCCGTGAGCAAGCCCTGAGCAACCATTGAGCAACCCTGAGCAACCCTGAGCAAGCCCTGAGCAACCCTTGAGCAACCCCTGAGCAAGCCTTGAGCAACCCCTGAGCAACCCTTGAGCAAGCCTTGAGCAACCCATTGGCAACCCTTGAGCAACCCCTGAGCAACCCTTGAGCAAGCCTTGAGCAACCCATTAGCAACCCTTGAGCAATTCTTGAGCAAGCCCTGAGCAAGCCCTGAGCAAGCCCTGAGCAAGCCCTGAGCAAGCCCTGAGCAACCCTTGAGCTAGCCCTGAGCAACCCCTGAGCAGCCCTGAGCAACCCCTGGACAACCCCTGACCAAGCCTCGAGCATGGCTTGAGCAACCGCTGAGCAACCCCTGAGCAAGCTATGAGCAAGCCCAGAGCAAGCTTTGAGCAACCCCTGAGCAAGCCTTGAGCAACCCCTGAGCAAGCTTTGAGCAACCCTTGAGCAAGCCTTGATCAACCCATTAGCAACCCTTGAGCAACCCCTGAGCAACACTTGAGCAAGCCTTGAGCAACCCATTAGCAACCCCTGAGCAACCCATGAGCAACCCCTGAGCAAGCCTTGAGCAAAAACTTAACAACCCCAGAGCAAGCCCTGAGCAAGCACTGAGCAAGTCCAGGGCAACCGTTGAGCAATCCCTGAGCAAGCTATGAGCAAGCCCAGAGCAAGCTTTGAGCAACCCCTGAGCAAGCCTTGAGCAACCCCTGAGCAAGCTTTGAGCAACCCCTGAGCAAGCCTTGAGCAACCCCTGAGCAACCCTTGAGCAACCCCTGAGCAACACTTGAGCAAGCCTTGAGCAACCCATTAGCAACCCCTGAGCAACCCATGAGCAACCCCTGAGCAAGCCTTGAGCAAAAACTTGACAACCCCAGAGCAAGCCCTGAGCAAGCACTGAGCAAGCCCTGAGCAACCCTTGAGCTAGCCCTGAGCAACCCCTGAGCAGCCCTGAGCAACCCCTGGACAACCCCTGACCAAGCCTCGAGCATGGCTTGAGCAACCGCTGAGCAACCCCTGAGCAAGCTATGAGCAAGCCCAGAGCAAGCTTTGAGCAACCCCTGAGCAAGCCTTGAGCAACCCCTGAGCAAGCTTTGAGCAACCCTTGAGCAAGCCTTGATCAACCCATTAGCAACCCTTGAGCAACCCCTGAGCAACACTTGAGCAAGCCTTGAGCAACCGATTAGCAACCCCTGAGCAACCCATGAGCAACACCTTAACAACCCCAGAGCAACCCTTGAGCAAGCCCTGAGCAAGCCCAGAGCAACCCTTGAGCAATCCCTGAGCAACCCTTGAGCAACCCCTGAGCAACCCTTGAGCTAGCCCTGAGCAACCCTTGGGCAACCCCTGAGCAAGCCTTGAGCAACCCCTGAGCAACCCTTGAGCAAGCCTTGAGCAACCCATTGGCAACCCTTGAGCAACCCCTGAGCAACCCTTGAGCAAGCCTTGAGCAACCCATTAGCAACCCTTGAGCAATTCTTGAGCAAGCCCTGAGCAAGCCCTGAGCAAGCCCTGAGCAAGCCCTGAGCAAGCCCTGAGCAACCCTTGAGCTAGCCCTGAGCAACCCCTGAGCAGCCCTGAGCAACCCCTGGACAACCCCTGACCAAGCCTCGAGCATGGCTTGAGCAACCGCTGAGCAACCCCTGAGCAAGCTATGAGCAAGCCCAGAGCAAGCTTTGAGCAACCCCTGAGCAAGCCTTGAGCAACCCCTGAGCAAGCTTTGAGCAACCCTTGAGCAAGCCTTGATCAACCCATTAGCAACCCTTGAGCAACCCCTGAGCAACACTTGAGCAAGCCTTGAGCAACCCATTAGCAACCCCTGAGCAACCCATGAGCAACCCCTGAGCAAGCCTTGAGCAACACCTTAACAACCCCAGAGCAAGCCCTGAGCAAGCACTGAGCAAGTCCAGGGCAACCCTTGAGCAATCCCTGAGCAACCCTTGAGCAAGCCCTGAGCAAGCCCAGAGCAACCCTTGAGCAATCCCTGAGCAAGCCCAGAGCACCCCTTGAGCAATCCCTGAGCAACCCTTGAGCAACCCCTGAGCAACCCTTGAGCTAGCCCTGAGCAACCCTTGGGCAACCCCTGAGCAAGCCTTGAGCAACCCCTGAGCAACCCTTGAGCAAGCCTTGAGCAACCCATTGGCAACCCTTGAGCAACCCCTGAGCAACCCTTGAGCAAGCCTTGAGCAACCCTTGAGCAATTCTTGAGCAAGCCCTGAGCAAGCCCTGAGCAAGCCCTGAGCAACCCTTGAGCTAGCCCTGAGCAACCCCTGAGCAGCCCTGAGCAACCCCTGGACAACCCCTGACCAAGCCTCGAGCATGGCTTGAGCAACCGCTGAGCAACCCCTGAGCAAGCTATGAGCAAGCCCAGAGCAAGCTTTGAGCAACCCCTGAGCAAGCCTTGAGCAACCCCTGAGCAAGCTTTGAGCAACCCTTGAGCAAGCCTTGATCAACCCATTAGCAACCCTTGAGCAACCCCTGAGCAACACTTGAGCAAGCCTTGAGCAACCCATGAGCAACCCCTGAGCAAGCCTTGAGCAACACCTTTACAACCCCAGAGCAAGCCCTGAGCAAGCACTGAGCAAGTCCAGGGCAACCCTTGAGCAATCCCTGAGCAACCCTTGAGCAAGCCCTGAGCAAGCCCAGATCAACCCTTGAGCAAGCCCTGAGCAAGCCCAGAGCAACCCTTGAGCAATCCCTGAGCAACCCTTGAGCAACCCCTGAGCAACCCTTGAGCTAGCCCTGAGCAACCCTTGGGCAACCCCTGAGCAAGCCTTGAGCAACCCCTGAGCAACCCTTGAGCAAGCCTTGAGCAACCCATTGGCAACCCTTGAGCAACCCCTGAGCAACCCTTGAGCAAGCCTTGAGCAACCCATTAGCAACCCTTGAGCAATTCTTGAGCAAGCCCTGAGCAAGCCCTGAGCAAGCCCTGAGCAAGCCCTGAGCAAGCCCTGAGCAACCCTTGAGCTAGCCCTGAGCAACCCCTGAGCAGCCCTGAGCAACCCCTGAGCAACCCTGACCAAGCCTTGAGCATGGCTTGAGCAACCCCTGAGCAACCCCTGAGCAAGCTATGAGCAAGCCCAGAGCAAGCTTTGAGCAACCCCTGAGCAAGCCTTGAGCAACCCCTGAGCAAGCCTTGAGCAACCCTTGAGCAAGCCTTGAGCAACCCCTGAGCAACCCTTGAGCAACCCCTGAGCAACACTTGAGCAAGCCTTGAGCAACCCATTAGCAACCCCTGAGCAACCCATGAGCAACCCCTGAGCAAGCCTTGAGCAACACCTTAACAACCCCAGAGCAAGCCCTGAGCAAGCACTGAGCAAGTCCAGGGCAACCCTTGAGCAATCCCTGAGCAACCCTTGAGCAAGCCCTGAGCAAGCCCAGATCAACCCTTGAGCAAGCCCTGAGCAAGCCCAGAGCAACCCTTGAGCAATCCCTGAGCAACCCTTGAGCAACCCCTGAGCAACCCTTGAGCTAGCCCTGAGCAACCCTTGGGCAACCCCTGAGCAAGCCTTGAGCAACCCCTGAGCAACCCTTGAGCAAGCCTTGAGCAACCCATTGGCAACCCTTGAGCAACCCCTGAGCAACCCTTGAGCAAGCCTTGAGCAACCCATTAGCAACCCTTGAGCAATTCTTGAGCAAGCCCTGAGCAACCCCTGAGCAAGCTATGAGCAAGCCCAGAGTAAGCTTTGAGCAACCCCTGAGCAAGCCTTGAGCAACCCCTGAGCAAGCTTTGAGCAACCCTTGAGCAAGCCTTGAGCAACCCCTGAGCAACCCTTGAGCAACCCCTGAGCAACACTTGAGCAAGCCTTGAGCAACCCATTAGCAACCCCTGAGCAACCCCTGAGCAACCCCTGAGCAAGCCTTGAGCAACACCTTAACAACCCCAGAGCAAGCCCTGAGCAAGCACTGAGCAAGTCCAGGGCAACCCTTGAGCAATCCCTGAGCAACCCTTGAGCAAGCCCTGAGCAATCCCAGATCAACCCTTGAGCAAGCCTTGAGCAACCCATTGGCAACCCTTGAGCAATCCCTGAGCAACCATTGGCAACCCTTGAGCAACCCATTAGCAACCCTTGAGCAACCCCTGAGCAACCCTTGAGCAAGCCTTGAGCAACCCATTAGCAACCCTTGAGCAATTCTTGAGCAAGCCCTGAGCAAGCCCTGAGCAAGCCCTGAGCAAGCCCTGAGCAAGCCCTGAGCAAGCCCTGAGCAACCCTTGGGCGACCACTGAGCAAGCCTTGAGCAACCCCTGAGCAACCCTTGAGCAAGCCTTGAGCAACCCCTGAGCAACCCTTGAGCAAGCCCTGAGCAACCCTGAGCAAGCCCTGAGCAACCCCTGAGCAGCCCTGAGCAACCCCTGGACAACCCCTGACCAAGCCTCGAGCATGGCTTGAGCAACCCCTGAGCAACCCCTGAGCAAGCTATGAGCAAGCCCAGAGCAAGCTTTGAGCAACCCCTGAGCAAGCCTTGAGCAACCCCTGAGCAAGCTTGAGCAACCCTTGAGCAAGCCTTGAGCAACCCATTAGCAACCCTTGAGCAACCCCTGAGCAACCCTTGAGCAAGCCTTGAGCAACCCATTAGCAACCCCTGAGCAACCCATGAGCAACCCCTGAGCAAGCCTTGAGCAACACCTTAACAACCCCAGAGCAAGCCCTGAGCAAGCACTGAGCAAGTCCAGGGCAACCCTTGAGCAATCCCTGAGCAACCCTTGAGCAAGCCCTGAGCAAGCCCAGATCAACCCTTGAGCAAGCCCTGAGCAAGCACTGAGCAAGTCCAGGGCAACCCTTGAGCAATCCCTGAGCAACCCTTGAGCAAGCCCTGAGCAAGCCCAGATCAACCCTTGAGCTAGCCCTGAGCAACCCCTGAGCAGCCCTGAGCAACCCCTGGGCAACCCCTGACCAAGCCTCGAGCATGGCTTGAGCAACCGCTGAGCAACCCCTGAGCAAGCTATGAGCAAGCCCAGATCAACCCTTGAGCAATCCCTGAGCAAGCCCTGAGCAACCACTGAGCAACCCCTGAGCAACCCTCGATCAGCCGCACTACTTTATCCCCCGAGAATGTCAGAACTTTTTGTTTCAGCTCGTTCGGCCGGGTAGATCGTTCACAAAGTGTGGCTAAAGATTTTTAGGTGCTACTGAATGCATGTACATGTAAAGGATTGCGCATGGAAAAGTACTTCCATTGCGCGAATCGCTTGCTTCGCAAGCGATAAGAATCCTAGTGCTTCGCTTCGCACGGTCCCATATACTAAAATTAAACCCAACATCAACTTGAATAGCTTAATTAATTCTATATGCAATCGACTAAAAATCGTTATCAATATATACAAATATAACAACGTACATATTTATTATAGTTAATAATGTAGGAACCGCGTATGTAATTTTAAATGCCAAGAAATGGTCAATATTCCTTGTCCTTTTGGTGCACGGTTAGATTACCCATAACACTCTAGCACATGCATGACTGAACAACCCCTGAGCAAGGACAGAGCAAGCCCAGAGCAAGCCTTGAGCAACCCCTGAGCAAGCCCTGAGCAACCCTTGAGCAAGCCCTGAGCATGCCCAGAGCAAGCCCTGAGCAAGCCAAGTGCAACCCTTGAGCAAGCCCTGAGCAAGCCCAGAGCAAGCCCTGAGCAAGCCAAGTGCAACCCCTGAGCAAGCCCTGAGCAAGCCTTGAGCAACCCCTGAGCAAGCCCAGAGCAAGCCCAGAGCAAGCCCAGAGCAAGCCCAGAGCAAGCCCTGAGCAAGCCCTGCGCAACCCTTGAGCAAGCCCTGAGCAAGCCCAGACCAACTCTTGAGCAAGCCTTGAGCAACCCCTGAGCAAGCCCAGAGCAAGCCCAGAGCAAGCCCTGAGCAAGCCCTGCGCAACCCTTGAGCAAGCCCAGAGCAACCCCAGAGCAAGCTTTGAGCAACCCCTGAGCAAGCCTTGAGCAACCCCTGAGCAAGCCTTGAGCAACCCCTGAGCAACGCCTGAGCAAGCTCTGAGCAAGCCCAGAGCAAGCTTTGAGCAACCCCTGAGCAAGCCTTGAGCAACCCCTGAGCAAGCTTTGAGCAACCCTTGAGCAAACCTTGATCAACCCATGAGCAACCCTTGAGCAACCCCTGAGCAACCCTTGAGCAAGCCTGAGCAACCCATTAGCAACCCTGAGCAACCCATGAGCAACCCCTGAGCAAGCCTGAGCAACCCTGAACAACCCCTGAGCAAGCCCTGAGCAAGCCCTGAGCAAGCCCTGAGCAACCCTTGAGCAAGCCCTGAGCAACCCTTGAGCAAGCCCTGAGCAAGCCCTTGAGCAACCCGTGAGCAACCCGTGAGCAAGCCTTGAGCAACCCTTGAGCAACCCCTGAGCAATCTATGAGCAAACCCTGATCAACCCTGAGCAATCCCTGAGCAACCCTTGAGCAACCCTTGAGCAAGCCCTGAGCAAGCCCTGAGCAAGCCCTGAGCAAGCCCTGAGCAACCCTGAGCAAGCCCTGAGCAACCCATGAGCTAGCCCTGAGCAACCCCCGGACAACCCCCGCCCAAGCCTCGAGCATGGCCTGAGCAACCGCTGAGCAACCCCTGAGCAAGCCTTGAGCAAGCCCAGAGCAAGCCTTGAGCAACCCCTGAGCAAGCCTTGAGCAACCCCTGAGCAAGCCTTGAGCAACCCTTGAGCAAGCCTTGAGCAACCCTGAGCAACCCTGAGCAAGCCCTGAGCAACCCTTGAGCAAGCCTTGAGCAACCCATGAGCAACCCCTGAGCAACCCATGAGCAACCCCTGACCAAGCCTTGAGCAACCCTTTGCAACCCCTGAGCAACCCTGAGCAAGCACTGAGCAAGCCCAGAGCAACCCTTGAGCAACCCTGAGCAAGCCTTGAGCAAGCCCTGAGCAAGCCCTGAGCAACCCTTGAGCAAGCCCTGAGCAACCCATGAGCAACCCTTGAGCAACCCCTGAGCAACCCTTGAGCAAGCCTGAGCAACCCTTGAGCAACCACTGAGCAACCCTGAGCAAGCCCTGAGCAACCCCTGGGCAACCCCTGAGCAAGCCTTGAGCAACCCATGAGCAACCCTGAGCAAGCCTTGAGCAACCCATGAGCAACCCTTGAGCAACCCCTGAGCAACCCTTGAGCAAGCCTTGAGCAACCCATTAGCAACCCTTGAGCAATTCTTGAGCAAGCCCTGAGCAAGCCCTGAGCAAGCCCTGAGCAAGCCCTGAGCAAACCCTGAGCAAGCCCTGAGCAACCCTTGAGCTAGCCCTGAGCAACCCCTGAGCAGCCCTGAGCAACCCCTGGACAACCCCTGACCAAGCCTCGAGCATGGCTTGAGCAACCGCTGAGCAACCCCTGAGCAAGCTATGAGCAAGCCCAGATCAACCCTTGAGCAATCCCTGAGCAAGCCCTGAGCAACCACTGAGCAACCCCTGAGCAACCCTCGATCAGCCGCACTACTTTATCCCCCGAGAATGTCAGAACTTTTTGTTTCAGCTCGTTCGGCCGGGTAGATCGTTCACAAAGTGTGGCTAAAGATTTTTAGGTGCTACTGAATGCATGTACATGTAAAGGATTGCGCATGGAAAAGTACTTCCATTGCGCGAATCGCTTGCTTCGCAAGCGATAAGAATCCTAGTGCTTCGCTTCGCACGGTCCCATATACTAAAATTAAACCCAACATCAACTTGAATAGCTTAATTAATTCTATATGCAATCGACTAAAAATCGTTATCAATATATACAAATATAACAACGTACATATTTATTATAGTTAATAATGTAGGAACCGCGTATGTAATTTTAAATGCCAAGAAATGGTCAATATTCCTTGTCCTTTTGGTGCACGGTTAGATTACCCATAACACTCTAGCACATGCATGACTGAACAACCCCTGAGCAAGGACAGAGCAAGCCCAGAGCAAGCCTTGAGCAACCCCTGAGCAAGCCCTGAGCAACCCTTGAGCAAGCCCTGAGCATGCCCAGAGCAAGCCCTGAGCAAGCCAAGTGCAACCCTGAGCAAGCCCTGAGCAAGCCCAGAGCAAGCCCTGAGCAAGCCCAGAGCAAGCCCAGAGCAAGCCCAGAGCAAGCCCAGAGCAAGCCCTGAGCAAGCCCTGAGCAACCCTTGAGCAAGCCCTGAGCAAGCCCAGAGCAACTCTTGAGCAAGCCTTGAGCAACCCCTGAGCAAGCCCAGAGCAAGCCCAGAGCAAGCCCTGAGCAAGCTCTGCGCAACCCTTGAGCAAGCCCAGAGCAAGCCCAGAGCAACCCCTGAGCAAGCCTTGAGCAACCCCTGAGCAAGCCTTGAGCAACCAGTGAGCAACGCCTGAGCAAGCTCTGAGCAAGCCCAGAGCAAGCTTTGAGCAACCCCTGAGCAAGCCTTGAGCAACCCCTGAGCAAGCTTTGAGCAACCCTGAGCAAGCCTTGAGCAACCCCTTAGCAACCCTTGAGCAACCCCTGAGCAACACTTGAGCAAGCCTTGAGCAACCCATTAGCAACCCCTGAGCAACCCATGAGCAACCCCTGAGCAAGCCTTGAGCAACACCTTAACAACCCCAGAGCAAGCCCTGAGCAAGCACTGAGCAAGTCCAGGGCAACCCTTGAGCAATTCCTGAGCAACCCTTGAGCAAGCCCTGAGCAAGCCCAGAGCAACCCTTGAGCAATCCCTGAGCAAGCCCAGAGCACCCCTTTAGCATTCCCTGAGCAACATTTGAGCAACCCCTGAGCAACCCTTGAGCTAGCCCTGAGCAACCCTTGGGCGACTCCTGAGCAAGCCTTGAGCAACCCCTGAGCAACCCTTGAGCAAGCCTTGAGCAACCCATTGGCAACCATTGAGCAACCCCTGAGCAACCCTTGAGCAAGCCTTGAGCAACCCTTGAGCAATTCTTGAGCAAGCCCTGAGCAAGCCCTGAGCAAGCCCTGAGAAACCCGTGAGCTAGCCCTGAGCAACCCCTGAGCAGCCCTGAGCAACCCCTGGACAACCCCTGACCAAGCCTCGAGCATGGCTTGAGCAACCGCTGAGCAACCCCTGAGCAAGCTATGAGCAAGCCCAGAGCAAGCTTTGAGCAACCCCTGAGCAAGCCTTGAGCAACCCCTGAGCAAGCTTTGAGCAACCCTTGAGCAAGCCTTGATCAACCCATTAGCAACCCTTGAGCAACCCCTGAGCAACACTTGAGCAAGCCTTGAGCAACCCATTAGCAACCCC